>CM070481.1:34051482-34303982 GCA_036324585.1 Champsocephalus esox
TGGATGAAGCTGAAGAACATGAGGGAAAAAACTGTTGGGAAAAGTGTGAATATGTTTGCGTCAGTTGCTGAAACTGGAATTAAACATTTAAAAATCAACACCACCAGCCATAGAGTGTCTCATTACGTGTTTGTTTATCTAAACAATGTGGCAAATAGTTGTAGCTACTGTAAGTTATTTGAACCACATATCAGGTGATCAAATCAGCTGGCGATGTGATCTCATGCTACGTCCCTGCTGGCAGATACTTCTACAAAGTCTCACTCTCCTCTTCATCCTTTCCAAACCCTATCGCTCTCTTCCTCCGTCGTCACGCAGAAACTATGGTGTGTGGCAGACCCGAGAGGCTAATATTTAGAGTAGCAGCAGCCCACCGTGTCCAATCATGACTTTGTATGGTCAGGCCGAGGAGGACAGAGACGACACATGCATTCGCGTCACCATTTTTCATTTACATTTCTCCCTTTGTTAATAAAAGCCAGAGCGACGCAGCTCTCTCCAAAACAACTGAGAGAGTGGTTTTTCAAATATGGACATGTGGGATTTCAATACCACGACATAATATCTAAGTAAAACATACTCTGCTCGCTTTCTAAAGACATACAAGGTTTAAGGCTGTATGTACATTTTACTTGTAAATAAATTGCCTTTGATTTGTTTAACAGCCAACCAATCACAGACCTGCATCACAAACAATTAGTTGGTGGTTATGTGCAGTAACCGTGATTTAGTTTGTTTATAACCAAATGTTGGCTCTTCCCTTCTGGCGAATGCATTTACTCATCACCCGGCTTTTGACACTAGCGATCGGAGGTCATTCGTGGCCCCGCACAAAATGTTTTAGCAAGAATTTCATTGAACAGCTGCTGAGAGGAGCCGACTGAAACTCAATCCTCTTCAGCGCCTCCTTGTCATGGTTCCCTGCCTCACAGGTCAGAGGCGCTCTGATTCAATCTGCAGTCTGCGAGGACGCCTCGGAGACCAGGGCCAATTCCTCTGCTCACACAAAGTGTAGTTGGGGCTCATTCACTGGAGCTTCCACAAACGACAATCAACTCCCTAAACAGGCGCCACTGTCTCTGCCACCTCCCTCCATGCCTGGTTCCTCCGGTTTGTATCCCGTTAATAGTTCTGGTCGTAAAGAACCGGGTGATTTGCTACCGTAATTTCTCGTTTGGAATATGAGGAAATGAACTGCGGTCTGGTTCTCCCTGTGTGTGTGTGTTTCGTTCCGCTCACCGGTCCGGCGGGTGGAGCTGCAGGGTTTCTGCTTCACGTTGCATTCCGCTATTTTACTGTCTTTTTCGGACACCTTAAAATAATGCCAGACCGGTGAAGCCATTTTGGCGAGCTTGTTTTGCCGCACACAGAGAAAAGTGTCATGTATTTTACGTCATGCGATCGGCTCTCGCGATCGGCATGTTAAGAGAGCACCGATCGATCGGTAGAGAGAGTATCGGTGACCGATCGATCGGAGCATCCCTAGTTACGAGTTATCTTTTTCTATCTTACATGTACATAGTTTTCTTAGTACTGCATTTGACTTCATGTAAAAAAAAGTAACGCTTCTATCCAAAGCAACTTGCCTACACTCGATACGCGTGACACACCTTTGGGAGCATTTCTGGGGTTAAGTGTCTTGCCCAAGGACACTTCGATGTAACCCTCTATGGAAATGAAACCTTTGGATCTTGAAACTGAAATCTTCTTGTTCTTGTCGTCTTTAAAGAAAACCTATACGCTGATTTTGTCAAAAAGAAAAAGTGTAAAAGAAAGTCCTCTGCCTTGTGACCTCTCAGTGACCCACTGTGAGCAAAGACATGTTTGAAGAATATTCTTAAACTGTAAACAAAACAGGCCTTTTCCTCAATTAAGGGTTTGCTTGAGTCTCAGTCAAAAGCAACTTCACCATAAGGGGTTTGAAGCAGACTACGGTCACCACTCCTTTGTTTACTTCTTCCTGTGTTCATTGACGGCAGTGAGCGTAATGAACTAAGGAAACACACTGTGCAAAGTCTGTTTCCGGAGACTTCCTCTCCAAACGGCCACTCACTGATAATCTACAAGACCGCACTCATAGCTTAACTAGGTGTGTGTTAGATAAGGTAAACAGCCACAACAAAGTCTCATTAACAGGTGGGCTGGGGTCTCCTGGGTAGCTTTTGGTGGGTGTCGTTCAAGGGAAAGAGTTGTTTAATCTGATTAAAAATGAAATATTTTGATACACTTGACAGATGATCTGCCTGTAAGAGTTTCTGAGGCCCATATAACGCTGAATGAGCCTGGTGTTGTGTTAAGGTGGAGCAGGGCACACCTGGGAACGGTTAGTAACTCTTAACGAAGTCCATGTTTAGACTGCGGGGGACCTCAGCTCAACAAATAGGCCTCACAATGTTCCTCCATATGGTTGAGTTTATGTCGTATATGTACCGTTGTTGTCGCAAACACTTTGGTATGAAAACCAGGTGAGCTTTATGACGACTTGAAAAAACTAAAATCTTCAAAATGTGACAATTCTGCGCCTGCACCCACAACCACATCTGCACGAAGCATTTCCTGCTAAATATGTTTTGTAAATGCATAACTTCCTCTGGTAGATAACAATGTCAGAAGTGTCAAAACAAATGTGATCATTTAAAGTTGTTTGGGAGATAATTCCTTCTCTTAAATGGAGGTTAAATTGACCAGTCGTTAAATTCACCGGTCGTTAAATAACGATCACTCCATTCTTGGGTGTACATTTCATACGAGATGGTTTTACAACGAATACAAAGATGAGTGAATTCAACACAGAAGCTAGCAGGACAAAAACAAAAAGCAGCTAATACCCATAGTTCCTCTTTGTGCACGCATCAGACCAATTGCAAAATCCACCACATCTCTAGATGGTTTCTCAGTGGTTCCTGCTTTCATACGATCAGAGGTTAACCACGCTGTGCATCAGCCACACTGACTCATGGGAAAAAGAAGTGTACATTAGTGCTGCCCGATATTGGAAAAAACTGACATTGCGATTCCCCCCCCCCTGCGATATGAAAACATACAGGAATTGAAGAAAATACCGTTCCGAGCTAAATAAGAGCGTCAAATGACGGCAAGACGCACCCCTGGCGGAAACGCTGCTGTCAACACAAACTGTTAACTCCACAACAAATGTAATTTACTAGAGTAGAGTTACTATCGGTTATTAAAAATCATCCTTCTAGGTAAAGAAACGCACACAAGAGAGAAAGATGTCTTGGTATTACACTGCACTTTAATGGACTGCTGAGAATTGAACTACGCAGATTACTGTTTTTATCATCGATACATCTCCAGATTATTTACTCGATTCATAGTTGGTCTATGAAAAGGTCAGAAAATGTTGATAATGTCTTTAAGCCAAAATGAAGTCTTCAAATATCTTGTGCTACTAACAGTCAAAGACACAGAAGTTCATTTTACTATAAAATAAATAAAATGGAGCAAATCCTCACAATAGGAAAGTTAAGTTTGGCATTTAAACAGTCTGAATGAGTCACTGAAAGCCACCCAGCTTGCTTTACCCACCAAACTACGTGAAGGCAAAACAATAAATTCAAACTGAATCAGCCCATAATGTGTGATCACTGTATGCTACCGTTTGTTTGCATATTAACACCATCTCTGAAAAGTAATGCTAAACTCAGATAGTGTGATATTACACCGCTGTCCATCTTGCTTTGTTTATACACACACCTCATATAGCTTTGCTTTTTTCCTTCTCCACATTTAAGCGGTTGACATTACTTTAACCAAACTCTGTAAAGCTAATATCAACGGATTAATAAATACGCACCCAACCACTTCCATATCGGGTTTTAGCAAATGCTACATAAACCTAGACATGTTGGGTGTCCCAGATCTGTCACATGATGCATCTGGTGTTATCAAATGATGAACGCTGCACTAAGGTAAAACAAAAAATTGGCGTTCACTATGGCTGCACAATTAATCAAAATGCTACCAAATACACCGTATGGACAAGTGCTACATCTAATGTGCTGCAAGCCCAACAAAATGGTAAAGGTAAAATAAGTGATAATATCTGAATGAAGTATTGTGGCGCTGCAGAGAAGTCGTGGCGTATTCGGCAATAGTAATATCAGGGAATCAGTTGAACCGATACATTCCTGCACTTTAACTTGATCTGCATAATGAAGTATGAATGCTTGTATGTTGTCCCCTCCTGAAGGTTGAACGTCTCATTTGTATTTTTGATGGAACGTTAAAAAAGGAGTAGCTCTACTCATCTCATCTCATCTGTATAATGACAATAAAGGATTCTATTCTATATAATATAAAACGACCTATATTTGCCGAATCTCGTAGCCATAGCGTTCACCCAAACCCAGAAATGCTCCTGTTGGGTGGGTCATCTGTTGGTCCACAAACTGAGATGTGCTCAGCCAGACGGCCCCCCACCTGCTGCAGAAAGTCTCAGTCCACTCTCAGCCCATTAGGTCCCCAAACAACTCAGCATGACTCTGCATCCATTCCCTTAATTAGAGCCGCACCCAGCAGGCCCCCTTTACTCTCTCCAACCGGCGGCTGAAAGATCGGGAAGAAGAACCCCTCGCTGCTGACCGCACACACAGCATGTTTGAAGGAAACCAAACGTACGCACAGGAATACCTCGATTATCCTGACAACATCTGGCATGACGCTCGATACTGAACTTTAAATGTGCTGTCAAACGACATGAGCGTTACCAGGTGGCGGATGGGTGTCTCTTGGGACAAATCACGAGAAAGACACATTTTGACCAGCTGACGGTTAAAGAAACGGATTATTAAACATTTATATCATCCCTTTAATCCTTTTCCTACGATGACGCATGGGTTCGGCTGGCGTCTTAATCATTATCACTATCAAAAAAGACAACAGCCAAGTGTATAATAATAACCCATTACTGTTGATGTAAACTATTTCTTTAATAAACGATAAATAAGATACCAACAAGGTAAGTACAAAACAAACCATTATCACATTTAAGGAGAAGCAACGGCACGAGAAATACTGCCTTTTGTCGTTTAATAGCCGTATCGTCTTCCAGGTGGATTCATTATGAACCTCCCAGACTCATGTATCACCAGCATCCCAAAAGGTAATGACAACAACGGGGTATAACCGTTCTGTTGCAAAAAACTAATTGAAAGACAATTATGATCAATGCAATGTGTGACACTTCTGTCATAACATCTGCTTTAAGATCTAAAAGCCATATAGAACAAATCTGAAAAACCAAATTCTCACGTTACTCAATTAGACACTGCTTATTTAAGAAAGAGTAAAAAAGTCAGTCGGCTGTATATGTTTTAAGTTGTATGTATTGTGGTTGTATCTGCCATGAGGAGGAGAAGCCGACCTCCCCTCGGAGAGATGAGATAACGCATTCCTTCTTAACCTGCTCCACATTATGTTGTGGAAAAGAAACGACGTCACTGAAAAATGGGGAGCTTTTTCCATCTTTCCAGCCTGAACCCTGACTCTACTCAGTCAGTACGAGGCATGAGGACATTTCTGGCTGTAAATAACTTGAAACCCTCACGGTCGAGTTTTTTAAAAAAGCCGTTTCCTCTCAGACTGGATTTTACTTTCAGCGGCTGGATTTCATTTCTAACACCTCATAAATTACGTTATTTGACTTTAAATATGACATTGTCTTATTTCTTTTTAACATGTTTATCGAAGTAACTGATCAAAAGTCATAATATAAAAAACACATTTGAGAATTACCTGAGATATTTATTGTTGTTGTTAATGACTCTTGAAGTGCGTCTCGTTTTCTCTCTTTTAAAGCTGCCACTAGAAATGAATTGTATAATCGATTAAAACAGTTTTTTTAATGACATTTTAATCTATTATTCTATCATTCTTGTTCAAAAGTCAAAGATTATAGTGTATTTTAATTGCAGAGCAGCAAATCCTAGCATTTTGAGCGGTGAAAAAAAACACACTTCTGTCTCTACTGAAAGATTAACGGACAAATAGTTTTAGCCTTTTCCTTGTCACTTCTTCGTATGGCTTCTTGTTATCGGGTCTAATTATGACCAAAGTGAATCCTTAATTAAATACAGTTTTAGCAATATTCTGTACTACAAATATCTTTCTTGCCGCACATTCTCAAACGATGTCCCCCTTTTCGTGACTCTGCTATAAGGACTCCCAACTCTTTCTCACAGAAGGATAGGGATAGAGCCATGACCGGATAATGTTTAAACCGTGATCATGACTCGTCTGGCCGTCACTGGGAGGCCAGATGACTCATATCTGACAAGTCGGGGGGGGGGTAATGCTGAATGACCCTTCAATCTGCCTCGGACACTCCTCGCTGCTGGCCGCTGCGTTTAAACATCACAACAATGTAACTAAGGGAAGTGACTCAGAGACCTGCAGGGAGTCGGATCTAAGTCTACAGACTCATGTCTACACTTACCATGCCTGGCGTATATTATCTGCACACATGTCATTTATTCAACATCAGAAACATGCATGTTTTCTGATTTGACACATTGCTGTTGCCATGTCATTAAGATGCAACGACAAGCTAGCACTTAACCCGAGGCGTTTTATTCCCCGGTCACTAAATTAGGCCCTGGTGAACGCAGGTTACTAGTTGAAGGAATCAAGCTTCTCCCTGAGATTAACCAGGAAGGAAGAAAACACTCCCTCAGGCTGCAGTTCCTTTACAGGAAGTGAATGAGGCAAGCAAGACCAATCTTGTTCAGCTTACATGTTGCAGAGTCAACAGTCCTGAATCACAGCTGTGGGCAAGGCTCAACAAGAGGCTCTGGATTCTGGTTAACCGATCTGGCCTTCTTTAAGTAGTGTATCCTCAACCACAGTTTGTACGGCCCATGGAGTAGTTTGGTCACTCTAGGATCCGGCTGTGGTTTGTTCAGGCTGTTCTTTACATGTCCAACTTGATTTCAATGTTTAAAGACTTTCAACGGGCTTTTGTTTAGTTGTCTTTCATGTATGTTTTCCCCCACATGTGTGAGCCTTCTGACTTTAAAGTGGATTCTGCTTCTGTCCAACACAAATGGTAAAGACATCAGCAAAGGGTTTTTATGGACACATTTTGACACAATCCAAATGTGACTTAGATAAAAGTACAAAAGTACTGGCATCAAAATATACTATAATAATAGGGTAGAAGAACAATTGAAATACTCAAGTAAAGTACAAGTACCTCAAAAGTCGACATAAGTAGTGCACTTGGGTAAATGTACTTAGTTAGTTTACACTGTTTAAACTTAAAAGGGGGGAGTAATACTTGTATTAAAAGCTATCCAGTAATGATAATTCCCATTAAAAAATGTGTACTGTCCTCTGGACAACAAAAGGCTTTTAGGTCGGAGTGCCACAGAAAGATGCTAGTTTTTCGACATGTTATTACATAAATGTGTAGGTATAAACACCAAGAAGGATGTGTAAACGTATCTGTAAAGGTTTAAACTCACAGGGGAGTAACACTTGTATTAATAGCTATCCAGTACTGATAATTCCCACTATTTCCTCACACTTTAAACCACCCAAACTGCCCTCGTTGGCCTACTTTCTGTACAAAGCCCAATTTAAGATGTATTCAGGGACAGACTTGAGGTGTAGGTTGAAATATGGCGACATTTCACACATCATAGTGTTGAAATATAGCTTTAAAGGATATTTATGGGGGGGGGGACAACTGCCTTTCCAGTGCTAGCTAGCTAACTTCGTTAATCCACACCCAAAGTTTCCCCCTGAAGACAAGCATTCCTCGCTTCTCCCCTTTTGTCGCTTACAGTCGATTTAAACATGGGTTAAATCTTAAAGAAAACGTAGGTGAGTATAACAACACTTACCTTATGTTGATGATAAACTGGTTGTTCCGTTGATTTAGAGTAACATTAGCCCGAAAAAGTGTCCTCTTTTAGAGAAATAAAAACGGTTAGTGAGGCGAGGACTAGCTGAAACTGTTATAAAGGGTTCGCTTTGTTTGACGCACCGCTACGTCGAGAACGTAACGTGTCCAATGAAAATGCGTCAACTAAAATGTATTAAATTATTTTTATTTTATAAATTAAATAAGGATCGAGGAGTGCCCGGATCTCCCAAACACGTTTCCTTCGCGGCTCCGGTGCTACTACTGCTGTTTTTATTTTTGTTTAATGCTCCAGTTCATCAAAACCCCTTCTTGTTAATTAGACCCCGCCTACAGAGGAAGAACAGCGGCACGTAGGGGCCGAACAAACAAACACACATCGAACTGTGAACCCATCCTCACCTCGGATGTGGTGAAAAGTACATTTACTCAAGTAGTCAGAGGTGGGAGAAGTACTCAGGTCTTGTATTTGAGTAAAAGTATTAGTAACCGAGTGTAGGAATACTCTGCTACAAGTACAAGTCCTGCATTTAAATGTTAGTCAAGTAAAAATATAAAAGTATTGGCATCAAAATATACTTAAGTACCAAAAGTAAAAGTACTCTGTTATAATATTTTATCAATCTGATAAAATACCTTGAGAAGAAGCATAACCTGACATGGGTAAATAATAAATACATAACCTTAACATGTAACTGAAATACAAAATATATGTTGAAAAAGACACTTCACATTTTTAGATGAGGCAATGAAAGGACTTACTTCCCACATTTAGCATCTTAAATCGCTGTGATGTGTGATGAGTGTGTAACAGCTGATGCTGCCAGCTGGTGAGATGAACACATGAAGTCACCATCTCCATTTCTTTACATCACTGCATAATCATCCTGCCACATACTTCTCATAATCCGCTCAGGGAGAGTTTGCACAGTGCTCTTTCTCAGTATCAGTTTCACACACATGTATAACCAAGAGAGCTTAAAACACAACCTCAGGACTAGGGCATATCAGAGGGTCAGTAGTCTGGTGGCTTTCGCTTGGATGTCCAACTAATTAACTTCTAATTATATCTCATGCAAGTCGTGTAAGATAACGTACAACAATGAGCTGCTTTCTTCTATTAATATTAATTAAAAACAAGTGTTTTAAAAAAAAATGTGTTCACAAGTGTTTAGCAAGTACACAATACCATAAAGGAACACATTGGCTTAAGCATTAGCATAGCATAGCATAGCATAGCATAGCATAGCATAGCATAGCATAGCATAGCATAGCATAGCATAGCATAGCATAGCATAGCAAGAGCTGGGCTGAGAGTGAGAGGAGGAGGAAGAATACTCTCTAATGAAATGAGATGTTATCAACCATGGTTTGACGATGAGAGAGGCTGGACGGAGGGTTCAGCCTAATCCAAGCCGATTTACTGTCGCCTCTGTAATCCGGACACTTAGACTTGAAAACAGGTTAGTTACCAGTTTGTAGCTCTGCATAATTCATGATATATCAGTGCTTATGTCTATTGTGTGAAACACTTCATTACTGTAATTGAATTGTTGGCATGTTGCAGACTATAACTGTACAAACATCCTGCACAATGTACTGTGGTAAACTTACTTGTATGCAACGCAGACACTGACCGACCACTATGTCTTTGTTGTTTACCTGAAGGACTGAGAAACAAAGAGGTGGAAGGCCAAGGATGTCCAATGAGGCAGGAAGCAGCAGCTACAAACTGGGTGTTGGCAAACAATGCATCCCACTTAGAGAGATCCGAAGTAACGATGTGCTGAGATGCATGTTGCACAGTGTTATCTTTGAATAAAATGTGATTTTCTTTTAACAACTGATTTGTATTTTCTTCATTTACTGTATTTCTGTAAACTCAAGCAATCTTTCTCTGCAGAACCCTCTCTGTACAGAGCACAGCCCAGAACAGATGGAAGTGCTTTAGATTACGCTCAGCGGTGTGTAGCTGGGTGGTCAAACCATCTAGTATTATGAATGAAGTTATATCTGGTGCTAAAGTTTGCATTTGGAAAGTGTTTATGTAGTTTTGAGAGCAGTTCTTCATTTAGCAGGAGGAATGAGGTGTTTTGCACTTTGGGTGTGTGGTTTTGTGAATTGTGTTTAGTGTTCTGAGAAACTGGGCAATTAAAAAAAAAGAAGTGTGTTAGCAATCGAGAAAAAGTGTAATGCCACTCATAACACATTTCCCCTGAACACAGTTTAGTGAGAAATCTAATGCTTGTAGTTTAACGTGCTGGAATCAGACTGTATATCCTCCTGGGACCCAGCCCAATGAAAATGTCCACTGTAGTAGTCATTTTGAGCTACTCTATCAATCCCTGATGTGCTGTACAGAAGACATTACATGTTAGACGCTTTTATCCAAAGCGACAGTACAACCCCCACAGGAGCCATTTGGGGTGAACTGTCCTGCCCAGGGTCACAACAACATGCTGACTACAGTGGGACTCGAACTTGCTATCTCCTGATTCAAAGTCCAGCACTCTATCCACTGAGCCACAGCTGCTCATCCTGGTCTTTTCAGTTGGTTAAAATTGCATGCTGGGAAGTTCCTTTCTTTTCATCCAAAATGGCTGGTATACCAACAACTAAATAAACTTATAGAAGAAGGAGAAGTCAAAGATTGTTGAATAATTAAAAATGTTACCATGAAAATCATATGTGTTCTTGTTTATTGTCATGTGAGGAACTGTATAATTAGTTCTGAAAGCAATTAAATAATTCAAGTTTTCAAATAGCAGCCCTTTTATAAATGTCCATTCTAGTGGACGTCAGGACCGTCTTCAGGGACTCAATGACTCAATATTGTCGCAGGAGACGGAACTGAAGCAGACATCTTCTGAACCAGAAAGTTCAGGGAGATTCAGATGTTGAGCTCTCAGATGATGAGAGAGATGAGGCTTTCACACCTGGGATAGAAGAGGGTCAAGAAGAAGGGGCGGGGAAAGATGCAGGAGGCTCCATGAGCGCACAGATACAGAGAGACAGGGACGAGCTGGAAGGACATGGCCCCCTGTGGGCCAAGAGTCATCAAGTATGTCTTATTGTTGTTTTTATTTTAAGTGGAGTCATGAAAAATGAGAGTTGCCTCAGGAATGCAAGCTTTGTTTCTATGAGCAGGTCAAATGGAGACCACATCCATAAAACTAGTCAAGATGGCCCTACAGCCCGCGCCGACTGGAGTCAATGAGGTACTTTCCCACTACATTGACGACAAAGTCTTTGAAGATCTGGAAAGATTCACCAAAAAACATAATAAAGGTGAATGTATTCTTTTATTAATATCACTCTATAACCATAATAAGTTACATAGTCTATCTCAGGGGTGCCCAACCTTGTTTTGAACAGAGAGCTACTTTTAAAGTTGCCAGTCAGCCGAGATCTACCAGTCCAAATAGAGGCGTAGCATTACTGACAGCCTACTACCAGGTAAATACACACTTCTTCTTGTATAAAACTGACCTTTGTACGAGTAATACTTCATAAAATACTGCAGATCCTTTATCTTACCTCTTTCTAATCTACATACATACAAGTATGTAACTGAAGTCACACAACAGTGTTGTTGATACAGAGTTGGAGTTTATCCACACGTCACTACAGTGGGTAATGTTTTCAAGAAACATTGAACAGTGCTGCCACACATGAGAAAAGACACTGAACCCTTTCTTTGCCATTATATACAAATAGTGTTGCTACAAAAAAATAGGCTTACTAATAAGACAACTCAGATCTGAAGCTACACAGGAATCTGCTGCCAACGTGATAATAAAAAAGACAAAATTAATAGAATCAAACCCTTTTTTTGTTGCATTTTAGAAGAGTATACAAAGAAATGCCTTTAATAGGATGCAAGCAACACTAGTTTCTTAACCTGAATTGATAATAGACTATAATCAATTTAACTTTGCATTCTTATACTATTTTGTACAATAATTATAATGAATAAGTTCAAACAAACTACAACTTACAGCTGATTAATAACGGTATCTAACTTGAGTTTTTATTATATCAAAAACATGTTGAAATGCTACTGTTATGTTTACTGTCCCCCAAAAGCGCGTGGGCAGCCTCCAGGAATGCTTCTGTCACAACTTCACCGTCTGTGAAAGACTTCATGTGTTTCGCAAGAACGTGACTGACACGATAAGATGCTCTGGTAGCAGCCTTGCTCTTGTTGTTGGGCCTGGTGAAAATGGACTGCTGTGCATTCAGCTGTCCTTTCAGGCCCCTCCCCTTTAGCTGTCCTCTCAGGCCCCTCCCCTTTAGCTGTCCTCTCAGGCCCCTCCCCTTTTGGAGCGTAGGGCAGAATTAGGAGGGAATTCCGTCTCGTAGCGTTTGTGCACTGTTTTGAAATGTCGCTCCTAAATTACCCTTCTTCGATAAAGCCACGCTCGCATTGCAGATGAGACAGATGGACTTTGAATTGGAATAGATACAAAAATAATCATCATGATGTGTTCAAGTGCATTATTCTGGCACAGGAAGATTATGTTATAGGACATTAACGATAAAACAGAATATGGTTGTTCTATTTTTAGACACATCTCGCGGTCGATCGCGATCGACTGGTTGGGCACCCCTGGTCTATCTGTTAATGTTGGCTGTCTTTTCAAACTAAAATGGTCCCGTCCTCTACAGTGGACATGCTGTAACTTTAAAAAAATTAAATTAAATTAAAAAGTCTAAATTGCAAGATGTTTTTTTAATCCTAAATAGGTAGGAAATCACACAAAAAAGGAAATTGGAAAACACTTTTTTTCCTCGGGTCCCATGAGGACATACATAAAGGGTGGAATATATAAATGGGTTAAGAGGCAACGCTGCCACTCTGTGGTTAATGTGGGATATGGCATGCAGACAGATATGGTGTCAGATTATATGAATGCCAATCCTCTGTTTAACAATGTTTCTGAGCTTTAGTTTTGTTACAGGTAACAGGGGATTTGAACCTTTTCTGTTTAACCGTAAATGATTTGTACCTAACATGTTGAGTATATAGTGGGTTCATACAGGAAAAGTCTCAACATTACTGTAAGTATATTTACAGTATATTGTCTGATCCACTAGCCTCATCCCAATACCCCTCCTAGACTCCTCCTTTCCCTCACTCGCGTCCCTTCCTTGCATCTTAGCTCCGCCTCCGTAAGATGCGAGCGAGAGACACGAGGAGGTGACGCGAGGACAGAGGAGTCCTCAGGTATTAATTGGGATGTCTTCGTTCACTCAAACGTCACTCTTAAACGACGTCTGTTAATGATGACATGTGCACAGCTGTTTCCCCTCTCATCGGGCTTAACTGAAGAACCCCTTAGAACCGGCCCATTTCTGGTTAAATATTTATTTAAATGAATTAATCTTTCTCTTGTTAGTCAAGGAATTCAATGTATAATGGTTGGTCCTGCTTTTGTGTTCCGTTTTTGTGTAAAATGTAGCCTACATTTAAATACAAATATAATTATAGTAATGTGGAAGCCTTTTAGAAATGAATTGCACATAATAATTCCCACAGAGCTGTGAGCACTTATAGCACTTGTCACTGTGACGCTTTTCCACTCATCTTCCAGTTGGTTTTCCTCTGTTGAAATGGACCAGCTGTGAAGGTGGGGGCGGGGCTTTTATACGCGAGTAGTGAAAACAGTTCCGTGTAGTCTGCTCGCGTGTATCCTCCCTTTCGTCTCCTCCCGCACCCCTCCTCCCTCACCCCTCCTCGACTCCTCCGTGTGCATTTCAGCTATTGGGACGTCCTTCAAAATGGCGTGTCTTGATCGATTTCCGGGTCAAGTCCCGGAGGAGGGGAAGAGAGGAGTCGAGGAGGGGTATTGGGATGAGGCTCCTGTGTTTGACTTCCTGTCGTTAGTTTCCTTCCTGTGTCTGATTGTGCCTCATTGGCTGCTTCTCAGGTCGACTATTTTCATTTCCTCGCTCCTCGCTCCTCGGTCTCACCGGAAGTTGATTTGCCTGCGCCATCTTGAATACCGTCCCATGGCTCTTATTTCTGCCGGAGGACCGAGGATCGAGGAGCCAGGATCGAGGATCGATAAAGGAGGAGCGATAACCGAGGAACCACCAGACCATCCTCCGATGAAATCCTCAGATACTCACCCCACCCCCTTACTGTGTATCGCTCACTGATTGGACGAGGCAGTGCATGCACTGATCTGATACTTCTTGACATGAGAGCAGTTTCCCATCGGAGTGAAGAAAATACATGAACCTCACGGGACTCACTCCTCAGTTTATACCGTGTTTTGTTGTTGTTATTGTTTGTTTAAATACATTTTAAGAATGGCGTTTATCTTTTTTGAGAATGACTTCTTATTTTATTTCATGTATTTGGATCTACAACAGATGATACTAATGTTTATGTCAGTACATGTGCACTAACAGAGGCGGGGGTGTTTGTGGAAATAACGGGGACAGAGCTGCTGCCAGACGAACAGCTGTGCAGCGTCATCACAAACGGACGTCGCTTCACATGACGCTCCGGAGGAAAGGACGACCCATTGCTCTTAAAACTCATTTCCCTGCTTCTCGTGGTTTCCTTGCGTCCCTCCATGCTTCCCTGTTGGGAGGGACTAGTCGCAGGGAAACAACGCAAGTGAGGGAAGCAAGGATTTCATTTAATCGACCTGAGAATCAGCCATTGTGTTCACCTGTTGCCCTTGTGTTTCTGCCTCCCCTGCCAGCTGTGTCTTGTCCCGTGATTACCCTTCTGTGTATTTAGTCTTGTCTTGTCCTGTGCTCCATGTCTGTTTGTCGTCATTTCATGTCCCTGTCACCTATGCTTGTCCGTGTCGCCTACCTGTAGTGATGGCAAAATTAAGCTTTGAAAGAAGCATCGAACCACTTGGACAATTGTGTCGGATATAGGTTAATTTCTCGAAGCTTCAGTTACAGCGACCTCTCCTGGCGAAGTGCAAGGCTGCAGTGGGTTTCACGTATCTTAGCCTTGAAAAATATTCGATGCACACACACACTAAGACTGAATATCATGTTCTATTTACAATTAAAGATTGATAATTGTGTGTATTGGGTTATTGAGAAGAGACTAGAGAGTGCTGGACCTTTTTTTGGGCTGAGAGGGCCTTTTATCAGTTATTAAAGTATTAAAGTTGAAAAGCAATGATTCAAAGTTTAACTATTCCGGGCTTTGAACCAGCTGCTCGGAGGACATCGCTGCATCCTGGCCGCCAGCTCTATCCACTGGGCTATCTATTCCTTAAACTATCGAAGTGATTTTATATTACTCATTTTCTTTTTGTTCACAACTTCTCCACATTTCGAAGTGTTTCCCGAGTCAGAACGACCTATTTTTCTTCCTGGCTTGCTCTATAATGATCCAATTCAAATGCAATGCCAACAACAACTCAACAACTCAACAGCAACAACGCAAACTACGACAACAACCCACACATTGCGCATTGTTTAGAGCGGTTATAAAGTGTTGAAGCGCTCAAATTAGAAACTGTTTCAACCTGTCACCTGTCAGAATCGAGACGAGGCGGCAGTGCATTGAATCGCGTGATTGGACCGCGAACCAGTCAAGTGATTCATTCAGGAAATGAAGCGGTTGCTGCTTCGGACGTTATATGTCACGTGATTTGAAGCAAGCTTCGAAGCACTGCTTCTATGGAATAGGAAGTCCAGGGTTGAAGCTCCGTTCGAAGCTTCAGTGTCAAACTGCCATCACAACCTGCCTGTTCCCGTCTGTAAGTTTGTTCCTGTCTGTCGTGCTCCCCGGTTTTGTTTCTGTTGATTAGTTTCTTGTTTTTTTCATGCCTTCGGCTTTTGATAATAAAGCTCACTTTTTGTTACCTTACCTTTTTTTGTCCTTTTTTAAACTGCACTTGGGTCCGGACAGTACGAACAGACCCGTATGGACCCAGAAGTTTTTCCCCTCAAGAGTTGGATCCACTGATATATATGTATATCTTTTACAAGTGGATGAGAGTATCTTCAAGATTTTCTCTGGAGCCATAAAACACATTTGATAGCTTGAAAGCTTATAAAGGGGTATATATTGTTACAGTGGAGGAAATAAGTATTTGATCCCTTGCAGATTGTGTTAGTTTGCCCACTTACAAATACATTAACAGTCTATAATTGTAATGGTAGGTTTATTTGACTAATGAGAGAGAATATCAAAAACAAAATCCAGAAATTGACATTATATAAAAGATACACATTTATCTGCATTTAACTGTGGGAAATATGAATAAACACTGATATATTAATTATAGGTTAAGATATCCAGCAGCAGTATATGAAGTAAAAGTTGCCCCACTTTTAACAGCTGTGTTGAACACATTAACGTAAACAAGATGAAAGAATCCAGTAATTCAATATATAAGAATCTAAAATGGGACATTGTGCAGAGTAAGTGCTTTTACTTTTGGTACTTTAACTATTTTTTGATGCCAATACGTCTCAGTTTATGCTGCTTTACGTCTGCTGCACTACATTTTAGAAGACAATATTGTACTTTTTAATAGCAGCTTTTAGTTACTAGTTAGATATAGATTAGTAGATAATTCAAAAATATAAACTTCAACAGATATTTCTAGGTTAAGATATCCAGCAGCAGGACATCAAGTTATTAAAATTAGCTCTACATGTACTAACTGTGATAAAACACATCAATAATCATTATATTAACTCTATGTGATTCTGAAAAGGGCCATTATGCATAAGGAGTGCTTTAAGTATATTTTGATACCAATGCTTTTGTACTTTTACTTGTTACACAGTATTTTTACCCTGTACTTTTGCTTTAGTAGAATATCTGAGTACTTACACCACTGCTACCATGAGTGTGGAGCTGTGTGCTACGAAAGCCTGAATTTAAAACATATATTTTACAGCTGAAGACTGTTTTCAAATGTAGAGCAGGTTGTGAGCGAGGCTCCATTTGTAAATGAGGAAACAGTTCAGAGTGTCTGCTCCTCCTCCTGGAATGAGTCAGAGTTTGATGAGCCCTCCCTCTTCCTCCTGCTCTCAGACACAGCCAGCTCCACTCTGCGTTTCCTGGTTCCTCCCCTTCAGATCCACACTGAGGAGGATGGGTGGAACCAACACGTGGGTAAAGTACAAGAGCTGATAGGCCACATTCACTGCACATTCACTGCACACACACACACACACACACACACACACACACACACACACACACACACACACACACACACACACACACACACACACACACACACACGCTGTTCAGATCACAGCTCTCATAGTTTCAGGTTTCAGGAAGTGAAACTCAGACACTCGCTGCCACTGAGAGGAGAAATGGAGCAGAAAGGAGTTCAGCTGGACCGGGAAACCTTCTCTTGTTCGATCTGTCTGGATCTACTGAAGGATCCGGTGGCTATTCCCTGTGGGCACAGCTACTGCATGAAGTGTATTAAAGCCCACTGGGACGGAGAGGATGAGAAGGAGATCCACAGCTGCCCTCAGTGCAGGCAGAGCTTCACACCGAGGCCTGTCCTGCTGAAGAACACCATGCTAGCAGCTTTAGTGGAGGAGCTGAAGAAGACTGGACTCCAAGCTGCTCCGGCTGATCTCTGCTATGCTGGAGCTGAAGACGTGGCCTGTGATGTCTGCACTGGGAGGAAGCTGAGAGCCTGTAAGTCCTGCCTTGTGTGTCTGGCCTCTTATTGTGAGAAACACCTCCAGCCTCATTATGACGTAGCTCCATTAAAGAAACACAAGCTGGTGGAGCCCTCCAAGAAGCTCCAGGAGAACATCTGCTCTCGTCACGATGAGGTTATGAAGATGTTCTGCCGCACTGATCAGCAGAGTATCTGTTATCTCTGCTCTGTGGACGAACACAAAGGCCACGACACGGTGTCAGCTGCAGCAGAGAGGACTGAGAGGCACAGAGAGCTGGAGGGGAGTCGACTAAACATCCAGCAGAGAATCCAGGACGGAGAGAAGGAGGTGAAGTGGCTTCAGCAGGAGGTGGAGGCCGTCAATGGCTCTGCTGACAAAGCAGTGGAGGACAGTGAGAAGACGTTCACTGAGCTGATCCGTCTCATGGAGGAGAGAAGCTCTGACGTGAAGCAGCAGGTCAGATCCCAGCAGGAGAGAGAAGTGAGTCGAGTCAGAGAGCTCCAGGAGAAGCTGGAGCAGGAGATCTCTGAGCTGAAGAGGAGAGACGCTGAGCTGAAGCTGCTGTCTCACACAGAGGACCACAACCAGTTTCTGCTCAGCTACCCCCCTCACTGCCAGCCCTCAGTGAAGCTACTCACTCCTCCAGCACCAACATCCCTCCTCTGAGCTACTTTGAGGACGTGACGGCGGCCCTGTCAGCAGTCAGAGACAAACTACAGGACGTCCTGAGAGAGGAATGGACAAACGTCTCACCGACTGAAGTGGATGTTTTACTGTCAGCAGCAGAGCCCGCCTCCAGAGCTGGGTTCTTCAGATACTCACAGGAGATCACTCTGGATCCAAACACAGCATACACACAGCTGTTATTATCTGAGGGGGGCATAAGAGCAACACGCAAGAGAAAACCACAGCCTTATTCTAGTCACCCAGACAGATTCACCAATTGGCCTCAGGTCCTGAGTAGAGAGAGTCTGACTGGACGTTGTTACTGGGAGGTGGAGTGGAGAGGGGGAGGAGTTCATGTAGCAGTCTCATACAAGAATATCAGCAGAGCAGAGAATGAAAGTTTATTTGGAAACAATGACAAATCTTGGTCCTTAGAGTGTTTCCAAAACAGATATTCATTTCGTCACAACAGCATCCACACTTCCGTCTCAGGTCCTCTGTCCTCCAGAGTAGGAGTGTACCTGGACCACAGAGCAGGTGTTCTGTCCTTCTACAGCGTCTCTGAAACCATGACTCTCCTCCACAGAGTCCAGACCTCATTCACTCAGCCGCTACATGCTGGAGTTTATCTTCGTGGTTATGGAACCACAGCTGAGTTTTGTAAACTGAAATAGCCTGAAGTCATTTGAGGAACTCTTCTCCTTCTTAAACTCATTGTGTCCATCATTGTTGCTGAGCGCTGAGTGTTCATGTCTTCACTGCACAGAGATCAGCTGTCAATCAAACGTGATGGGATGTGCTTTAACGTCTTCTCACGAGTTGTTCTGTCGATGCTGGAGTTTCTTCAGGCGGCGCTCCTTCCTGTGTCTGTGTAGCCGTGGAGGCTGTCACTGCTCAGGAGGGCTGCTGTTCACCTCAACTCATATTTCTCTGCATGGAAATGTAAACTTTGCTCTAAATACTTGTTGAATATCGATATTGATGTATTTGTATGTTGTTGTTTCTCTCGTAAAGCTTGAGTCTTCAGAGAGAAAGCACCAGAGCTTCTCTCATTGTAGATATTTTATTCAAACTGTATTTTATTGTTGACTAAGTCTCAACGTGTTGAATGCATAATTGAAAGTTTGAAGAAGGAAAGAAAACACATTAAAATAAAAGCTGACAGGTTGAGTTTGTAATAATTTGTGTTTTTTATTTTCAAGATGTGAGATGAGTGCCACATTTACATGTCTGTAAAAAAAATATGTTTTGTTTTTGTTGTTAATAAAAGAGCTTAGAGGACACAAGTGAAAATCTCATTATTTTGTTTTTTAAATCGTAAAATGAAGCTGCACTAAGTTGAGTTGAATTTTAAATACATGTAGTTGTTTGTTATCCTCTACGGAAGCGGATTAGGATCACACACATCTGACCAAAAGTGATTTTCTTTTTCATGTTCTGAGATTTAAGTCAGAATATTTGTTTTTAAACTTTTCTCTTAACAGTCACGTATTATACTGTGTTGCATCAATATATTATAGACTCATATATATATATACAAAATCTGTCTCTAAAGTCTTTTGCTCAAAATACCAAAGAGAGCATGAATTAAAGCATAAACCCCTCTGTTTCAGCCCTTTCCCAAAAGTTCTGATTCTGTGTCTGTCGTTAAATGCTAATGAGCTGCTGCTGGCCACGCCCCTTTAGGGAAGTGTTTCTGGCGGATCCAGCAGATCCAAGGTAAAGGTGAACACCGCAGAGCAGAAGCGTTTCACAATGTCCACCCACAGAAACTCAGCAGTGCTGGATCTGAAACCTCAGCTCAAATCACCAAAACACTAAACACATTTCCCACTGTGCACCCAATTTGCAATTCAACTTGGCACTTTTTGCAAAACACTGCACACGGCTCTCTAAGTAAGACACAGAAATCTGACATTTTCAGCTGTTTGCCATTTTCAAAACACTGCCATTAAAAATGCGACACACACATGAACCAATCAACACATGCACGTGCCAAATGAACATAAACACGGAAGTGCTTTATTGTTGACTCAGCAATCAGGATGTAAGCAGTAAGCACCAGAACGAGGCTCCACATAATACCTTTTTACAACAACAATGAATAGATAGATAGCTGCAAGAGGAAGAGGAAGAGGGAAGATAAGAGAGAGGGAGGATGAACTGAAGTCAGTTGAAGAGTTTATTTGCAGCAAAACGGTTAAAGCTGTCTTTTCCATTATGTATCCGATAGAGAGCATACTTTTGGTCACAGAGCTCCAACTGTGTTTGCTGTGCATACATTTTGTTGTGGAGAGAAATACAAATGTTTTTATTTCAACAGAATATTGGTGTTTCAGCTAGTGTTAATTTCGTCAGCTATTTTTTAGTACATTTAGTTTTAGTCTTATTCCTGTGTTAAATTTCCTTTTTAGTTTTAGTCATATTTAGTCACCTTAAAGCGAGCTCCGCGCTGTAATGGAAAATGCGCCATAAGTGAAGTGTTTTAAAAGTTAGGTTTTGGTAAGTGTTGATGTAGTTTGTGCACTTTGGGTGTGTGGTTTTGAGAATTGTGTTAAGTGTTTTGAGAAAATGAGCCCTGATGATTCAATTTATTGTCATTACGTAGTACAGGTACTATGTAACGAAACGGTTTCTCTGCATTTGACCCATCCTAGTGTTAGGAGCAGTGTGCTGCCATTTTGTACGGCGCCCGGGGAGCAGTGTAGGGAACGGTGCCTTGCTCAGGGACACCTCGGTAGCACTTGGTCTTTCCGGGGACTTGAACTGGTGACCTTCCAGTTTCCAAGCCAAGTCCCTATGGACTTCGCCACCACCGCCCCATATATAATATAATTGTAAGGGTTTTCTTCTTAGATAGTGAAAACTGCAAGACAAAAGTAAAGATGGCATGAATTGTGATGCGTTTATTTGATTTTTCAAGAGCCTCAAACGCCTCTTCCCAGAAGGCTTTGGTAAACAAAAGAACATGTACAGTATAGCGCTTATCATGTTTGACTGCATAGTCTACATTTTGGGACAAAACATTGTGCCTCTCTATATTATGCAGTGTGGCCCTCTCTCCCCTGCTTTCACCTAGTTTGTAATAACTTGTGTTTCTGTTTACATGTTCCAGATGTGAGATGATAGCTGCATTCTTTAACTCCCACAGGTCTGAACAATATAACATCTTAGCGGTTTTCCCCTAAGATGTTATAAATGAAGAGCAAGAAAAGACAAAAGTGAGGTCGTTGTTCTTTAATGTGAAAGTGAAGCGTCTCTGAGTTCAGTTTAGTTGTTTGTTACCCTCTTATTCTCCAAGTCCTCTAAAGGTTTAGTATATCAAAGCAGCATGTACTCCTCATTGTGGCTTCGCTGTTACTCTGATTCTGGCCCAGTATAATCATTAACTCTACTCATGAATTACTTCATTACTGCTCTTTACTACCATGCAGTGGTGTAATGTAGTGAAGTACATTTACTCAAGTATTGTGCAATATTGTGGTACTTGTACTTTACTTGAGTACTTCCATTATATGCTACTTAATACTTCAACTCCACTACAATTTAGAAACCAGTATTGTACTTTTTACTTTTTACTGCATTACAATTATTGGACAAAAGTAGGTACAAATTCAGATTATTATCTAAAAGAGAATATGACTAAACAATGATGTATTAATTCTAGGTTGAGATACCCAGTAGAAGTTGCTCCACCTTTAACAGCTGGGGGGTATACTGCGAAGCAGGATTTTCGCTTAGCGGCTAAATTCAGGGAAAAGTCCGGCTTTCCGGTCATCCGAAGCTGGTTCTCTTTTTAGCAGGCTAGATCTCCATGGTAACTTATGCTAAGCACCTAACCTGCCCCGGAGCAGGTTAGGTTGCAGGCTAAGAGCTCAACTCAGTGAAAGCACCGCCTGCTGACCAATCAGAGCTCAGTGTGCGGAGTTTAAAGCGATCAAGTCATATCACAGGAGAAAGGAAATACTGCCGTCGCAGGAAAGACGGCTAGCAAAAATCCCCGACTGTGTGAACGTGAACATTAATAGAATATCACCTCCATCTTCAGAGCAATCTGACTATTATAACATTAGCGTTAAGAAAGCTTACTTAAATATCGGCCACAACATAAGTAACCGGATCAGAGTACATTAAGTACAGTCCGCGGCATATCACTTCATAATGTATCATATCTCCTTATCTGAGTCAGCTGAGCCGTATCTGGCCGTGCAACACTCACAGTGTCACATACTGTATGCAGGAGTATTATTTTAAGCAACACATTAAGTTGACGAAACACTCGAGACAAATGTAATTAAAGTCAGATCGTGTTTTAGACGGGGCGGTGATCATAAAGCTGTTAATGTACGCATTCAAACACTTGTCCTGTTCCAGCTGTATTCACCTTGCAGGTGCAGCTCTGTGGCTTTGATCCTGGATAAAGTGTTTAGTCATGGGTGTTTAAAGTTTAACTTCTTCATTTTTGACTAGTATGAAAGTTCACTTTTCATTCAGGAAGTATGACGCTGCGCTGTCAGTGCGCTTCTCCATGTTTGTGATTGGTCGAATGCTCCAGATACCACCCCTTTCATGTGAACGCGCACCTAACTAGAGAGGACACGGCTGGCTTGAGCGATCCACTTGATAACCCGCGTCGTAGTACAGTTTAGCGAGAGCGCGTATGTTTTGGATTAGGCCAACCGGCTAACTCAAACATATCCAGGTTAGGTTGAACCAGCTTCGCAGTATAGGCCCCTGATGAACTCTGGTAGTGCCAGGCGGGCTTTGCTGGTTGTGTTGTGTTTCCCTCCTCCTGCTCTTTTCTCTTCTCTCCCTTTTTCTCACTGCAGGTAATCAGCTGATCACTTCCTGCCTGTGCAGCTCAGGCTGACGGCTGATTGGATCCCCTCACCCTCAGCCGGCCTATCAGCAGCCAGGGCCTGTCATTAAATGAGGCAATCCAGGAAGCCTTCGCTCTCTCAGACCTGCTGCTGACTCCAGAGCCTCTTTGTGGTTACTGATAGATTTGTTCATTATTCTGCCACCTTGTTTTTAGTATTGTTAAATGTGTGTGTGGTGGGAGCGGGAGGATTTGGGTACGTTTGGGGTTCCCTCTACCTCTCCTCACGTAAACTCTGTTAGACACACTAGGTTAGTAGATTGTTGCACCCTGTAGTCGTTTTGTTTCCTTGTTAGAACAGATAGTGAGGGCTTTTTGTTTGAGTTTTGTAATATTCATTTATTTAAGTTGGCATAATCTTCTTTGTCTCCTCACTTAAAGAACATTTGTTGGCATTTTCTTTGATGTAAATAAATAAATGTGTGTTCTCTTTCATCCTGACTGTTGTTGGTTGTTGTGTGTTACTGTCTCCATTTCCCCTACACTTTATGAGGGATGTAACAAACACATTAATGTATACAAGATTAAATAATCCAGTAATTCAATATATGTGATTCTAAAATGGGACATTACGCACAGTAAGTAGTAAGTAGTGGTTGATGCCAATATGTCTCAGTTTATGCTGCTTTATACTTCGACTGCGCTACATTTTAGAAGACAGAATTGTACTTTTTAATCCACTGCGTTAGTTTCACAGCTTTTAGTTACTAGTTAGATATAGATTAGTAGATCATTCAAAACATAAATCAATTATTAAATACACTTTGACAGTTATTTATAGGATAAGATATCCAGCAGCAGGGCATCAAGTTATTCAAATTAGCTCTACATTTAGTAACTAAAACACATACATAATCATTATAGTAACCCAGTAACTCAATAAATATATATTCTGAAAAGGGCCATTATGCATAAGGAGTACTTTTACTTTTGGTACTTTAAGTATATTTTGATACCAATGCTTTTGTACTTTTACTTGTAACACAGTCTTTTTACCCTGTAGTATTTCTACTTTTGCTTTAGTGGAATATCTGAGTGCTTCTTACACCACTGCTACCATGAGTGTGGAGCCGTGTGCTCCGAAAGCCTGAATTTAAAACATATATTTTACAGCTGAAGACTGTTTTCAAATGTTTAAAAGCAGGTTGTAAGCTAGGCTCCGTTTGTAAATGAGGAAACAGTTCAGAGGTTGCAGTCGAGTAGTCCAAAAATCAGCTCCTAAATTCTAACCCTATCTCCTATTCCTTGACCTCTGAGTGAAACGTCACGGGGTTAAGGGATAGTGGATAGGAGAATTCAAAAGGACTTAGGAGAAGAGACTGCGGTACTTTAGAGAATCCGAATGCACTTTCACTATCCGACGTGTTTATGATGCGCCAGCGGACGTCATTGTGTGCGTCTGCTGCTGTGGGGAAACCATGGAAACTACAGTTTTCTATACAGCGGACTACAACATGGATGTTTAATAAGAACGAGGGACTACTGTAAACTCATCTAGAGACTCTGCTCCGTGCTCTGATGCTGCTGCTTTGCTTTATGAACGTGGACAACAGAGAAACATATTCTTCAGGACCAAAGTTGGAATTGAAATAAAAAAGGAAAGTGAAACTTATGCTCGTCTCCCTCTCCCTCCGGTCCACATTAATACAAATGATCCCAATACGTATGATTGTATGAAAATATCTTAAAATAAATACAAATGTATTTATTATAAACGTCAGTCCTGAAACCTGATGTACTTATATGATTCTGTTTTCTTCAAGGTTGTGTCTTCCTGGTCGAATGTACTTATTGTAAGTCGCTTTGGATAAAAGCGTCAGCTAAATGCAATGTAATGTAATGTAATGTAATAATGTTAACATCTATCACTGTGTATATCACCATTCAGACATCTTTTAAAAGTTGAACGAACTCCACACAGCTCAGTGAAGACTGAAATGTTGACTTTATTTGATCATTTCAGTCAAAACTAACGTTCATATTTCTCTTATTGATTGTAATATTGATGAACGTTCAAAACAAAGCACTTTGGCAACTTACCACCTATGTTTTAAAATGCTTAATAAGTCATTTCCTGCATGTTTTTGCAGTGGGATGTAAATAATAAACAAGCTTTCAGATTGCTGTAGTTCACTAAATAGAGACATTAACGACATGTTTGGTTTTGAAAATGTCCGAAAAAGTGAAAGAATGGGAGATAAATATTCCAAAATATCAAAATTGTATTATATTTTTTGTGTATTTGTGGTCCTCTTTCAGTTGAGACACTGTAGGATGCTTCCGGAAAAGACCAAACACTGGATGTCTTTCAGTCACCAACATGTGTTTTCGAGACACTGATATTAATGGGGAAACCCTGAAGGACTCAAATGTCTCGTCTCTGTTCCCCTAAACTCATTTGGGAGTGATGACTGCTTATTATCAGTCCCGGGGGACTGCGGCAGGCTGGCTTGACTGTGTTTTCCGAAGTGGAGGTTGGCTTGACCGCAGTCCCGGGGGTAACACTGCCCTTCCTCTGCATGTTGTTTCTCTTTCAGAAACACAGAGGACTGTTTGTAAGGCAAGGCAAGGCAAGGCAAGTTTATTTATATAGCACTTTTCAACGCAAGGCAATTCAAGTGCTTTACAAAAAAAAATGAAAGACATTAAGCATTAAAAAAGAAAAGCTAATAAAATAAACATTAAGGAAAAATACATGGATAAAAGTTACAGTGCAGTCTAAAATATGAATAGTTCAATTAAACATTACAAGAAAAAATACATGGATAAAAGTTACAGTGCAGTCTAAAATATGAATAGTTCAATTAAAAGCAGCGACAAAAAGAAAAGTCTTCAGCCTGGATTTGAAAGTAGTCAGAGTTGCAGCGGACCTGCAGGTTTCTGGGAGTTTGTTCCAGATATTTGGAGCATAATAACTGAACGCTGCTTCTCCAGGTTTAGTTCTGACTCTGGGGACAGAAAGCTGACCAGTCCCTGAAGACCTGAGAGATCTGGATGGTTCATAGTTTAGCAGGAGGTCAGAGATGTATTTTGGGCATAAACCATTCAGTGCTTTATAAACCAGCAGCAGTATTTAGAAATCTATTCTGTGACACACAGGAAGCCAGTGTAAAGACTTCAGAGCAGGAGTGATGTGATCCACTTTCTTAGTGTCAGTGAGGACTCGAGCAGCGGCGTTCTGAATCAGCTGCAGCTTTCTAATAGATGTTTTAGTGAGACCTGTGAAGACACCATTGCAGTAGTCGAGTCTACTGAAGATAAAAGCATGGACAAGTTTTTCCAAATCCTGCTGTGACATTAGTCTTTTAATCCTAGATATGTTCTTCAGGTGATAGTAGGCTGATTTAGTAACTGTTTTAATGTGACTGTTGAAACTCAGGTCAGAGTCCATGACTACACCTAGATTTCTGGCTTTATCTGTTGGTTTGAACATTGCAGACTGAAGCTCAGCGCTCACTTTTAAACGTTCTGCCTTGACTCCAAAAACCATTACCTCAGTTTTATCTTTGTTTAATTGGAGAAAGTTCTGACACATCCATTCATTGATTTGTTCAATGCACTTACTCAGTGTTTGAATTGGAGCATAGTCTCCTGGTGAAATTGTTACGTAAATGTGTGTGTCATCCGCATAGCTATGATAACTTATTTTGTTGTTCTTCATTATCTGAGCCAGTGGTAGCATGTAGATGTTAAAGAGAAGAGGCCCCAAGATGGAGCCTTGAGGAACCCCACATGTCATATTTGTCAACTCAGATATGTATTTACCTATAGAAACAAAGTTGTTTCTGTCCTTTAAGTAGGATTTAAACCAATTTAGAACTGTTTTCGAAAAAATCCCACCCAGTTTTCCAGTCGGTCTAGTAATATGCTGTGGTCAACAGTGTCAAACGCAGCACTGAGATCTAATAATACTAACACTGAAGTTCTGCCACTGTCTGTGTTTAAGTGGATGTCGTTAAAGACCTTTACAAGAGCAGTCTCAGTGCTGTGGTTTGGACGAAAGCCTGACTGGAACACATCGAAACCACTATTTAAATGCAAGAAATGTATGATGTATGATGGGATCACAGCCCACCTCCACGTACGCCTGGGCCGCACGCACCGACGACCATCCTGTCAGTGGCCACTATCTCCCGACCGCTAAATTGCTGCACGGTGGAGCTAGATGGGTCTGCCTCCCGCTGCTGCTGGATACGGGGGCCTCCAAGTCGCTCCTGAATGTTTCCACACGTCTCTTTCCGCTCCAAACACTCACTGCCGACGCCGAGGATCTGTACAGGTATGGACACTCTAAAATTGGAATGTCGGGCACAATCACCTGTGCTGTGCATTACGGGACTAAGGCTCTCCCCGCATTCACCTTTCAAGTGTCTCACCAGGGGGCCAACCTCATGGGTTTTGATTTGTTTTGTGAGTTGGGTTTCACCCTTGTGGACAATTCTGGGGCCGCCATCTTGTCTGTTGATTCGCCGTGGCATCAGCGCTGGTCTTCTCTCTTCAGTGGTTTGGGCTACCTCACCGCCTTTGACCACCACCCCCTCCTCAAGCTTGAGGTACACCCCGTGATTCAGCCCATACGCCGCCTGCCTCTCACCCTGCGCGACGACGTCACCGTCTTCCCCTGTGCTCCATGTCTGTTCATCGTCATTTCATGTCCCTAGTACCTGTCATCTATGCTTGTCCATGTCTCCTGCCTGTTCCTGTCTGTCGTGCTCCCCGGTTTTGTTTCTGTTAATTAGTTTCTTGTTTTTCCTTCGGCTTTTTATAATAAAGCTCGCTTTTTGTTAACAAACCTTTTTGTATTTTTTAACTGCACTTGGGTCCTATTTTCCCCAACCTGATAGCTCATAGCCTACTGTGCCTTTCACACAGACAATAACATCGTGAATTTTGAAATGACAAATAGGTTTATGTTTCAAGTTTATTTGCATTAAAAACGTGTTTTTAAACCCATCTGTTCAAAGTTGATATTTTGTTTCTTAAAAGATTAAATCTTTAAAAACATGCTGTCTGCCATCTTTAAAGTTTGATGGAAGAAATGCTTTACAAAAAATGTTGGTGTTGTTTCAGTTTTGAAGAGTGAATATGGATGTTAAATTCACAAATTAATAATCTTAAACAAGAACAAGATCTTGAGCCATGATGTTTTTAAAGTACAGAAACATTCAGAGCATTACGATTCCTTCAAAGGTTTTGTAATAGACGCCCAGTACTCTTAATTTATAAAGTAATAATTCATGTGAATTATTGAGCTTGTTAGTGGCCTGACTGACCCTCCTACTTTGGTCTAAAAGAAGTCAATGATGATCATTGTGAAGGGGTGTGTCCAGCCCATATCAATAAAATTCCAAACTACATGGCTAATGTGAGATTCAGAAATTAGTTTTAAAATCATGTTTTCATGTTATAGGCCTACCTTACATGAACCTGTTTGAAACCTTAATGATCCCATGATGTGATTATTTATATCTTAAAACCAACTATATTTAGATGTTCATAAATATCTACATGTATGTATAAATACATGTGTAGCAGTTAGACAAACATAATTAATAGATGATCTCATTATTACCTATGTTATATGTACTGACAAATAAAGTTTACTAAGCCCCCCAGGGCTCAACGCTAACTTTTAAAAGTGGTTACCAGGCTGGCAACCAGGCATCAGCTTTTGGTTGCCAAAACTGAAATATGGTTGCCATTTTTAGTCACCTTTTAAATAATTAAGATAATATACAGTTATACATCAACTTAATAAGGAAACATGTGACACAAAATAATGTTCAAATGCTTTGCAATAAGTAATTAACACAATTATTTGAAACTTAAGTGGTAGTAAACTTGTCCACCCTCAATTGCTGGTATACTAAATACCAGTAGTGCAGCTGTTGTCATGTTCTTCACAGATCCCTCAAACATGAATTGAGCAAGTCACTAGTTTCTTGGTCATCCGTTGTCTCCCTTTCAAATGTGGTTTTCTTGACCTTTGTGCTACTGACCCCCACCATAGATCCATTGGCCCTTCAGCATTGAAGTCTTGGATTGACCAGACTAATACATTTCTTATGTTAAATGAATTACAAATGAAAACCATTCACATATAATTAGATATTCATTATTAATGCTGTAAATTACCTTTGAATATGTCTAACTATATTTAAAATGTGTTTTTATAGAAGTGATTATATTTTTATGCCAATATTTTCGTATGGTAAAGTTTTGTTTAGCACTTTTATTTTGGTAGTAATAAGATCGGGACTCTTATTTTGAAGGAACTTTTGCCGGAAGTCAATGCACAACGTAGCAGAATGTACATATATTTCGCCTCCCAAGAAGACTTTACACATTTCCTCTTTGCTTTTCGTTAGGGTTCATCTTGCGCTTTATCTGTTGAATCACTTTGAACATTCGTTTGAGATGTTGGCCGAACTTTTTACCCCAAAGTCAAACAACTTAATTTACTTCGCCATTTGTTGTAAAACAAACACACGGCGCACCACGCACGTGAGTAAACGTGCATCGCTTTCTGGCTCCGTAACCACACCAATGCACGTGCAACTTAAGTATCAGGTTCCGACTAGTCACAACTAGAGATGGGCGAGATTAATCCGGATCATTAACCCGGATCCTAGTAATGAGCCGGTCGTGACGAGTCTCCCTCTCGATTAACCCGAGTCCTTTGAGTCCTACACCTGATGTGACGTAACAATTAAAACTATAAATTGCGTCACTCTTTACTCTCTTTATAACGTGTACAATCACATTACAACGTTGTTGTATCCAGAGATCCAGCAGACTCGTCGCCATGCACGAATCAACAGCAAATTCAGCCCCTCCTCCGGCTCCCGCGAGAGTCCCGTGAGCCGTGAGTGAGCCGTGAGTCGTTGGACTCGCGGGACCGTGAGTGAGCGTGAGCGTGAGTGAGCCGTGAGCCGTGAGTGAGCCGTGAGTCCGCAAATCTCTGAGTCTGCTGCGACTCGCGGGAGCCGTGGGTCTCGGAGGAGGGGCTGAGTCTGCTGTAGATTCGTGCATGGGGACGAGTCTGCTGGATCTCTGGATCTGCTGCCTGCTATATGTTACGGCTCTGAGTCCTCGTAGGCTACTGGTCTCTCTCGATCATTGACCTGGATTCACGGATCCCGCGATTTTTCCGGCTCTAAATTAAGTTTCAGTGTAGACTTCTAACAAAATGGTCATGTTGTGCAACAGTCTCCTGTAATAATATCTGCATTTCCAATAAGGATCTTACTTGGAAACTCGTTTATTTTGAACATGGCACACAAAAAGAAACAAATGATAGAAAATTGCAAAACAGTTAGAATATATAAAATGTAATGATACAATTATTATTATTATTATTATTAAATGAAAACACAATTGTGCAAAATTAGCTTAAGTACAGGAACATATTAAAATAACTATATACATATAATGCAAAACACTTATTTTTTTAAATGCACACACACACACATGTTTTATTAAAGCAAAAGACACTGTGTAGCGGAGGTTAATGTAACGTTGGTTTAATATGCTGGTTAAATGCAACAACTTTTCGGTTTCACCGGTAGGATTTCTACGGTCTTGGTCATGCTGACTCATATGACTCAAATGACTCAAATGACTCGTATGATCCGGATCTCTTCAATGATTGACTCAGAAGACTCCGAGTCCATAAAATGATCCGGATTTGCCATCTCTAGTCACAACAATAATTAAATATCACTCTTAATACAACAAATAATTAACATTCATCTATTTTCGGGTGCATATTTAGCTGTTTGCTGTCCTTATTTCTTCATGTTAAAAACTGGTTGGCACTGATGGCAACCAAAGGCCAAGAAGTGGTTGACATCTTTTCTGAATGGTTGCCAATGGCAACCTGGCAACCGTTACTGTCGAGCCCTGCCCCTTTTTGTTTTAATTTATTAATTAGACACAATGATTTGTGCTTAAAGTAATATACTGTTGTGTCTCAAACGGATAGACTATATTATTAATTAATTTGCCTAATAGTTGCTTAAAGTGCTACAATAACATTTGCAATTCGTTTTTTATCTGCCATGTTCGGTATCAATGTCTCTCAGCCACCATAGTGTCGTATCAGGTGGCGTGTCTTGTACTTGCTGCGGCTGCAGCTAGACCACTGGAAGGAAACACAAACACCGTGTCCTGTTTCACCGGCTTAATAGAGGTTCGTAAACTGTGCACACATCATAATGAATGTCCCATAAGGTTCGCCTATATAATGTGACGGTCCGCTAACAGTTTAAAATGTTTGTAGTACTGTTTACGTGTTTAAAGGTGTGAAATAGTGTGTGTGTATTAGCATAGCTCCCCCTGGTGCGGCACGGCGCCATTTTGGGGACAACGTGGTCTGCCGCGGTAATAATACAAGTGTGACATTATTTCTGAAGGCACTGAATATTTCCAGTACAGATATAGTTATTGTGAGTTTGGAATACATATGCACTTTATGAACATTACAAGTTAGTTACTGCTAGTAAAAACAGTGTTAACATAATAATAATTATTATTAGCTCCAGTTTATGCATTTTAGTAACATGCAATTAATGGCAGAAGTTTAATTGTCACATGACAGTTTAAATGGGTCATGATATGCTACTTTTGACTTGCAGTAAATAGAAGAGTAGTATTTAATACTGTTGAAAAAGGTATTTAAGGTACAAGAGATGTTTTACTGAATTTGAAATGCAATTGAAATGTCTGTTTATGAAATGCATATTAGAGAGAGTTAATGTTTAAATGATTTTGTTGTGTAATAAAACATCCAGAGAAGCGATCTGGGAGGAAACATAACACACCGTGTCCTCATTGCTCCTGTTTCACCTGCTTAATACAGGTATCATCACTGCTCAGGAAGTGAAACTCAGACACTCGCTGCCACTGAGAGGAGAAATGGCGCAGAAAGGAGTTCAGTTGGACCGGGAAACCTTCTCTTGTTCGATCTGTCTGGATCTACTGAAGGATCCGGTGAGCACTCCCTGTGGACACAGCTACTGCATGAAGTGTATTAAAGGCTTCTGGGACGGAGAGGATGAGAAGGAGATTCACAGCTGCCCTCAGTGCAGGCAGAGCTTCACACCGAGGCTTGTCCTGCTGAAGAACACCATGTTAGCAGCTTTAGTGGAGGAGCTGAAGAAGACTGGACTCCAAGCTGCTCCGGCTGATCTCTGCTATGCTGGAGCTGAAGATGTGGCCTGTGATGTCTGCACTAGGAGGAAAACGGAGAGCCTGTAAGTCCTGTCTGCAGTGTCTGGCCTCTTATTGTGACAAACACCTCCAGGGTCATTATGACGTAGCTCCATTAAAGAAACACAAGCTGGTGGAGCCCTCCAAGAAGCTCCAGGAGAACATCTGCTCTCGTCATGATGAGGTTATGAAGATGTTCTGCCGCACTGATCAGCAGTGTATCTGTTATCTCTGCTCTGTGGACGCACACAAAGGCCACGACACGGTGTCAGCTGCAGCAGAGAGGACTGAGAGGCAGAGAGAGCTGAAGGGGAGTCGACTAAACATCCAGCAGAGAATCCAGGACAGAGAGAAGGAGGTGAAGCTGCTTCAGCAGGAGGTGGAGGCCGTCAATGGCTCTGCTGATAAAGCAGTGGAGGACAGTGAGAAGACGTTCACTGAGCTGATCCGTCTCATGGAGGAGAGAAGCTCTGATGTGAAGCAGCAGGTCAGATCCCAGCAGGAGAGAGAAGTGAGTCGAGTCAGAGAGCTTCAGAAGAAGCTGGAGATCTCTGAGCTGAAGAGGAGAGACGCTGAGCTGAAGCTGCTGTCTCACACAGAGGACCACAACCAGTTTCTGCTCAGCCACCCCCTCACTGCCAGCCCTCAGTGAAGCTACACACTCCTCCAGCACCAACATCCGTCCTCTGAGCTACTTTGAGGACGTGACGGCGGCCCTGTCAGCAGTCAGAGACAAACTACAGGACGTCCTGAGAGAGGAATGGACAAACGTCTCATCGCCTGAAGTGGATGTTTTACTGTCAGCAGCAGAGCCCGCCACCAGAGCTGGGTTCTTCAGATACTCACAGGAGATCACTCTGGATCCAAACACAGCATACACACGGCTGGTATTATCTGAGGGGGGCAGAAAAGCAACACGCATGAAACTACATCAGTCTTATTCTAGTCACCCAGACAGATTCACTGATTGGCCTCAGGTCCTGAGTAGAGAGAGTCTGACTGGACGTTGTTACTGGGAGGTGGAGCGGAGAGGGGGAGGAGTTTATGTAGCAGTCGCATACAAGAATATCAGCAGAGCAGGGGGTGGGACTGAATGTTTCTTTGGATACAATGACAAATCTTGTTCCTTAGAGTGTTTCCAAAACAGTTATTCATTTCGTTTCAACAGTATCATCACTCCCGTCTCAGGTCCTCAGTCCTCCAGAGTAGGAGTGTACCTGGATCACAGAGCAGGTGTTCTGTCCTTCTACAGCGTCTCTGAAACCATGACTCTCCTCCACAGAGTCCAGACCACATTCACTCAGCCGCTGCATGCTGGAGTTTGGCTTGGTTTTGATCATGGAGCCACAGCTGAGTTTTGTAAACTGAAATAGCCTGACATTTGAGGAACTCTTCTACTTCTTAAACTCATTGTGTCCGTCATTGTTGCTGAGAGCTGAGTGTTCATGTCTTCACTGCATTGATGCATTTATATTTAGTTATTTCTCTTTTAATGCCTGAGTCTTTAGAGAGAAAGCACCAGAGCTTTTTTCATTAGATATTTTATTCTAAAGGTCTTTATTTTTGAATCGTCTCAATGTGTTGAATGCATGAATGAAAGTTTGAAGAAGGAAACAAAACGCATACAAAATAAATCTATTTTCAAGATGTGAGATGAGTGCCACATTTACATGTCTGTAAAAAATAAATATTGGGTTTATTTTGTTAATAAAAGAGCTAAGAGGACACAACTGAAAATGTCAGTCTTTTGTTTTATTAATTATAAAAATATCTTTTAATTTCTGAAAAATATACTTGCATTTTTATATATTTTATTTATTTTTAGGATTAAGAAAATGTATGAAAACCTTAGCTGATGCAGCTCTTTTAGTAAACCCTGCTCATATTTGTAAGGTTGATGTAGATTCATCTTCATTTGAATGTGTTTTGGCACATTGCTGTTTAGGGATGCTCCGATCGATCGGCCGATGCTCACTCTGCCGATCGATCGGTGCTCTCTAAAAATGCCGATCGCATGACGTAAAATACATGACACTTTTGTCTGTGCGCGGCAAAACAAGCTCACCAGTGTGGCAGTATTTTAAGGTGTCCGAAAATGACAATAAAATAGCGGTATGCAACGTGTGTGAAGCAGAAATACTGCAGCTCCGCCCGCTGTGACGGACCGCTGAGCGGAGAAAAACACATTAAGAGTTAGACCTAACACATTTAGCTATTTGATCTACATCTGGAACTAGCTAAACGCTTTGCAAATGCTCAATGAACTACATCTCTGGTCTTGCACAACAACACACAGGGCCGGACTGTGACAATAAGTCAGGCTGGGAATTATACACCCAGCCAGGCCACTACCAGTTTTTTGTGCCATTTTGCTGGATCTATTTGTCAATTGTTACAGCGTTGCTGCCCATCGTGATAGCCCTCTAAATCTACTACCCAAAAATAAACATATGAGATGGGTTACTATTTCAAAAAAAAAGTGCAAATCTATTTAGGAACCTATGTGAACATATTTTTAAGTGGACGTGGACCTCAAATCCTATAGGGGGGTCCGGGGGTTCATTTATAGTTGTGTGTGTATGTGCTCCTGAACCAGCCTCACCTGTCTCCCTCCTCTGCCCCTGCTCCTCTTTGAGGCAGCAGCAAAGACTAGTTTTAGCTCTCAACAAGTTTTAAAAGTGTATCTTGCCTTTTTTCACCTAGTTAACGTTTTTGACAGAGCATATGTTACGGAAGGTGATGGTCCTGGATGGGGGGGGGGTGGCGGACAGGGGAGGCGATGGTGAACTGTATGAGTTTGTGGTCAGAGAGGGGGCAGGGGTGGAGGTCGAGTACTGGGAGGTTGGTGGAGCAGACAAGGTCAAGGATGTGTCCTTTATCATGGGTGGGGAAGGTGACATAATGGGTAATTGAGAAATTGCCCAGTAGGGAGGAGAATTCAGAAGCGAGTTTGCAGGTGGGGGAGTCCATGTGGATGTTGAGGTGGCCGAGGAGTAACAGACGTGGGGAGAGGGATGAAGCAATGGTGAGGAGTTCAGTGAGATCAGAGAGGAAGGAGGGGTGTGGTTTGGGGGGGCGGTAAATGAGGATAACTGTCAGTGAGGGAGGGGCTTTAAAGGTGAGGAATTCGAAGGATGGTACTGAGGGGAGGGTGAGTTCTGTAGTCCGGATGTTGTGGTTGAAGATGACAGCCAGCCCACCACCACGGTATGAGGGGTGGGGTTTAGTGATGTAATTAAAACCAGGGGGGGGTGTTTGGTTGAGGGAGAATAAGTCATTGGGTTGTTGCCAGGTTTCAGTGTGCAGAAAGAAGTCGATGGATTTGTCCAGAATTATTTCGTGGAGGATGTGGGCTTTTGCACATCTTTACTGCACTGCACATTGTTTTTAATTTTAACTTATTTTAGACTTCTGCCTCCGTTGCTGCCCTCACTCAGCCATCAAAGTGCCGGGTGGCTATTGCTATGTGCTACATCGCCTACTTGTCTGTCTCCGTCCCACGCAACAACCGTGGACTCTCTCTGCCTCCTGCCTTCATCTCTACATCTGTCCCGTCCCGCTGTTCACATCCTCCTGCCATGTCGTGAATCTTCCTCGTCTCCACAACAATCCTCCACCTCTGTGCACCTAGCCCGCTAGCCGCTATCGCTGCTAACACACTGCTCCCAGCATTCCCGCCTGTTATCATGCTGAAATACTCCATCTCACAGCTTCTGTCATTCACCAACTCCTCCACCCTGTCTTCCATCTCAGTCATCAGACATCTTGGACTCCTTCGCCGACCCCGCTACATTCACCGAAGCACCCGCCGCAGTTTTGTTTACTTTCAGCACGGACAATCCATAGCATCCATCTGCTCTACGCACTGTCGCACACCTGACGTGCCATCAGAACGCAATTCCTACTGCTCCTCTCTCCCCCACTCACCGACACTCCCAGCTGCATGAAATACCTGGAGCGGATCCCACTCCCCTCCGCCTCCCAACACATATAACAAGCCATTTCTCCCCACCATCAAGCCCCCCTCCTCTGCTCCACTGCCCCCCTCTCCTGCCCACCCCCGCGCTGCTAACCTGGAAGAACACAGGTAGTCTTTTAAGGTGCGGAAGGCTGTTTCACAGTCTTCTGACCAGGTTACTGGGTTCCTCTGATCCTTGTTGGTCAGTGTTGTGAGTGGCGCTGCGATGGTGGCAAACTGAGGCACAAATCTCCTATACCATCCAGCCAATCCAAGGAAAGACCGGACCTCCTTTTTGGTGCGAGGTTCAGGGCAGCTTCGGATAGCTTCAACCTTATCCACTTGTGGCCGTACCTCTCCTCGTCCCAGTTGGTAGCCTAGGTACCGTGTCTCCCGTTGTGCCCACTCACACTTGGAAGAGTTGAGTGTCAACCCAGCTTTGTGGATCCTACCCAGTATCTCTGAAAGGTGTTGGACATGCTCCTCCCACGAGTTGCTGAAAATCACCACATCATCGAGGGAAGCAGAGCTGAAGTTCTCACAACCCTGGAGGACTCTGTCCATCAGCCTCTGGAAAGTAGCTGGTGCTCCATGAAGTCCAAGAGGCATCACCGTAAACTGGAACAGCCCTGTTGGTGTTCTGAAGGCTGTGTATGGTCTGCTTGACTTCTCCAGCGGCACTTGCCAGTACCCTTTACACAGATCCAGGGTGGTGATGTACTTGGCAGCTCCAACCCACTCCAGCAAGTCATCAATTCTTGGCATGGGATAGGCGTCAAACTCTGAGATGGAGTTGAGCTTCCGGAAATCCATGCATATCCGTAGAGACCCGTCCTTTTTGAAGACGATGACCACCGGGCTGCACCACTCAAGTTTTATTATCTCTTCTACCTCTTTCTGCAGTTCTTCTACCAGTTGTTGTGGGACACAGTTGGGACGTTGGCGGATTGGTTGTCCATCTTTTAGTCGGGTGACATGCTCAACAAGGGTGGTCTTCCCCGGGCTGGCAGCCAAGAGTGAAAGAGCCTCCTTGAAAATCTGGAGGATCCGTGCAGCTTGCTCAGGTGCAAGGTCAAAACAGGAACAGCAGCCACAGTTAAGGTATCCAACCCATTCTCGACCTCCTCCTCCTCATCCAAGTTCACCTCCTTCACCAACAATGCCTTTTCAGGGGGCCTGGACAGAACGTTCCTTTCACTCTTTCAGCAAGTTCACGTGGTAGGTCTGTTTGGTTTTTTTCTTCTCTGGGTGATTGATCTCATAGGTGACTGGACCCATCTTTCGTGTGATGACATATGGCCCTTGCCACTTTGTCAAAAGCTTGCTGTTGGATGAGGGCAGCAGCAAAAGGACTTTCTGGCCAAGCTGGAACTCACGATGCCGAGCTTGCTGGTCATACCAGGTCTTCTGGCTATTCTGGGCTGAACACAGGTTGACTTCAGCCTCTTCCTGGTATCCTGCTAACCGATCCCTCATCTCCAGCACAAACTGCACCACTCCTCTATCACTTAGAGTGGTTGTAGGAGCCTCCCAGCCTTTTCGGAGCAGATCCAATGGGCCCTGAACCTCCCATCCATATAGCAGCTCGAACGGAGAGAATCCAGTTGAAGCCTGGGGTACCTCTCGTTAGGCAAAAAGCAGGAATGGGAGCCCGCTGTCCCAGTCCTTACCAGTGTCATCAACAAACTTCTGCAGCATCTTCTTCAGTGTCTGGTTGAATCTTTCCACCAGGCCATCAGTCTGCGGGTGATACGGCGTAGTCTTGATCGCCGAGATGCCCAGGTGTCTGTAGAAGAGCTGCATCAACCTGGAAGTAAAGTTTGTTCCCTGGTCCGTCAGGATCTCGTTTGGTATCCCCACTCTGGAGAACAGTTGTACCAGCGCACGCAGAACCGATGGGGCAGTGATGGTACGCAGGGGAAAGGCCTCCGGAAACCAGGTGGCGTAGTCATACACAACAAGAATGTACTGGTGTCCCCCACTGCTTTTCACCAGAGAGCCGACAATGTCCATGGTAATCCTGCGGAAAGGAGTAAATATGACAGGCAGAGGCTGCAGGAAAGCTCTGTCAGACTTGCGGGCGGTGCAGGTTTTCTGGCATGTGGGGCATGTGGTGCAATATTTCTGTATATCAGTATACATGGAGGGCCAATAAAAACATGCGCTGACACGCAGATAGGTTTTATGGCGGCCAAGGTGCCCGGCCCATGGGATTGTGTGTGCTAGGTGCATGACAAGTGACTTACAGCTAGCTGGGACAACGAGACGTTTGTGGTCATCAGTAACTGTGTACAAAACATCCTTATCCACCATAAATATGTCCTTTCCCACACACTTTTCATTTCCCTCCTTTACCACTTTAGTGAACAAAGGTTTTAGTGTGTCATCCCACTTCTGACACCATATGTGACGGGGTTCTATTCGTCCATTCGATGCATACGCTTAGTCGGTTGTTTAAGCTCCAAAAAACTTTATTTATCATCAGCCACAAAAAAAATATATACTGTTCGACAAAAAGATAAACAGTATAACGTAAATAAACAAAATCACAGTTTACCAAATTAGGTTGTCTGTCCCTCGAACCACATCCTAGCTGTTGCCTTCACTGCAACACCCTGCCGAATCACTCTTCCAGGGCCAACACCGTCCCTTTTGTACCCATAGCCCCTCCCCACAGGCTTACGGTACGTCCACACAGCAGCTTCAGAAGAATCTTTCACCGCTTCCAACGCTTCTCTGCCTATTGACTTTGAATGGGGATGACGTCACTTTGCCTCGCTTTTCGCCGAACTGCATTGTGGGGGAGCGAAGCGAAGATTTCCAGGATGTCCAGGATCTCCAGGATTCAAAAGTTGAGCAATGTTCAACTTTTGAAGCTGAGCTGGAAGCGCCAGCCAATCAAACACGTTTATGCAAATTTGACAGTAGAAGCGCTAGCCAATCAAACCGCGTGTAAGCAGGGAGAACCAGACCGCACTTAATTTCCACATATTCAAAACGACAAATTACAGTAGCAAATCACCCGGTTCTTTACGACCAGAACTATTAACGGGATACAAACCGGAGGAACCAGGCATGGAGGGAGGTGGCAGAGACAGTGGGTGAAACTGGTAGGTTTTCGCCTGTTTGGGGAGTTTATATATATATATATATATATTGCTCGCATAAAATCCCCGGGGTTTTTTGCTTTGTATGTCGGGGGCGGGAGATTCATGTGATTGGTTGTTGGTCACATTGCTCTCAAAAAATCCCCAAGCTGTCAGACACGCCCAGCTCCAAGATTTTCGAAAAGCTGCTGTGTGGACGTACCGTTATCGTCATTTCCTCAAACATGAGGAAACTATCCGACCCAAACATACACAGGTTAACTACCTCTTAACACAGTAATTCCCCATAATTAATAAACGCAAAAGAAATAATAAATTGCATCCTATTTAAATCACGGAAGTGATGAGCCTCCGTCTTTTCCACCTTCCCTTTGCTGGGGAGACGGTGGCGAAACTCCGCCCGCCGCTCCCCACGTAAGTATGGTGTAATATAGTTAAATGTATGTTTAAATAATTGTAGACTCACAAGCGTGCACTTATGGTCGCTCTACAGAAAGGAAGGGGAAAAGGTGGACATTTTAGTGATGATTTAACCTTATTTATTGACGAACGGAAGAGAGCAGGAAATGTTCGGTGTGTGTGTGTGTGTGTGTGTGTGTCGCGCCACTGCGGCTGTCAGTGGCGGAGTCAGTCACTCTGTGATCCGCTCTGTCACACTTATAAACATCAGGTTTAAAACTAAAAGAGCTTTGAAACACAATGAAAGATATTTGGAGTTTTATTTGAGTTATTCATTTAAACTTTTTGTCTAAGAGATGCTGATTTGAAACCGTTGTTACATACAGTTACGGCATTTCCTGTTTCTGCAGGAGAGAGGGGAGGCCGTCCCAAAGCTTGCTGCTGTATTTACTCCCTCCATCTGACAGGAGGGAGCCTCGTTGAGCTGCGAGTGTGTGCTACAGACGGAGTTCACTCCGTCACGGAGGGGTAGGGTCCAGGGAGTGGTTTGGGATTGGGCCATAATTTTTCCGAAATACGGTCCCATGGACCGGAAGTAGATGGGCGTGACTTCGCCACGCAGTGACGCGTCCTAGAACCCAGAAGTAAACTTCTTCTTCCATAGAATTTTGGAAAATAGCTTGAAATAAGGTCTATGGTTGACACACATTTAAGAGACAGATCACGTGTTGTTCAGCCGGGTAATCTCCACATGTCTACCCTACTTTTATAATTTTCTAATCATAAATCTAATCGATAGATTTATGATCGATAGATTTATGATTTTAACATAACATAATCTGGCACTTTATGTAAAAATAACCTAACTTGTGACATTCCCTACATACATATACTTTGTTTAGTGCTACCTAAACATAATTGTTTAAATATCCAAATTAGAACTCATAACATATAATTATATTTCCCCATATTTTTATTTATTTTTGCCATGGCATTGTTTCTTAACCATTTTAGTCCACGTTAAGGCGTTAAGGCCATGTTGCTCCGGCTTCTCCTTCTTTGCCTGATTTTTTGTCTGTGTGTCTATGTATCTTCTCTATAGTTTCTTATTAGTAACAAAGATTATTGTGTGTTTTTTAAAATATGCAGTCTTCCACAACACATCTGCCTTTGGGGGATGGTGGGATTTCCACCGATAATGTCTGTCAGTAAGTATACTATCAAGTATGTGGATGATTTTAATTGTTGTCTCAGAACCACAATAGTGCTATTTGAAATCATGTCCTGATAATATGACACGGTGTGTTACTTATTTTATGTCCTAAACAAGCCATTAAAGATCGGTGCAACAAGGCCACAGCAGCTAAGTACGCCAACGACCTGATGCATGGTCTATACACAACAGCGTTTATGGCTGCTCACAGCGTGACTGGGCTTGGGGCATCAAGCAGGGACATGACCATCCCTTCCTTCTGCTAAACTCAAAAAGATTGTTTGTAATTAGTGTGGCTGTGAGCTGTTTTGTGCCATATAAGCATATATAATGTGAACAAAATAGGTCCGAGCACTGAGCCCTGTGGCACTCCATGGCTAACTTTGGTTTGCGTGGAAGATTCATCGTTGACACATACAAACTGAGAGCGTTCAGATAGATAGGACCTAAACCAGCCTAAAGCAGTTCCCTGTATGCCAACTAATGGCGCATTTCCACTGCAACGGGGTAGCCCCGTTTAAGCGTCCCTAAGCGTCCTCGCTCAGGCCTCGGGCTGCCTCGCTGGCCGGCCGAGGCCGTGGCGCATTTCCATTACAGTTTAGGACCTGGGGTAGCAACGCAGTGTAGGCGGGGCGATCGGGCTTTTTGGCGGGCTTTTTGGGCGGAGCGACGCTGAGTAAAACTGCAGTGGCGTCATCTTCAATGCGACACAACTCACAAAACACACACAACAATGGAGGATGTGGAAGCGATCGTTTACTTGTTTCTTGGTGTGTGGCTTGTTATCACAGCAAGAAGGAAAGTGATCACAGCAAGCAGGAAAGTGATGTTTCAAAGTAGGCTGCGTATAGCAAGACGAGATGCAGAAGAAGCTGACGAGAGAGTTTTGGAAGTCCTACAACGCTGCAGAGACTACAACAGGACTTACTACTCGGTAAGCTAACGTTCGCTAACTAGCCATGTGTTTAGGCTCACGCTCACAATACGACCAAAGTGTTTCAAATATTTAATTAATTGTAGCTACCACTTTTACGTATTAAAATATGTATGCTTTTGTTTGTGTATTTCAGAAGTTACGTCGCCGCAGACCATGTGTTTGGATGCTCGACCGAGCTACCGAGTGGTGGTCTGTGATTGTTCCATCTTTCACACACACTCAGTGGGTGAACTTCAGGATGTCTGAGGAAACATACACCTACCTGTGCAACAAACTGCGGCCAGCGATGGAGAGACGGGACACAACATTCCGCGTGTGTATACCTCTAAAGAAGAGAGTGGCCATCGCACTGTGGAAGCTTGCTACCGGCTCAGAGTACAGAAGCATTGGACATATTTTCGGAGTGAGCAACACCACTGTGTGCCGGTGTGTGCAAGACTTCTGTGCTGCTGCAGAGGCGTTGTTAGTACCGGAACTAATTCGTTCACCAGACCGGCAGAAGTTTGCAGAAATGGCTGCCTACACTGAGAACAGGTGGGGGCTCCCTCAGTGCGTAGGTGCTATTGATGGATCACACATACCCATCTTGGCACCACAGGAATACCACTGTGACTATTTCAACCGGAAAGGCTGGCACTCCATCATCCTTCAAGGAGTTGTAGATGGAAAGGGACATTTCTGGAATGTGTTTGCAGGAATGCCTGGGAGCATGCATGACGCTCGGGTTTTGAGGCTGTCCTCATTGTGGGAGTTGGCCAGCGTGGCAACTACTTTCCACCTTGCACCAGGGACATTGGTGGGGTGAACGCTGGCTATTACATCCTGGGAGACAATGCCTATCCCTTGCAAAGCTGGCTCTTAAAACCCTTCCCAGACACTGGACGGCTGACAGCAGAACATGTGGTATACAACAAGAAAATTTGCAGCGCACGGGTTGTGGTTGAGAACGCATTTGGTAGACTGAAGGGAAGGTGGCGTTGCCTCATGAAAAGAAATGACTGTGATGTTAAACTTGTGAAATCCATGGTGCTGACATGCTGTGCTCTGCATAACCTCTGTGAGAGTCATGGAGAGGACTATGATGATGGGTGGAATGCACCAGCAGCCGCAGAGCCTGGGGTAGCAGCGGCTCAAGGTGCAGAGGAGGAGGGCACTGACATCAGAGAGGGTTTGATGCGCTACCTGAATACCTAAATATGCATTGTATTGAACATAAATAAATCCTTTTTTTTTCATATACATGTGTTTGTCAAATGTTTTAAACAAATATTATCTGAATTGAATATTTGAAATTCAAGCACCAGTAAGTACTGCCCCATAATAAGAACATTTGAGGAAATATCAGATCATGAAAAGAAAATCTTTCTAATAAATTAAGCGAATATCAAAGCTAACTATAAACATAAATACTAAAGTGTAAAACACAGCAAAACTATATTCATAAATGCAAGTGTAAAATAGTGTGGACAATTGTAAACTTGGATGAGGCTAAAGTATCCACAACATAACATAATATATTAAATATAACCTCAATCTTTCTTCTAGACATGTTAAAAGCTTGCTTGAATGGGTTATAGGTTTATTTTGTTCTCTCGTCTTTGAAATATATAAGGAATGTGTTGTTTGAGTCTAGAACGAGGGTATTACAATTGAGAAATGTCTACATGTATTATATATTTATCATGTATTCTTAATACTATTACAAAATAAACATGTAATAATGTTTTAGAGGAGGACCTCAAGCTAGCAAACTCAATTTCTTGCTTTAAATCTCTTACAACTAAGGGGCTTTTTCCTAACTGATGGTGTTTGTTATTGCTTTATAAATTCATGTATGTTTATATCTTCTCCAAATCAAGATTATGTGAATCTGATTTTTTTCTGTTGGGTGCAATTCATTATCAACAAGAGATAAGATCAGTCAAAGAAGTACTTTAATGATGGCAGTATACAAAAAAAAATGGTGTATCAAAAAGGCATGCCATTAAACAATACAAATTAAAAATTATAAACTGTATTGCAGACAGCATACATGGCATTGTAAAAATAAAATGAACATTTTAAAGAACATAAATAAACAAGAAAGTACAAATTTAAAAAGTAACTAGAAAAAAATATATATAATATGTACAATAACTATTAATGTTATTTTAAGTTGGATGAGGAGGAGACGGGCCACGTCGGTTGCCCAGTCCCCCTAGCACCTCGCCAAGAGTGCGCAGGAAGGCTCGGTTGAAGGTCTCCGTTTGAGCGGCCTCCTCCCTTCTCAAGGCGACCTCCTCCCTTCTCAAGGCCGCATCCAACTCCCATCTCCGCTCAGCAGACGCTTTGGCCCAGTCCAGGTGCCGTTCCTGCTGGGCCATGTGCTGTTCATGGTGCCGTTCCTGCTGGGCCCGATCCTCTCCTCCTCGTTTCCTCTTGCCTGGGTGACAATAAGATAATAATTAGCAATAAGGAAAAAACACAGGACAGGTACAGGTCACACAAGGATATAAGAATAACATGTATAAACAGAACAACAGTAAGGTGAACTAAAGAAAGTTCTGGCCCTAGATGTTTACAATGATTGTGAAAGTGAATTACATTACGTCCAGCCTGTTGATAATGAATATAAATATATGTATATGATTGGATGTCACACACAACGGTACTAGCTGCTTACTAGCTAAGACTTTACTTGAAACAGAGCATTTCCACACAGTGGTAGCTTATTGTAATTACTGACGATGGATGATCCAAGGTTTAAAAAAACAAAACACAATTCCAGTCGTTTTGCCATTTCTATTTCTTACCTAGAACCACACGCTGCGGTGTCGTGATGGCACTCGGTGTTGGTGGTTGAGTCGGGTTAGGGTCTTCGGCTGGTGTCTGTAGTCGAGATGGGGTCCGTTCTGGATTCAATGACGATGTGGACGGAACACTGCCATCACCCGTTGTTCGGGAATGTTCCTCCTCACGAGTCCCAATGTAATCATCTAGAACAGCAAAATGACTTGTTAATTCCACAAACTACTGCAGCACAATACTAAATAGCAACAACAACTATAGAAAAGAAAAACTGAACGTAAACAATGGCACATATGGTGTTAGCAAACAATAGCTAACAATCTGCCTTGGCTATCTGCCTTAGTTAGCTATGTAGCTCTTCGGGGCTCCATAAAAGCATGGGTTGTCGAACATTAATGTAAGGATAAAATAGACTTCTTTGTTAGAAGTGAGCGTACCTTGCAGGGACTCCAGTAAAGCCGTTGCAGAGTCCAGGCCTCCCTCCCTCCCAACGTTGGTCGGTCTATGGCCGTAAATCTGGTCCGACAACCACTTCCATTGTTTCCTACCCGCACCACTCGTGTTATTGTTGTCCTTTACTTGGCGATATTCACTCTTCATCTTTTTGAGTTTTTCCCTACACTGCAGGAAAGTCCTCGAAAATCCGCGTTCGTGCAAAAATCTGTGCAGAGACATCCTGGAACACTTTCACTTTTCGAGTTGTTTCGTCGAGCTCCCGCTGGATTTTATCATCCCCAATGAGATGTAGGAACGTCGTCACCTCCTCGGTCGACCACGGTGTGCTTTTCTTCGATGGTGCCATTTTTGTAGCTCCTCCGTTTACAAAAATGCTGTGTATAAAAATGTTGCAAGCTTGCTTCTAAATATATATACGACGCTAGGGATGATCTTGCGCGCGATCTCTCCGACCAATCAGCAGTCGAAAGTGTTGATGTCACTAGTTCAGCCCTGGCCTGATAGAACCACGATTTTATAGGGCCGGAAAAATAGGGAAAAAGCACCCGCTAGCCGGTGCTGCGCTATATGGAAAGGCCACCAAAAACTGGCCTGGCCGCTTGAGGACGATTAAGGACGCTTAAACGGGGCTACCCGCTGCAGTGGAAATGCGCCATAACTAACCCCCCAGTGTCAGTAGCCTCTGAATTTCTATCCACCAGGGCATGCAATGATTTTGCCTCCTTTTTCACTGACAAAATTCAGAAAATCAGACACGCAGTCAGTGCCTCTGCATCAGGTACAACAAATGTGTTATCCCTATGTCCACCTAATATCAATTCAAACACCATGACACAATTCCATCAGATTAATGATAAAAACCTAGAGGACATTATTCAACTTCTGAAATCCTCCTCCTGCTGCCTTGATATTATTCCAACAGGATTTTTCAAAGATGTTTTTTGTTGCATGGCCTCAGATCTACTTCATATAGTAAACAAATCTCTTCACTCAGGTATTTTTCCACAGACCCTGAAAACTGCAGTTATTAAACCGCTCTTAAAAAATAATAATCTAGATGCTTCAGTAATGAACAATTACAGGCCCAAATCAAACCTGCCATTTCAAGGTAAAATCATTGAAAAAGTAGTTTTTCAACAGTTGAGTAATTTCTTGCATTTAAATAACTGTTTCGATGTGTTCCAGTTAGGCTTTCGTCCAAACCACAGCACTGAGACTGCTCTTGTAAAGGTCTTTAACGACATCCACTTAAACACAGACAGTGGCAGAACTTCAGTGTTAGTATTATTAGATCTCAGTGCTGCGTTTGACACTGTTGACCACAGCATATTACTAGACCGACTGGAAAACTGGGTGGGACTTTCGAAAACAGTTCTCAATGGGTTTGAATCCTACTTAAAGGACAGAACAAACTTTGTTTCTATAGGTAAATACACATCTGAGTTGACAAATATAACATGTGGGGTACCTCAAGGCTCCATCATGGGGCCTCTTCTCTTTAACATCTGCATGCTGGGGCGGTGGTGGCGAAGTCGATAGGGACTTGCCTTGGCAACTGGAAGGTCACCAGTTCAAGTCCCGGCAAGACCAAGTGCTACCGTGGTGTCCCTGAGCAAGGCACTGTTCCCCACACTGCTCCCCGGGCGCCGTTCAAAATGGCAGCACACTAGGATGAGTCAAATGCAGAGAAACAATTTCCCCACGAGTGACAACTCTTGGGCCAGAGCTAGGGCCTCTGCCGGATTGCTGATGACTGTCATTTTGGCCCGGGCCAAAGGCTAGGGGCCAGAACTGCGGTTCGTACCCCTGGGTTAAGGTGAAAACCACCCAAGGGCCGGAAGTACAGACAGCCCAGTAACTGAGCTGCTGCTGGGAAAGCAGCCTAACCCCCCGGCCCCGGTAAGGCTCTCAGGCACAAGGCCGCCTAGAAGGCCGGCGGCCAGGGGCACGAAAGCCCCCGGGAGGCGTATGAGTGGGCCGCTGGGACCTGCGCAGACCACCACTGTAAGCTGGTGGCTGAGTGCGGCTGCTGGAGGGGCCCCTGGGTCTGCTGGGAGTGGGCACAGGCCTATTAAGACCTGAGAGCTGCTGCCTGATCTGCCTAGCTTGTGCAGCACGCTCCAGTGCCTACAGGGCAGCTGCCCCAAACAGCTCCCCTGGCTCGACTGGCACACTACGGAGGACATGTCTCCGTCAGTGGTGACTGAGCAGGCCAAACCTGGCGACGTTCCAATTCCCTAGACATTAGGGTAAAGGCTTACAGTGATGCATCACTGAGGCCAGCAAAGAAGGCTCAGCCGGAGCCTGCTTCAGAGAGGTAGAGACAGTCAGCATCAGATGGGAGAGGGAGTTCCCGTGTCGCTGTGTCGTAGGCCTTACAGAGTAGCTCGTTTGTGACCCAGCACTGAGGCCGAGGGCACCTGGCACCAGGAGCCAGAATCGGGGAGGCGATGGCAGGCTCAATGGATGGCAAGCGACCCAGTCCCACTCTGCATGGCAGCAGAGTGGGAGAGGGCCCTGGTGTCTCTCCAGCATGCATGGAGCTCCCTCAGGTACTCCTCTGAAGGAGGAACAGTGGGAGTGAAAAGGGGCAGGGTTATGCCTGAAGAAGGCGCTAGCCTGAGCCGAGTTGGCCTGCGGAACCTGAAGCTGTAAGTGTACCAGGGCCGCACGAATAATGGCCGCCATGGAGGCGTCCTCCGTGCCCTGCAGAGAGCTCTGAGCAGAGGAGTGGGAAGCCTCCTCGGGGGTGAGCGGGCCCCGCCCCCCCTTCATATAAGAGGTTTAGCTGGAGCCGCTAGCAGCATGGCATCCTCAAGCAGAGGTGTGGCAACCAAAGGAGGGCCAGGCGGCAAGCTAGTAGCCCCCGCACCGCCCCCTGGCTGAAGGGCCAACAGGAGCGACTTTGTCTGCTCCGCGACGGTAGCTAACCGATCCACCTTAGAGGACAGCCTGTTTCTAGTCCTCTACCTGGGGGGTGAACCCATAGCCATCACTCCATCAAGTCGCCAGGAACGGTCAGACTGAGCTGGAGGAAGTTGTGACGAGGAGAGGTGCCACCTCTGCGACTCTAGCCACTCTGAGCGCCTGAGGCATGAAGCTACGGCTCATGCAGGCGCTTTGCCTGAGACACTCCCTCAGATGCTCGAGGCCAAAGCAGAGGGGGAAAGCGGTCGTGGCCGTCCTCGGGCTCAAGAGAAGCCATACAGGCGCTACATGAATGAGCCATTCTGTAGGTAGCCGGATGCAGCGTAGCCGGGAGCGGGTGCGAGAACACAGCCTTCCCCAGCTACCTGCTGAACGGAAAGAGTAATGCTCCTACTCGCCGAACACAAAGAGGGATGTAACTACACCCACATTACCGGTAGAGGGAGCGGGAGCGAGAGCACTGCCTTCACCAGCTGAGTTTAAATAAAGAAGCTTTAACAAAACATGCAAGATGTTAGTCAAGCGGCTGCTGCTAACAATCAAAACAATACGTTACCGGGAACGGGAGCGAGAGCACTGCCTTCACCAGCTGAGTTAAATAATGAAGCGTAACAGTACATGCAAGGCTGCTGCTAACAATCAAGCGAGATCAAGTCAAATAATATAAATGTTTAAGACCAGATAACTAGCTTCCAAAGAAGAGAGCAGCACAGCGCTGTAGTTACGGTAGTAACTATGGCCAGTGCTTACACGGCTTAGAACCGTAGTTACAGTAGTAACTATGGCCAGTACTTACACGGCTTAGAACCGTAGTTACAGTAGTAACTATGGCCAGTACTTACACGGCTCAGAACCGTAGTTACAGTAGTAACTATGGCCAGTACTTACACGGCCTAGAACTGTAGTTACAGTAGTAACTATGGCCAGTCCTTACACGGCTTAGAACCGTAGTTACAGTAGTAACTATGGCCAGTCCTTACACGGCTTAGAACCGTAGTTACAGTAGTAACTATGGCCAGTACTTACATATGGCCAGTACTTAACGGCATAGAACCGTAGTTACAGTAGTAACTATGGCCAGTACTTACACGGCTTAGAACCGTAGTTACAGTAGTAACTATGGCCAGTCCTTACACGGCTTAGAACCGTAGTTACAGTAGTAACTATGGCCAGTCCTTACACGGCTTAGAACCGTAGTTACAGTAGTAACTATGGCCAGTACTTACATATGGCCAGTACTTAACGGCATAGAACCGTAGTTACAGTAGTAACTATGGCCAGTACTTACACGGCTTAGAACCGTAGTTACAGTAGTAACTATGGCCAGTCCTTACACGGCTTAGAACCGTAGTTACAGTAGTAACTATGGCCAGTACTTACATATGGCCAGTACTTAACGGCATAGAACCGTAGTTACAGTAGTAACTATGGCCAGTACTTACACGGCTTAGAACCGTAGTTACAGTAGTAACCATGGCCAGTGCTTACATGGCCTAGGACCGTAGTTACTACTTACCTTACTCTCTGCACCTAAACAAAAAACGGGCAAAATATGGCACCCTGGGCTTTCCATACTAAATTGAACGAGAGACGCAGAGGCTGGGAACTAAAATGCTAATGATAGCTCGGGCACAACGCCACAAGCAGAACTTTCAAAAGAGCATAATAAGGGCAACTTTATGGGAGAGGAAGCGGGAACACTGTCGTCACCAGAAAGTCTAAGCCAAACAATAAACAAGACAGCAATCAGGACAATTTAGCTGGGAGAGGGTGCGGGGACACCGCCATCACCACCAACAAGTTCACACAAACCTGTCCGTCGAGGCTCTGCACAGCGCACAGCCGGCCACAGCTCCTGGAGGACGCGTTAACAACCCGTAGTTTAAAGAAAGAAACTACAGCCATATGTACTTGTGTATTAATTAGGTGTATGCACTGAAGAGGCATCATATTAGTGACAGATTAGAAAATAAAGTTTCCAAATGCTGCCTCATAATAAAAGTCACCATTCATTGACATTAAAGTAATTTTTTTTATTGAAGGCAGGAGCTCGACTTGCCCATAAAAACACATTCTACTAAAACTTGAATTCCCATGTTGAATGGTTTTCTGTTTCCAGTAAACATAACAGGACACAGTTAGTTTTATTTTACCTTTATTTACTCAGGGTGAGGACATTTAAACGTTTTCTCAGGTGCTCTCTGCTGCACGCTCACTCTGCAGAGAGCCACAGTCGTGGTTTGTAAAATGTTGTGTAAATACTCCGAAATATTTAGAGGTTAGGTGTCCTGCTCAAAGGGAGAAACCCAACATCTATCTTCAGAGAGGTTTCCAGTGTTGCTGCAACACCTCCTGTCTTTTTTCTGAATATGTACGTGGTTTCTTCACGAAAAAACGCAAATATTTTTACATCTCTGAAATGTCTTTGATAGCACGAGGGAAAAGCGGTGGTTAATATTATTTTTGTTTTCAATGGACTCAAAAGATCATTAAACAGCTCTCAGTAGGAAAAGGAAAACCAGAGCAGAATAATATTTATCCGTTAACTTATTCCAGCGCTTTCTGGTATACTTCCATTAGTTTTAAATACTCCTTTAAACATAAAAAATCTTTAAATTACTTAACATTTTCCCTAAATCTGGTAAATATATAACCAACATTGTTAGAATTAAAACCCTATATCTAAATGTAACTCCCTTGGAGATTTTTGTTTTTGTCTTTGTAACTTGAAAATGCTTAAATATGTTCGTTAGGCCTGAATGAGTTTAAAGATGACATGTCACGTTCTGTTGTTCACAGTATAATAAAGTGAAATTAAATACATAAACATTACCTTTATAGTCAAACTGTTTGTCATTGGCGATACATTCAAACAGCCGTACTCACACATAAAGAAAACCAACACACACACTTTCTTTATCAAAGAATATTAGAAACTAGAAAAATGTGAAGATATTAAACCTTCTTGTCCTTGTTGTGGTTTATGAGAGGGACAAACATCACTGACAGATTGATAGAAAAAATATATCACAATCATGCAATTTCACTGTTAATAGTAAACATTTGTTTCAAAAGAGAGAGGCCCTATTATGCTCATTTTCAGGTTAATATTTGTATTTAGTGTCTCTACTGTGACCTTTCATGTTTTAATGTTCACAAAGCTCTTTATTTTCCTCACACTGCCTGTGCTGCAGCACCTCTTTTCACCCTCTGTCTGAAACCAGAGCCCAGTGTGCTCTGATTGGTTAGCCGGCCGGTTCTGTTGTGATTGGTCAACCGCTTAGAGATGTCCCGCCCCTTAGCCTATCACGTACAATGTGTTGGAGCGCTAGTCGATAAGCCGAGTGCGAGATAGTGATGTCACTGTGTCCTTGAAGCAGACAAAGGCGTCCAAAGGACAATTGACATGCACGAAAACCAATATAACTCCAGGAAAGGGAAGACCCCAATAAGCATAAGAGGGCCTCGCTGTTGGTATGAATGGTATGAACACTTGGTGTAAACATTCATTAATAACTGTCACTTTACAGAGTTTTGATCACAGTGGTTCTCTGCTTTCATTCTGCTCAAAGTTAAAGTAGCATAATCAAATTATTTACAGAGTAAAATTACATTTCTGTCACACAGTGTCGGCCCTTTTGTCAAGAACTCTGTCAGTTTTTAAGTGACAATAATTAGAAAAGACTGATTATAATGAAAGAACTTTAAAAAAGGTTCAAACATTTTCTAAATCAGACTTGGAAAATGGATCACCAAATAGATTTTTTCCTCACTTGCCTCTGTGAGAAACACAACATATATATAATCACATAATAAATCAGGGAACAACAGTCAAGAAAAACCCCTTACCATCAACAAAGTTAGGAATTTAAAGGCTCAGTTCACCCATATCAGAAAAAGCATCTTGCCGTGCAGATAGTCCACATCACGGCTGTTTTTACGAAGGAGGATTGCTAAATTCCAAGATTATTGCACGAGACACTGGGAACAAATCCACCAATAATGACCAAAAACCGTGGAAAATATCATTGAAAAGTCAGTATCTGCATGGCCGGATATCACGAGGGACAGGTCATGAAATACTTTGTGATTTGGGTGAACGGAAAGCCTGAATCAGCTCAAATTCTGCATGTAACATAATGTCCATATTTTACATAGTAATACATGTTGAAACGTTTTCGTATGAGACATGGTCAAGAAAGAGTTTACTGGAATTAACTCACCTGGTTATCTCTCTTATCATTGATTTAAGGAAGCGACGATGTACCAAACAATATTACAAAAAGTGGACTCCTCAGATCCGATTGGACATCATCCCGGTGTTCAGTTTCAGAAAGAACGACTGCAGTTTGCACAGCGGGCACTTTGACTTCTTCCTCTTCTTCTTGTTCTTCCCTTTCTTGTACACGCCGTGATATTTCCCCTCCTCGTCCTCCTCTTCCTCCACCCAGGGAACCCAGGCCCCGCTGTGCCTGCTGGGATTGGCTCGAGGGTCGTCGGGCGGGAAATAAACGGGCACGGCCGTTTGGTTGTGGAAGGCCAGTCGAGCCATGAGCTGCTGCACGACGTCCGGTCTCTGCGCCGCTAAGTCCTGCCGCTCGCAGGGGTCCGCCGTGATGTTGAAGAGCCACACGTTCTTCGGGGCGGAGGAGGATTTGGGGAGCGGGGAGACGGGACGTTCCAGGTTCCACCAGCGACCAGGGAGAGTGGACATAACCTGAGCAACAAAATAAAGATAAAAACGTTTAAAGAGGCCCTATAATGCGTTTCTTCTTCTACTGTAGTGTGTTATATAGGTTTTAGTGCATGTAAATGGTCTGCAAAGGCTAAAATCCCCGTGTTCCCTCCACAGGGACGTTCTGTCGTTCTCTCTCTATTACCGGCTGTGTGTCTTTGGTTTCTAACTTTCAATGTTACCCTTTTGTAGTACTTCCATAGAAAACCCTTTCTGGCGAGAAGCGAAAGACATGTTGTCTCTCTGCAAAGCCACCAGACTCCATTGACAAAAACAGGGATTTTACGTCGCAGAGCACAGACGTTTTTGTTGTACCGCTGCCTGATTGTTACGTTTATTTAGTTACAGGTGAATACAAACATACCCTATTAATACGCTAAAGTTGCATAACAACACGAAAAAAACTGATATCAGCATCAAATGGGTTCTGCAATGGTACAATTACTGGTTTTCTGAAATGGGTATGGTGGCTTTTAAGAAAGCAAAGGAAGCCGCTTAGGGAAGGGTCCTGAATTATTCAGGATATTGGGTACTTTGACTCTATTTTAGGTGGCTATATAACGATTGGCTGCTGCTTTCATCCACAGCAGGACACCAACATTTATTAAATCAAATGACTATCAATATCTAATACTGCACTACACCTTTTACTCTTGTATTGTATACAAGTTGTTTTCTGTTTTAGCTTAATTTGAATGTAATTCATTGTATAATGTGTCTCTGTTGCACCATGGATTAATGCTTTTAATGTTTTTTTAGCAAAGCACTTGTGTGCTTTATAAATAGACTTGCTTCCCCTAACTCCATGCATGCACTCCTGTCTGCTTCTCCAGAAATGAGGCATGCCACACGTACTTATCTGTTTATATTTTACACAACAACACTTCAAAAAATCCATTTAAGTCAAAGTCAACTTTATTGTCAATCTTTCAGTTTGTGTGTACAGACAGAGAGATCGAAATACCGTTTCCCACAATCCCGAAAACAATAACAAATACATATACCTATCTATGCATTACATTAATGCACACAATGTACAACATCTGTTTTATTTTTGTTTTAACTGCCGATTTGTATTCCATTCCATGTAAATACTGCTATATTTTACTATATTTGTAGCCTAATTATTTTTTATATTTTTCTCGTTCTCTACCTGTGTTTTTAATTCTTGTTTTACTTTTATGTATGCACCACGAATTCCTCGTACGTGTAAACCTACCTGGTAATAAACCTGTTTCTGATTCTGATATACACACAATCAAAAGACACATTTATACATACGGGGTCTCAGTGTGATGCAGTACCTGTGGCGGGACCCAGTCTCCGTGGCCTGGGTCACCTGTCAGCAGCTTCCAGTCTCCCACTCTGATGGCAGCCTGGACCGAAGCGTCCCACACTGACGGGAAACTAAACCGGGGCGTCGGATGGGATTTAGGCTGCGGTGCTCCTGCCTGAGACATGTTCCGGTACTGGGAGGACGTCCTCCTCGACTGGAAATGTAATGTGTGCTCCGTCTTGGATTTACGTTGAGGTGGTCTTGAGTGTGAAAAGTTCTGCGATGTGTTTCTCCTGGATTTTCGCTTCAAGCGTGGCTGGATCTGAGGCTGAGATTTAGGGCGAGATGTTCCCGAACCCGATGGATTGTATGTCGGCAGTCTCGGGGTCAGGGGGTAAACTTTTGTCCTGGATGTGAGTTTGGATTTTAGAACGGGCTTAAGCTTCGGTTTGGGAACAGGCTTAAGCTTTTGTTTGATAACTTCCTTTTTTGCTATTTTAGGAACGGGCTTAAGCTTTGTTTTGGGAGAGGGCTTGAGCTTTGTTTTGGGAGAGGGCTTGAGCTTTGTTTTGGGAGAGGGCTTGAGCTTTGTTTTGGGAGAGGGCTTGAGCTTTGTTTTGGGAGAGGGCTTGAGCTTTGTTTTGGGAGAGGGCTTGGATTTAAGTGTGGGTGCAGGTTTAGCAGCAGGATGGGGTTTCTTTACCCTAAAAGCTGACTTCTGCTTCGGTTTCTGCCTCAGGATCTTCTTCTTCTTCTTCGGCTTCTTTGTGCCTTTCGATTTGCTTGCTGACAAATAAAAAAAAACAAGTTTAAGGAATGAGGAAAATTAAGTTCACTTTTGACTGGTTTTGCTGATGCCATCCCCCAGCCGATAACATTACATTTATACCTTCTTTAAATGCATAATTCCTGTAAGCAAGGGTGTACATTTGGTTTGAGAAGTGAAAACATTTAATGTTGAAACATTTTCTCGATTCAATTCCATTTCCTGTCTTTCTACAAATATATTAGGGACTACGGTGTTAGTAAAATCCAAGGAAAAGGTGTAGTGTAAGATGTATTTCTTTGAGGGGAGATGTATGGATACAGCTCTCAAAGCTCATATGAAAGAGCTGTATATATTTCAATAATCAAAAAACCATTAAAATATTCTCACAACCAATAACAAATATCTGCATATTTTGTTTTTATTCATGCATATTTTACTAATCACTCCCCTTTTTAAACTCCTTTTTTTTTACTGACCTATATTGGAATGATTTCTTAACTTGTTTTTTATAACTATATTAAATAGATGGAAATATTTGTTTACAAAGATGACCAAACCGTTTGAGACCAACTGAGATAACTTAGACTAAAATTTACAATCGAATCACTCGGAGTCCTTTACCTCTCCCTATTGCTGAAACAGCTTCTAATCTCCGTTAGCTCCGAGCTAGCACCAGATGCTAACAACAACACCGTAACTGGTGCGCTGTCTCTCTCTCTCTCTCTGTCGCTCGCACACTCACACAAAATGCGCACGTGCCACACACACAGAGACGCTGTGTTCTCCTCCGTGACGATGACTGCTTGCGTAAAATAAAAAAATAAAACACATTAGAAAAGTGGGGGGGGGGACAAGCGGGATTTTAAAAAGTGGGAGGGACAGTCCCCAGTGGAAATTACGCCCATGTCTGTAAGAGATTCTCCTATTTTTCCTGCCTAATTCTCTCCTCAGCTTCTTCCTGTCCCTTTTTAACTTCCCTCTGTGCAAATCTGAATTTATAATTCTTCTATGAATCCGGTTTTTTTGCATGTGTTGGCTACGAACTAGGAGTCTTTACCAGCTGCTTTACAGTATGAGCATGCTAACATCTACCAATTATCCGTAGACACAAATATATGATATCCATATTGGAGAAATTGCTAGATGGGAAGGAAATATATAATACATATAAGGTTCGACCAAAGTGGGAAAACAGAATATATTAAAAAATATATATATCAGTTATATCCATGACAAGTGATTAAACTCCATCATAACAGAGAATTAAGAAATTCACTCATAAATATAGTGCATTTTTTAGTGACATTAAAACTGTAGAACCAAATCAAGCCATTGAACTGCACAGATTATGACTCGCTAAAGTCTTTCCACTAAAAATGATGACAATTGTTACCATCAGCGTTCATGGATTCAAATTTGACAGCCACATTTGTGCAGATTTCTCACAAGTAGAATTTAATTCATGCACCGTAACCTGAGTAAAGACTTTGATACTTAACGGAAAATTATCCTTTGAATGCATCCTTATTTGACTTTTATATAATTTTGACGTTAAATGTACCCTTAGCTCTCTCCGTGCTGACGTCCCACTTCATGGTTTGCAGCGGAGGTTTGTGCAGAGGGTTGATGTTGTGAAGGATCTCCTGACGGGGCGACTCCTTCCCCTCGCTGATGGTGGGCCAGACATCGAATCCATCCAGACCCTGACTCTGAGAGGGTGACACGTATTCAATTCTATTATGTATAAACACTTAGAAAAACAAGTACAATCATAGGACATCATTGAGATATGTGAAATGGGACACCCAGTCAAGCAAGCAATCTGAAGCTGGAGAATAGGGACACTAAACAAAGTATTTAATATATATTGCTCACACATCTAGAAATGGAGAGTTCATGTGTTAAAAAGGAGAAAATGTACAAGCTAATAAACACCAAAAAGTAACCAAATACCTTTAAAACTAAACGCATTTAACCCTAACTGCTTTATGGTCCCAAAACATTAGTTTCATTGGTCTAGAAAAGGGGTTAAAATAGTTATATAATAATCAACAAATCAAATGCATTTCAGAGCAAAATTCACTTATATAAAGTAATATAAAGAACATCTTGTTGTTAATGAGAGTTAAAGCAGTCCATGTGTTTACTGCATGACAGAAAAAAATAAACATTTACCACGCAGGCATACATAATAATACATTCCCTCAGTTAATAGAGTTACAAAATGTTCTGCACAAGTCAAACGCTGGCTTAATGTAGCCAAGATAGCCTTATTTATCTGCTTTGGCAATGAATACCCACGTGCATATTATGCCAAAAAAGTCTTTGGGAGCCGTACACAGACGGGCCAATAAAAGTGATTTATGTCTGAACTGAACCTCAAAGCGTCTATGAGGCACGTTGTTTAGAAATAGTGCACTTATATGTCAAAAGCACACTTATCTACATGATACAGATAGTACAAAATGATAGTTTCACAGTAGCGATGGGAAATTCAGAGGCTGTGATGAAGATTAACGTGGATTTAGCTCCACATTTAGCTTGAATGTGAAATCAGTGGTCGAGTAGAGAACACCGAAACTAAATACAGAATCAGCAGCTTTAGTGGCCGCGGGGAGAAAAAAACAAAACTGTAAATCTGCTCTGTTTTACAGCACAATGAAGTCAGTATTGTACTCAGTGGGAGTGTGTGCTTTCTGCCCGGTGACTTTAATATTCTGAAAAATAAGATAGGCCAGGCTAAAATAGCATCAATGACAATAGGCGCTTTCACACCGGAGTGCTTGTCCCCGTACTTTTCCTGTTTAGTTCCGATAGTTCCTGCAATTTTGCATTCACACCAAAAAGAAAACTTAGTTCCGAGAACTTTTACCCCCCTTGTTAGTGCCTGCTAGAGCGGTGGGACTATAGAGAGGCAAAGTCCCGCCCATCTACTTCCGACCCATGGGACCTTATTTCGGAAAAATTATGTATTGAAGTCAACGGGGAGAGAAAGATTATCTTTCGATCCCGTTTGAATTGTGCCACGAATTACATATGATGTTTGTCAATCTTAAAAACAATGTGACCTTGCCTTCTTACAGTGCAGACGCTTTTCTGCTTGCTCTGGCCTCTGCTTACTTTTTATGCTCTTTTCCTATTCTTATTCTCTGAAAACTTCGAGCAGCGGCTCCTGGACATTAACTTATCACTGGGACAGTTCATCTTCGTAAATAGAGGGAAGGTTTCAGCCATATTTCAATATTTTTACGACGACCTCAGTTTTACAGTAGCGTGGCCTAGCAACAGCTAAAGCCTGGTACTGCATGCTATATAGCTTAAGATTGTTAGCAGCAAAATGCCTCCGTTCTCTACAGATGACTTCCACAAACTTCTACAGAAGATGGCCGTGTTGGAAATGAAAATGCAACGGTTGGAAGTTAACGTGGAAGTGAATGGACTATGTTGGAATGACACCACTTTACCAGTGTTGCAAAAGAATGGACAAAGGCATGCTAACTCAAAGCTAGTTAGCAGCTACAAGGATTCCAAGGAACAGGAGGGCTGTGTACCGGGTCATAAATCTACAAGTGGTAGTCCCCCCTGTAACTCTCTGGGTGCAAAGCCTAAGAGTAAATCATTTTCATGGGATTTGGGAGGACGGATAACAGGCAGAGCCCAGCGCTCAGAAATCTATGATGCGACCGGCTGGCCTGCATTGTTATCACCCAGGAGGAGCGCCTCTTCAACCCCTAAACAGCCGTGGACAGCTGCTAAAGGGAGAACTACAACAAATCCTCCTAAACCACCAAGTGTGCCAATCCAGAACAGATACGCTCCGCTGACCGAGAGCCGGAGATCTCTTTCTGATGACCTGGATAACCCGTCCTCTTCACACAGCAGGGTAAGGACCAATAGCTACTCCAAAAGTAAAAGGCTAGAGGGAAAGCTAACGACTGGGCCTGAAACTCTGATTGTGGGTGACTCTGCTGTAAGAGATGTAAAAGGTCTGTGTAGTAAGAACAACACCAAAGTACTCTGTTTTCCCAAGGATACAGTCTCTGACTTGGCTGAGAAGATCCTGCATATTGGGGCTGAACATCCGACTGTGAAGAATGTGGTACTGCACATTGGAACAAATGATGTTGTGGAACAAGAGTCAGAAGTGCTGAAAGAAGACTTTAAATGTCTGTTGGAAACGGTCAGCTCTCTAAATGCAGAGGTGTTCATCAGTGGCCCTCTACCGCCAGTCAGAAGAGGAGTGGAGAGATTCAGCAGACTGTTTGCACTGAACACCTGGCTTTCAACTGTCTGTACTGACCATTCTGTCAATTATATTGACAACTTTGACTTTTTCTGGGACCGCAGACATCTTTTTAAGGCAAATGGAGTTTGTCTGAAAAAGTCAGGAGTGAAATTGTAAACGTATTCAACTGCCTTCATCATCAATCTGTTCCCTCTGGCAAGGACAAGCGGCAAGAGGAATCAAAACAAGAGAAAGACACAACACATCACTCAGAAAACCTTGAAAATCTATCACTGCACCCGCCTGAGGAATGTTCTGATTATGGGAGACCTATGGAGGAGTCTCCACCGTCCTTCACCCTCCCTATCACCTCTGAGGATACTCTTCCTTCACTCCACAGCTCTCTCTACTCTCCGTTCACCCTCGCCCACCCTCCTGGAGATCGCTGAACACACGAAGGAGATACAGAGGGTTGGCACCGATTCCTTCCTGGAGTTCAAAGACCAAACTAAGGCGATACGCAGGGCTGGCAGCATGTCCTTTACCCCCGCTCCTCAACGACGCCCACCAAAATCACTGCAGAGACGCGCACCATCTCCTCCGTCTCCATCACCGTGCCTACGTCAATCACCTCCCCTCCCCGAAGCCTGATAAGGATGTGTGTGTACAAAACGCAACAAACTCTTACTGATATGTGATGGGTCCAGGCTCAAGGGCGTATGGCACTCTCAGCTCTTTCCAGGACATGCCGGGGCCCTGCCTGCCTGTAGCTTTGCCGATATCTGTGTTGATAGGCAATAGATTAAGAGCGGTGAATCAGCTTAGAAACAGGAAGTGCTCAAACGTTTGTGTGAGTTTATCTAATTTAGCAGTGATTCCATGTCAGCCACAGCTTGTCACAAAAAACCTGACTGATACTGTGTTTAACAAACTTAAACTTAGACTGACCTTTAATAAATAGCTTTATTAAAGGTCAGGTCTCTGGCAGGAAAAAAAAATGTAATCAATGATTTTATCACTGAGCACAATCTCGATGTTATGTTTTTAACAGAAACTTGGATTGAACAAAATAACAGTGCAGCTGTTCTTATCGCATCAACCCCTCCCAACTTTAGTTTCTATGAGTCAGGAAAGAATGCATAAGAAAGGGTGGGTGGAGTTGCTATTCTGTTCAATGATTCCCTTCAATGCAGGAAGACATCTTATGGGAACTTTGCTTCTTTTGAATATGTGGCCCTTCAGCTGAAATGCTCCTCTCGAGCTCTGTTCCTAAATATCTGTAGACCACCCAAATACTGTGCAAGCTTTTTTGATGACTTTACTGAACTGCTGTCTATAGTGTGTATTGACTTTGACCGTCTAGTCATTGTTGGTGATTTTAACATCCATGTTGACAACCCCCAGGACAGAGGGGCTAAATAACTGTTTGTGTTCTTGATAGCTATGGACTGACTCAGCATGTGACGGAGCCCACGCACAATAAGGGGCACACTCTGGACTTACTTATCTCAAAGGGTCTGAACATCTCTAAGGTTGTGGTGACTGATGTTGCACTCTCTGACCATTCCTGTGTTTTCTTTGAGAGCTCTATTTCTGTTCACACAAGTGTTCAAAAAGAGGTTACCACAAAGCGATATTTAACTGAAAACACTAGGGAAATGTTTACTCAGAATTTTTCTTCCACACTTGCCCCTGCTAACATCTCAGTAAATGAGCTAGTAGATCATTTTAATTCAAAAATTAGAAATGTTATAGAAGCCATTGCTCCAATTAAGGTAAAGGAAGTGACTGGGAAGAAAATATCTCCATGGAGAAAGGCCATGACCGTGAAAACAGAAAAAAGAGAATGTCGAAAAGCTGAACGCAGGTGGCGAAAAACAAATCTCCAGGTTCACTTTGAAATCTATAAAGAGAGACTTGGCCTTTATAATTTGGAATTGAAAAACGCACGACAGTCTGTCTTCTCTGACATCATTACCAAAAACAAAAACAACGCACGTGCCTTGTTTGCTACCGTCGACAGACTACCTAACCCCCCAGTGTCAGGAGCCTCTGAATTTCTATCCACCAGGGACATGCAATGACTTTGCCTCCTTTTTCACTGACAACATGGGAAACGGGGAATCGATAAGAACCGGAATCGATAAGCAGAACCGGAATGATACATTTCAAACGATACCCATCCCTAGTTATAAGTTAGCAAAATCAATCAAAGGTAAATAATGCTTTATACTTGAAAATGAAACTGCCTATCACAGCTTTCCATAGGGTTTCATGTTTTGTGTTAGCAGCTCATTCCCTAAAACAGAAAGAGGAAATATGAACGGTGTATTTCAAGCTTGTTATGTTATTAAGTCATTGGACTTTTACTAAGATTTGTTTGAGAATGTTTCCAAACTTTAAATATATTTGAAAAGTGGGCTTTTTAACACATGAATACTACTGTGTAATATATGTTTACATATATATTTAAGAAATACAATATATGATAAGCACAAGTTTAATTTTGTGGGCCATATTTCATTATACTTTTGGAATTAGCTGAGGGCCGATTCAAAATGGGCCTCGGGCCGCATTTGGCCCCCCGGGCCGTAGTTTGGACAGCCCTGCTTTAGACAAACCCAGTCAGCCAGAAAACTGTAGAAATAGCAACAAATTCACAAAATAAATGTTAATAAAGTGCAGAGTGCCACTGACCTGGCTGATGTTGCCCCCGGCGAGGCCCACCAGAGTGGGGAACCAGTCGGTGATGTGCAGTAGAGCTTTGGACACCCGTCTCCTGCGTCTCAACAGCGGGCTGTGGACAAACGCCACTCCACGAACTCCCCCTTCCCAATATGTGCCCTAAAAACACTGCCAGGTTATATTCTCATGCAAATTGTTATGTACATTTGTTAACCCCTCTTTGTTTGACACAGAAAGGACAAAAAACTAGACTAAACGTCTAAGTTCCCTCGTCCAAAAACTACTGAATTAATTCAAAATTGTAACTGTGGCTGTTCTTAGATCTTTTTCTAAAACTGGGGCAGAAAACAAAGGTGCTTCTTGTTACCATAATGACAGGGTCATCAGTAACTCACTTTCAGCTCTACGCGACATGTTAGATTTAGCATGTCCTCAACAACTTGAATAGTTTACATGTAAATAAGCCAGCAAGTCTTCTCAGCGTCAACGTCAAGCAGTAAGACTCCTCTCCTTTGGAATCGTCTTCTATCCGCGAAGCTATTTCCGTTGAGTCCTTTAAAAGCAAACTGAAAACCCATCTCTTCCATCTGTCTTCCTTGTAAACTAGCTTCCATCACTTAGTTTCAGTCAACATTACCTGCACTTCAGTCACATGCTTTTATCCCATGGCAATACTTGTGTTGAGGTATAATGTTGTATAATTGTTATGCGATGACGTTTGTATCTTGTTTGCTTTGTCCAGCCCTTTGAGGCACTTCTTGTGATTTGGGGCTTCGATAAATGTTGATTTGATTTGACTCACGCACAACATACGAGAAGTCATTTGGTACCTTTCGTCCTCGCAGCGGCCAGTTGCTGCCTCCTGTGAACGGCTGGGCTCCGTTGTCGGTGGAGTAGATGATGACGCTGTTCCTGTAGTATCCCAACTTCCTCAGGGCGTAGGTGACGTTTCGCACCGACTCGTCCACCGTGGACACCATGGCGGCAAACTTCCTGCGGGCGACGTTAGCCATGTCCCGGTACGGGTAGATGTAGGACTTTGGAGGCTGCAGAGGAGTGTGGACTGCCTGCAGGAAAATAATAACAACAGGGTATTTACACAAGTTCACTTTGAACATTTTTTGTATTCATTTCTGGTGCAGAACTTAAAATAATACATACAAACAACAACGCAAAGTACACTATAATCATTACTATTATTTAAATTAGTGTAGTCAAATGTTTCATGGGAAATCTGTTAGTTATGATATGGGTTCATGTTTTTGTTTGTGGGAGGAAAAAGGGGCTGAAAGAGAAACATTTACAGAAATAAGAATCTGACTGTTTTATTTTCTTAATATACATAAAAACTGAAATGTGTGAAATAAATAAAGGTTGCTTTTAAAAAAAGTAAATGCACAAAAGTGTTGAAAAAAGCCCACTCGTCTTCGTCAAATTAATCATTTATGTTTAAATTATTTGAAACTGATCAGCATTTGTATCAGGGTATTATTTCTTTCTATATTATGCAAGTGTTAAACTGTATATTGATATTTTAAACTAGGTTATTTTGGATAAAATCCTATCATTTAGTGCAGCTAATCCACTTTACTCAACCTTTTATTTTCTACTTCTGTTGGTCATTTCCTACATTTCCCAGAATGCACCACAACACTTGCTTAAGTTTGAACTGAGTGTTCTCTAGTCCCGATGTGGAAACATTAAGTACCTTTGACGCCCTTTGTTTAGCCTTTCCTTGTGAGGACAGATACTTCACATCCAATGAAATATACATAAATAAACAAATGTCATTTTTTTCTTTCTGTTGAGAGCCTTTTAAGTCACATTTCCATGCTTTAATCAAATGGTTTACAGTGTAAGCTAAACAGTGTCTGCTCACAGATAAACAAACACTCAAAAGAGGCCTTTATGTTATTGTCAAGTTTCAGACTCGCCACATCCAGACATAGACCGGCATCCAAGCAAGAAAGGCTGTGTTGTATTTCACATATTCCTTTTGGATTTGAAGGGGCTGTAATCCTGTGAAGCTGATTCTGACTTGTCCTAGTGATACCTGGAGGGAGAGCAGCAGGAAGAGCGGCCTCTCCGTGGGGTCGTGAGTCTCCAGGATCTTGCGGGCTCTCTGTGTGAAAAGCGTTGTGGAGTATTTCCCTTCCTGGCCCCACGCCACGCCCTCGTCCTCGTGGAGATCATACCCACAAACCCCGGGGCCGTCGCACGACCCGTAGCTGAGGACAGAGGGAGACGCGTGAGGTAGGGCTAGTGACAAGATACGATAATCATTTACTGTCAGATCGAGTCTGGGATGTTTCTTGCATCACAGCCGCCCCATTTACAACATCAAACAAGGACGAATATTAAAGATCCCCTATTATACTCATCACAGCAGCGTCACAAGTATGTGATGATAAAACAAGGCGTTATGTGAAAATAATATAAATACAAACAAAAAGTAAGCAAACACAAAATGTAAACATCTCAAAATCGAAAATAAAACGGAACCAAAGAGTAAAATAAACACATGTTCACAGTGAAAGATACAAATGTGTAGACTATCTGTCAAATAAACACTACGAGGGGCCAAAGGACAGCTCACAACATGTAAAAGTAGGATATTATATACATTAAGAGTGCAAGGAATAGCATATTACATTTTATATAAATGTAATATTACATTTTATATAAATGTAATATGTACAGTGTGAAGACAAGTCCAGTTATATCCAGTCATCAAAAGAGAAACCATGGAGCTGTGAGTACGTTAATCCGGGTTAAATGTGAACATAATAATCCTATAGCTGTACCTGTAGTAATCCACACTTCCTGTTAGAGATCCAAAGAAACTGTCAAAGCCCTTTCTGGTGGGCAGGCACGCCTTCCTGCAGGAGAGACAAAGGAAACGGATTTCTATCAACGGTTCAAAGGGCTTTAAAGGTCTCCTGTCATGCAAAATGCACTTTTTGATGTATTTTATACATGAATGTGTGTGTCCGGTGTGTCGGGGAACACACAACGTGTCAGAAAACAAAACCCTCTCTTTTCCTCCGTACCCAAATCTCTAAAATGGGGGAACAATGGAGCTGATCCAGAAACGGAAACGTTGCTATCAGAAACAATGCACCAGGTGTTTTGGACGTAATATGGTCTTTGTTTACATTAGCAAGCATCGCTAACACTCAGAGCTAACCTGTACTGGAGAAAATCAGGATATAAAAAGATACTGACCCACCTTGTGGTAAACCCGCAAGAGATAAAGCATTTGAGGTAGGTTTTGAACATGATATGGAGTTTAATCACTGCAGCCTTTAGCTGTATCTGGGTAGAATTCTCTCGCATAAGCTCCGCCCCCTCTTTAAAAAAGAAAGAAGCTTTATACCCAGAATCAGCACTTTAGTAACAGGGCTGAAATAGAGGGGTATGAGGCGTGGCTAGAATGGGTGATCTGTTTGGTATTTTGAGCAAAACACTTAATAGACATGTTTTTTATATATTTTTATATATTTGAGACCTATAATAATAATAGCTTTGATTTATATAGCGCCTTTCAAGGGACCCAAGGTCGCTTTACAAGTAATGGGGCAAAAACAAACATAACAAAACAAAAGTCAGACAGACAAAACAACAGATCGATTAGGGGCCGAAAGCGTTGGCAGACAGATGGGACTTGAGGGCCCTTTTGAAGGCGTCCAGTGTGGGGATGTTGCGAATCTCCGCAGGGAGAGCGTTCCAGAGGGTGGGGGCTGCCACGCTGAAGGCTCTGTCCCAGAAGGTTCTCAGTTTGGTGCGGGGGGTGGTGAGCAGGCCAGAGTCTGAGGACCGCAGGTTCCGGGGTGGGGCATGTGGGTGAAGGATGTCCGATAGGTACTGGGGGGCAAGGGCATGGAGGGACTTGTAGGTAAGGAGGAGGACTTTGTAAGATATGCGGGACTTGACCGGCAACCAGTGTAGGTGGACGAGGGTGGGAGTTATGTGCTGCCACGGCTTTGTGTGCGTGAGTACCCTAGCAACACAGTGTTGGACATACTGGAGCCTGTCCAGGGTTTTGTTGGGAACCCCGAACAGGACACCATTGCAGTAGTCCAAGCGGGTGGTGACAAACGCATGCACTAGGGTTTCGGCAACCGACTCCGAGAGTGACGGTCGGAGTCTGGCAATGTTCCTCAGGTGGTAAAAGGCCGATTTGGTCACAGATTTGACAGATTTTGACGATAATATATGCCTGAGAATTGCATCATAGGAGACCTTTAATAGTGAGAGAGGACAGATGCTCCACATTACTCCGCCTGAGAAGCACCATCTCACCTGTAGAAACCCAGGTGCCACTTGCCCACCATGTGAGTGGAGTACCCGGCCTCTCGGAGCCTCTGGGGCAGCGTGTCCATGTGAGCGGGCAGACAGCTGGGCTGGCTGGGTCTGATGATCGAGTGCTGCAGGCCTGTGTGGATCTGATATCTGGGAGAAAAGCAACATCTGATTGGCTCTCTGACCGAGGAACATCCCACTTATCAAATATCCGTCCCCATAAGTGTGAAAAATCAGAATTCCTTTATTAGCCCCGCAGTAACTGCAAAACGTGGCATAGCAGGTTAAGAACAAGGCAGGCGATAATAAAGAATACGCTCACTCATATAGAGAACAAGAGCACGCATTAGTGATAACAGAATAAAGATAATTAAGTACACATCCATGGCTGACAATGAAAAGCAGCGATTTAAACAAAGTTACATCGGTATCATATTGGGTGTTGAGACATTTAAAACAATGTCACTCGTTGAGCTCCATCATCGCCATAAGGCCAAATATGTCCAGCGTTCAGCTTCTAAAGAACGGAGGATTTTAAGATTATTTTGTCCGTGTTTGAAAGAGATTTCATAGTTCCAATGCTTCCAATGCCGATTGATTTTACACTGGATTTATCTGAAATATGGAAACGTTGTTTTATGTAATATATAGGGAGGGCATTATATACTGTATATACATGTGACGACCCCTGCCATGCTATCTCTTGTGGTGTGTGTGTGTTCCTTTAATGGTCTCCCTTTGGTCTATCAGCTTTGATTGAGGACACCTGGCTGCCGGTACCAGAGGGTTAAGAGGCCTGAGTGAGACCCGCAGAGGACCGGACCTCAGAGAGCAGCCACATCTCCTATTCTTTTGCTTTGTCTCTTTGTTTGGCTTCGACCACGTTGTGTTATCAAATAAATACCTTTTTCATATATATATACTTGTCCTTTCCACGTGTTCGTCATGGCTAAGAGCTAGGCCACGACATATAAAAAAATTCGATGTTAATGCAGTGTTGATCAATTTCAATCAGGCAAAAATACGCCTTAGCTCAGACCTAATAAACGCCACTTGAACTTGATAACATTTAGGACACAAATAAATGTTTTAACCATTGGCTCAGGTCACCGTGTAAACGACAACATATTGCCCCAAATGATGTCAAAGTCCAATCCAGAGTGTTTTAAATGGCAGTCGGGTGGGTTAGGCAAGTTTATTCATAAAGCACCTTTCAACACAAGGCAATTCAAAGAGATTAAAAAACTGAAAACGGTCATTAAAAAGCAAAAAGGATAAAATAAACACAAAACAAGCTAATAATAGAATAGCACAGGTATTAAATACACGAATGAAGGTGGCAGCGGCAAAAAGAAAGGTCTTCAGCCTGGATTTAAAGGTAGTCAGAGTTGCAGCGGACCGGCTGGTTTCTGAGAGTTTGTTCCAGATATTTGGAGCATGATAACTCAACGCTGCTTTAGTTCTGACTCTGGGGACAGAAAGCCGACCAGAAGACCTGAGAGTTAAGATAAGATAAGACTTTATTTATTTAAGGAAATTGTTGTGTTAGAGTTACAAAAATACAATAAACTCAGCTGCATAATAATACAACTGTACACCAACAGTGCCGTGAAACGAGCAACTAAATATCGACAGGAAACATAGACGGTCACATAATGAAGTACATATGAACAGTATTTAGTAGTGCAAAAAGCGTAGTGGCAGATACATAATTTCACGTTATTATAGAACATTATTAATAATTAACAATAATGATATTGCACATGTGATACAGCGGTGAGTGTTTTGTAATGTAATGATATTTATATTGCACATCGGGTGGTAAATAACTAATGAAGCTTAGCGCAAGTTCAACCAGGAAGACCATCTTTACTCATTCATTCACATGTTCCCATCTTACTCTCTCTCCTCTCAATCAGTGACCGGGCGTCACTCCCCAGCTAAACCTATCACTTCGCTCTATTCCCACAAGCCTATCATAGCGCATTGCTAAACCTTTAAATCTGCTCTCTCCCCTTCCTCACAGTTGTCATTTCAGGCGACTCAACGCAGCCCCCCCCCTTCCACCTTGCTTTCTTCCAAATCCAGGGTCAAGCTTAAACCACTCCTCTTCAGACCGACCTCCATCAATCCCTTCAGGCCTTCACCACCACCAGTGTCTGGATCCCAGGGGGGGATTCATCGGCTCGGTTTCCCCCTCCCGAGTGATACTCCCGCACAACGGGGTCTAATCGCTAAACACCACTACCGTACTTTTCGGACTATAAAGCGCACCTGCATATGAGCCGCAGCAGCTAAATTGTCCGTCTGTCTCGCTCTCGTTCTGTCTCTCGGTTCCACTTTGACTTTGGCGTGCGACCTGTCTCACTCTTTTCCCGCCTCCAGCTTTTCCCGCTTAGAGGCGGCGGGCGCGGACCGGTCCTAGAGCCCATAGCGTTACAGGTGGTTAATTTTACCAGTAAAATCCATAGATTTCAGGAGGTTCCCTAGTGGCCGTTAGCTGTACAAATAGTCGCGGTTTATAGTCCGAAAAGTACGGTACATGCATCTGTGTTTTCCTGGCAATAAATATATATTGAAACATTGCAAAACTTGTATCTCCTGATTGAAATAAACGAACACGACGTCATGCAGGAAGCCCCTGAAACCCCTCCTGACCTGCCGGTGAGCAGCTGGCTGCGCGACGGCGTGCAGATCGGCTGCACGTAGTAATTCTCCAGAGTCACGCCCTCCGCCGCCAGCTTGTCCAGAGTGGGGGTCTTGATGGTCGGGTTGTGGTAGCCGATGTCGTTGAAGCCCTGTGTTGAATTATTCAGATTGAGATGATTTACTCTGAGCATGTGGACTGTCCATCTGGAGGGACACATTCACTTGACGGTTTGAATACTACTTGGGAAAGTCTTTTTTTTTACTAAACTTAACACAAAAAGCAAGGACATGTGTGTTTGGTAGATGATTTCTGTATTGTAACAATTCTTCTTGGTGATGAATCTTGTACCGTTGGAAAGCCTGTGTATTTCCCTTTTTAAATGGCGCCACATTTGTGAGGAACGTGCATTTGTGGGATGAGCGGCAGAGCGGAGTATGTGGGGGCCAAACAGCTTATATTCGCTGTTGCTATTGACTCTTGTTTTGAGCTTCTTATGCTTATACTGTTTCTCATCGATATATCACAGGTCAAAACAGATCGTTGCAGCATTACCCATAATCCCCCCTGTTTCCAAAGTGCTGATTCTCTGTCTGTTACTTTAGATGAAAACAAGGAGCCCCTCCCCACGCCCCTCTGAGAGACATTTGGTTACAAAGAACTCAATAGTGCTCTAGAGGAGATTCAGGTGATAAGGGGGGGGGGTTACCTTGGTTGCTGATTGGCTAATGGTTACCCAAGACAACACATCGTTATGACATCATCAAGTGGCCAAAATCTGATCAGCTCATTTTCAGACAGGTTTTTAGAGAAGTGGATCAAAAAGAGAGAGAATCTTTGTTCCTGAAACTTTCAGAGTCTCTTTCCACAGAGGGGACACATGTTGATGTAGAAGAGACATGAAGAAGAGGGGACACATGTTGATGTAGAAGAGACATGAAGAAGAGGGGACACATGTTGATGTAGAAGAGACATGAAGAAGAGGGGACACATGGTGATGTAGAAGAGACATGAAGAAGAGGGGACACATGTTGATGTAGAAGAGACATGAAGAAGAGGGGACACATGTTGAGGCTGAGAGAAGAGGGGACACATGTTGATGTAGAAGAGACATGGAGAAGAGGGGACACATGTTGATGTAGAAGAGACATGAAGAAGAGGGGACACATGTTGATGTAGAAGAGACATGAAGAAGAGGGGACACATGTTGATGTAGAAGAGACATGAAGAAGAGGGGACACATGTTGATGTAGAAGAGACATGAAGAAGAGGGGACACATGTTGAGGTAGAAGAAACATGAAGAAGAGGGGACACATGTTGATGTAGAAGAGACATGAAGAAGAGGGGACACATGTGATGTAGAAGAGACATGAAGAGGGGACACATGTTGATGTAGAGACATGAAGAGGGGACACATGTTGAGTGAAGAGACATGAAGAAGAGGGGACACATGTTGATGTAGAAGAGACATGAAGAAGAGGGGACACATGTTGAGTAGAAGAGACGTGAAGAAGAGGGGACACATGTTGAGGTAGAAGAGACATGAAGAAGTGGATGTTGCGTAATTGGGGACCATTAAAGTAATAAATTGCCGATATGTCTCGTCTCATCAGACTTGTATTTTTCTGCATGGAGCAGCGATTGATCTGGTTCCCTCAGGCAGAAGGCGACTTCTCTTTTATGTGAGAAGGGAACCATGTTTTAGCATCAGCATCATCTGGCCCTTTTATTGGAAGCATGCTCGACTCCTCAAAAGGAGCTGTTTATCAAATAGTCACTCATAAAACCTGAGACTCTATAAGGCTGGTGCTGATGGGCGGATTTAAATCAATACCTTCAGTTTATGGCGTGAAATATAATCAAGTGTTGAATCAGACTTTAGTTCCACCTGGAGTGAATCCACCAGCTACCCTGCAGTCTACAAAGTACTTCAGACTAGCTGCACCTTCACCAGCTACCCTGCAGTCTACAAAGTACTTCAGACTAGCTGCACCTTCACCAGCTACCCTGCAGTCTACAAAGTACTTCAGACTAGCTGCACCTTCACCAGCTACCCTGCAGTCTACAAAGTACTTCAGACTAGCTGCACCTTCACCAGCTACCCTGCAGTCTACAAAGTACTTCAGACTAGCTGCACCTTCACCAGCTACCCTGCAGTCTACAAAGTACTTCAGACTAGCTGCACCTTCACCAGCTACCCTGCAGTCTACAAAGTACTTCAGACTAGCTGCACCTTCACCAGCTACCCTGCAGTCTACAAAGTACTTCAGACTAGCTGCACCTTCACCAGCTACCCTGCAGTCTACAAAGTACTTCAGACTAGCTGCACCTCCACCAGCTACCCTGCAGTCTACAAAGTACTCCAGACTAGCTGCACCTTCACCAGCTCTGAGAACACTTCCATGATCAATCATTATAAACAGATCAGATATATTATTCTGAAATGGACCAATCTGCACAACGAATACTTTTACTTTTTGGTACTTCAAGTATATTTGAACGCTAATGCTTTTGTTCTTTTACTCGTAACAGAGTATTCTTACACTCTGGTACTTCTACTGTTACTCAAGTACAAGATCTGAGTACTTCTACTGTTACTCAACTACAAGATCTGAGTACTTCTACTTTTACTCAAGAACAAGATCTGAGTACTTCTACTTTTACTCAACTACAAGATCTGAGTACTTCTACTTTTACTCAACTACAAGATTTGAGTACTTCTACTTATACTCAAGTACAAGATCTGAGTACTTCTACTTTTACTCAACTACAAGATCTGAGTACTTCTACTTATACTCAAGTACAAGATCTGAGTACTTCTACTTTTACTCAACTACAAGATCTGAGTACTTCTACTTATACTCAAGTACAAGATCTGAGTACTTCTACTTTTACTCAAGTACAAGATCTGAGTACTTCTACTTATACTCAAGTACAAGATCTGAGTACTTCTACTTTTACTCAAGTTCAAGATCTGAGTACTTCTACTTTACTCAAGTACAAGATCTGAGTACTTCTACTTTTACTCAAGTACAAGATCTGAGTACTTCTACTTTTACTCAAGTACAAATCTGAGTACTTCTACTTTTACTCAAGTACAAGATCTGAGTACTTCTACTTGTACTCAAGTACAAGATCTGAGTACTTCTACTTTTACTCAAGTACAAGATCTGAGTACTTCTACTTTTACTCAAGTACAAGATCTGAGTACTTCTACTTTTACTCAAGTACAAGATCTGAGTACTTCTACTTTTACTCAAGTACAAGATCTGAGTACTTCTACTTTTACTCAAGTACAAGATCTGAGTACTTCTACTTTTACTCAAGTTCAAAATCTGAGTACTTCTACTTGTACTCAAGTACAAGATCTGAGTACTTCTACTTGTACTCAAGTACAAGATCTGAGTACTTCTACTTTTACTCAAGTACAAGATCTGAGTACTTCTACTTTTACTCAAGTACAAGATCTGAGTACTTCTACTTTTACTCAAGTACAAGATCTGAGTACTTCTACTTTTACTCAAGTACAAGATCTGAGTACTTCTACTTGTACTCAAGTACAAGATCTGAGTACTTCTCCCACCTCTGGTTATAGGAGTTAATTGCTGCTTTCCAAGCATCTGATTTGAGACATTTACACACACACACACACACACACACACACACACACATACACACACACACACACACACACACACACACACACACGCGCGTGCACACACACACACACACACACACACACACACACACACCTGGTCGTCTATGAGGATAAAGATGATGTGCGGCTGGTTCTTCTTCTTCGTTGGTTCCGCCTCATCTGTACGGTTGTTTCCGTCGGTCTGGTTCTGGTTCTGTTTGGCCCGGTCTGCAGACAGTTGGTCGACGCGGCAGAACACACTCAGCACAGCGAGAGCCACGGCGGCGGCGGCGGCGGCGTGCATCTTCACTGCAGGGAACAACAGAAACCTCAGCGACAGAACCAGGGCAGTGAAGCTCTGAGTCGCGTTCACACGCCATGCCATCGCTGCAGACTCAGCTCGGATCAGAAACCACATCTATAACGGACATCTGAATCACATCAACCTGCTGCGAGAACCTGAGGAGGTCTTTCACCACATCCTCTTTGGAATCGTATAAAGACAATAACTTATGGTGAACATACAAGTTGTGTCTGAGAGAGCAGAAACTCTGAATGTGACGTCTGTGCAGCGCGGACAATATCCTCCATTACTGTAGAACAAGTGAACCCTTTGGAGTGTCCTGGATCTCTGCAGAAGCTGGTCATAACATGTGTTCTGATCTTCGTCTAAGTCACAACAACAGACACACACAGTCTGCTTAAACTAATACCACACACACAATGATATGTTTTCATGTTGTTATTGAACACACCATGTAAACATTCACAGTGCAGGGGGGAACAAGTGTGTGAACCCCGAGGCTAAAGACTTCTTCAAGAGCTACTTGGAGTCAGGAGTCAGCCACCCTGGAGTCCATCAAGGAGACGAGATTGGAGGTGTTGTTAAAGCTGCCCTGCCCTATAGACAATACACACCACTTTTGAATTTGCTATTCTTAAGAAGCATTGCCAGATGTGAACCATGCCTCGCTCACAAGAGCACTCAGAAGACCTACGAGTAAGAATAGTTGACTTGCATAAAGCTGGAAAGGGTTCCAAAAGTATCTCTGAAGCCTTGATGCTCATCAGTCTACTCCCTGGTGAGACAAGTTGTCTATACATGGAGAAAGCTCAGCGCTGTTGCTGCTCTCCCTAGGAGTGGCCGTCCTGTAAAGATGACTGCAAGAGCACAGAATGCTCAGTGAGGTGAAGAAGAGTCCTCGAGAGTCAGCGAGAGACTTAAAGAAATCTCTGGCACATGCTAACATCTCTGTTGACGAATCTACGATACGTAAAACACTGAACAAGAATGGAGTTCATGGGAGGACACCACGGAGGAAGCCACTGCTGTCCAGAAACAACATTGCTGCACGTTTGATGTTTGCAAAAGAGGCCCTGGATGCAGACCCGGCGTCATGGGCGGGCCCCATGGGGCACATTAGAAGAAATCAGTTAGGCACCAACGAGCAAGCAAGTCAGCTGGCAATCAATTATATTTTGAAGAGAAATTGACTCTCAAGCCGGCTCTCTCACGAACTCCTGCTCTGTGTGCAAGCAGACCGCTGCACAGGCTTTCTGCCTCGCTCAATCTCTCTCTCTCTCCCTTTCTCTCCATCGCTCAACCTCACTCCACCTCTCCACCCTGTGTGCACTCAAGTTTGCCTGCGTGCTTGTCCAAGTTGGCACAGCGTTACAAATGTGCCACAAAACCAACCGATGGATACATAAGACCGTCAACAGCCTTATGGCAACCTAAAACCCCTCTCTTTCAACAATTCACGAGCTCCTCCCCGTTGACAATTCAGATTTCCCGGGAAATGTAAGTGTGGTGGTGGGCCCGCCCTGGTAAATCAAATGCCCGCCCAGAGATGTATGTCTGCCGCCGGGTCTGCCTGGATGTTCCACAGCACGACTGGCAACATATCATATTCTGTGGACAGATGAAACCAAAGCTGAGTTGTTTGGAAGGAACACACGACGCTATGTGTGGAGGATCCAAAGGGTTCACTTTTTCTTGCAACTGTATGTGAGGTTATATTGAACACGGGCCATGTGTCAGAGTTTAAAGTGAACTTCACAAGCGGCATTAGGAGCAGGGGTGCTGTCATGGGCTGTACTTTAGTTCATTGATAAACCACTGGAGTATTGAGGTTTTCTTTATTGTTTGGTCCCCTTAAAGGTGGGGTAGGTAAGTTTGAGAAACCGGCTCGAGATCGCTAGAATTTGAAAATACACAACCGGAGAAAATCTGCCACTTCCTCACAGAGCCCCTCCTCCAACACACACGAACGCGCACATGACCAATGAGGGCACGAGGTGAGTGTGTGCCCCGATGGAAGGCTGACAGGCAGGTAGGCCGTGGTTGTACTTTTTACAGTATTACGGCTTCTACAGATGACGTTTTTTATGGATTTGTTGTCAAAGCACTTCAGATATTCATTGCTGTCAGGATGTTAAGAGCATTCCATGGAATATAACAACAAGTATATCTCGAGCCGGTTTCTGAAACTTACCTACCCCACCTTTAATTAGAATTGTAAATAGCTTTTAGTTTAAGAGTCCTCTAGTGTATTTGTTTGCTTTAACCAGAACCCAATATACTCTTTGTTGATTAGATAAAGATATGAGTTTATTATTAAAACAACAATAATTGTCCCAAGTACATCTGGTTATGTGTTGCGCCCATTTTTCCCAACCCGCTGGGACGTTACAACAGATTAAAGTACTTTATTTATTTTAGAATCGTGTGAAAAACAAGGACCGGCATAAAGATATCTTGCTCATTGATTTGCAATTTTAAAAAGGAGAGCTACCACAATTGAACTCGTCAGTTTCACGTGATCTAATGGTAAATATTGTCCAAAATGTGTACTCGATTTAACTCGTTATATTAAGATGTTATCTCCACGCATATATATCTGCCTACTTATTTAGCACAAAGGTAATTTGTCGCACACTTTTAATGTCGTGAAACTTAAAATACTCAGTTTTTGTCTGTATATTATTTTGTGTGTGTTGCAATGGATTTCAGAGTGCACATTAAAGGTTACTGTCAAACTTGATGGATCTGCTCATGCTTTATTCAACACATTAATTGACTTATTAACCAGCTAATTGGTCATAAATGTGAAAAATAACCTCCGATGTGATAGCTTGTGAGACAAAGTAAAACAACCTCAAATATACTACATGACATGTCACGAGACACTTTTGTCGAAAGCAACTTGACCACATTGAATACTGTGATGGATCCCCACAGGAGGCCTTTGGGGTGAACTGTCTTATTCCCCTCGGATCCGAAGATCAGCGCCCGCGCTATGCCACTGAGCCACAGCCTCGTTAACATAATACCAGGAGTGGGGTTCGAACCCACGAGGGCTGATGCCCATTGGATCTTAAGTCCAACGCCTTAACCACTCGGCCATCCTGGTGACATCTTCTATCGTCTATATACTTTAAAAGGACAGGAACACGTAAAGTTAACATTTGAGATGATTTCCTGCACACCTTGTTCCAGCACACGTGTTTTACTTTAGGATTTCACTTTGACAGAACACACCGTGTGACAAAGTGACAACGGAGTTCAGACCTTAAAATGAAGCTTCTCACAAATAGTCGGATCCTCGGCCGTCTTTAGAAAGCCTCCCCAGCAAACATCCAGCAGCAAGTTTCCAGCAGACAAAAGGAGACGGAGGCGGCGTGTGTGATTTATTAAAGCCTGCATCCCTGGCAGGGAGCAGCATGAAGGAATGCCTCTCTCGCCTTGTTCCTCTGTAGATAAAACACACTACCATCTCCTCAGTGGTGGATGTAACAAAGTAAATGTACATGAAGTACATACAAATCAAAGGAACATGTACTTCACTCGAGTATTCCCATTTGTTGAGGTTATAAACATGTAATGCTTGGTTATCAGTTAAACTACGGTGCCTCGAAAATAATTAGAATACAATCAACTGAACTTTGACTTGTGACTGAGTATTTTTACTGTGAGTAGTACCTTTCACTGTGAAGTATTAGTACTTTTACCGATGTTAAGGATCTGAATACTTCCTCCTCCACCGCCAGATGTTTCAGGGCTGATTTTATAGGTATATTTTAAACGTAACCCTTTCCTGTCTCTGAGAGCTGCAGTTGGACGTGCAGATTAGTGTTCTGCGAAGGAAACGGGAGGCAGATTGTACACATCTGCATAATCTAGGACATGTTTACGCTACAGTCATGACGCACCGATGATTTCATATCCATGACAGGGACTAAAAGCAGCTGTGTGGCAAACATTACTACTGTACATGTTTCAGCTGGCTCCCCCTTAGATAAGGCACACATCTGTTCCCCGCTGCGTGTACTTTTCTGATTTACTATAGTACGGTAATTAATGAAATGTTAGATATTTGTACTTTACTTGAGTATTTTCTGTTTTATGCTACTTTGTACTTATACTCCACTACATGTATTTAATACCTTGAGTTACTTCACAGATGTGGATGAATGATGTGAAATATAATCAAGTGTTAAATCAGACTTTAGTTCCATCTGGAGTAAATCCACCAGCTACCTGCAGTCTACAAAGTCACTCGCTGCACCTTCACCAGCTTTGAGAACACTTTCATGATAATCATTATAAAACATATCATATATATTATTCTGAAATGAACCAATCTGCACAATCACTACTTCAACTATGTTGACGCTAATACTTTTGTACTTTTACTTGAGTAACATTTTGAATGAAGGACGTTTACAGAGTATTCCTACACTCTGGTACTTCTACTTTCTTTTAAGTACAAGATCTGAGTACTTGCCCCTGCTCTGCAGCTTTGCAAGCACAGACTGGTCCTGCATGAAATGGGGTTAGACGTCTGCAGCATGTTATCAAGTTACTAAAGCACTGTAGTCCAATAACACAGTTTGATCCAGGTGCAAGCAGCTCCACACACATACATCTATCCCTCAATACAGCTGTGTTGTATGTCAAAGCCAGGCCTAAATCAATACCTCGATGTGATCAATGGGAGTGAACAGTTCTTCTTCCTCCCCCCTCCTCACCTCTTCCTCTCCTCAGTTCATTCTTCACTATTCGGGTCTTTCTTCAGCTGGCAGAGAGTTGAGTACAGTTTGCAGAAGACGTCGCATGTCCTCAAGTTTCCACACAAACCCTTCCTTCCTTCCTTCCTTCAGTCTGAGAGTCCACACTCTCAATAATGAAATACGACCAAAGTCAAGTCAGACACAACACTTGGGGGCAACTTCCGGTGTGACCTGTCAAAATAAAACACGCAACAGCAGAACCTGTGGAAGCTTTTTCAGGATCAGAATTCCTTTATTCGTCCCTCAAAGGGAACATTTACGTTGTTACAGCAAAGTATGGTGAAGAACATAGAACACTATTAAAAAAGCAAGCATAGCCTATAGTATTTAAAATACAAATGATACAATGTACACCAGTACACATTCAAGGTAGTCCTTAGGTAAAAAGCATTGTAGCTACACATAATAATACAACCCTTGAATCTTGAATAGCAGTAGCATGTATACAATAAAATGAGTGTAGCACTGTAGAGTGAAGTGTGGCATGTAACATTAGTCAAATCATTATGGCACATGAAGAGTCTTGTTACAGTAATGGGTGGACTAACTAGGAGAAGCAGCCAGTTGTAATAAAAGCATATTGCACATAAGTGTTGTTGTAAAGTGGTGTCATATCTTTGTTCTTGTTTTTAAATGCTGTGTGTAGTTACTAAGCTACTTCAGTTTGTTGTATGATACTCTGGTTGTCAGTGGTGCAATGTAACTACTGAAAGTAATTTTACTCAAGTACTGTATCTGCCTGGCTTTCCACTTGTCATACCAACACTGCACATATTTTATTCTATTTTATGTGTATGGGTACATCTGTATTTTATTTCTATTTAATGAACATTTTGTATATTTTAATGTTAGAAAATGTTTTTATCATCATTTCGTTTTTATGGTCCTTTATACTTTTAGTGAATTGGATTTTGTGGGAAATGTTGTACTGATTCTGCCTGAAGAAAACCTAATTGTAATCTTACAAGCAAAAATATCATTATATGTAAGGGGGCAGTAAATTAGAATCAGCCAAACCACTTAATAACATTGATTTTCCTATCGTGTCAGCTTTATTTTGAAGGCTGAAACGCTCAACATCCGGTAGGCTTGGTTTAATTGGTGTTAATTTGACACAGGGGAAAACGGTGATAGCCGGCATTGTACTGCTTTAACGACAGTTCGCGTCTTTAATACGATCATTTGTTATCTTGTGATGGATGTCATCGTGTCGGACTTCCCTCTTTGCTGTAATCCCGGACAGATCCCCGGTCAAACGCTTTGACTGCAAGCTGAGAGGAACCGGAGGAGCCAGCTGGCACTCCGGAGCAAACCAGGAATTTCTCTCTTTACGCAACAAGCTGTGCAGAACTGCACAACTGCAAAAAGTCACAAGGAGATAAAGTAAAACGAGAACGGAAATTAGGATTCATAAAGAAATCAAGGCAATGCATTAATGGAAGGTGTTGCAAGACCAGATTCAGTTTAGTTATAAATCGTAAATCCCAGACTCCTCCAACAATGCAACATAAACATAAATAAGACATAAAACAATAAAAATAGAAGAAATAATGCAAGAAGAAACAGAGTAAAATCAATAAAAACTCAAATTAGGCCATGTATCAATGCTTATTGACTGTCTCTCTTTGCCAGCATTTGGGATGTGACACAAATAAAAATGTTGAGTTCTGAGAAAAATGTCGAAACTCAACCTTTTGTTGTTGTTGTCACATCCCAAAATGTGTTCTCGTGGCCCTAATCCTCTTCTGCGCATACATATAAAAGTACCAACTTTAGTAACTCATATTTTGTGCGTGGTTGTGTTGGCTGCGTGGCGGTGGGAGAACACATAACACCAGAGATCAGGTCATGATGGTTTGGGTGAGGTGGTGAAAACAACTACGAATCTTATTTGTTTCTTATGTGTTTTATAAGAAAAACACAGGTTTGCAACTGGACTGACCCAAGGAGCTTCTACATGGGCTTTAAAGGTGGGGTATGTAATTTATTTCAGAAACACTTTTTGTTATGTTCATATGCTCTTAACATCCCGATAGTAATGAATATATTAAATGCTTTGACAATAAATACATAAACAAATGTCACCTGTGGAAGCCGTAGTTGAAGAAACACACTCCTCAATGTCAGTTTCGGTAATTTAATGACAAAGATGACGACACCCTGAAACAGAGCAATGCAGCAAGATAAGATGACAAAGTACTACATCCATGCATGTCATGACCTATACACATATCAATCAATCAATCAATGTTTATTTATATAGCCCAATATCACAAATGTTACATTTGTCTCAGTGGTCTTCACAGTGTGTACAGAATATCAGTATGACAATACGACACCCTCTGTCCTTAGACCCTCACATCGTACAAGGAAAAACTTCCGGAGAAAACCCAGTTTAAAGGGAAAAATGGGAGAAACCTCAGGGAGAGCAACAGAGGAGGATCCCCTCCCGGGGGGATCCCTCTCCCAGGACGGACAGACGTGCAATAGATGCCGTGTGTAAATTGAAAAGATAATACATTTGCAACATAGGTAGTCCAAATGTTTGGAAATGCATGGGTGTATAATAGGAACATTAATCCACGAGGATATCCATCCAGGACCTATGATCCAGGACCACAGCCACGACTCAAGATCCAGGGCTCGCGATCCAGGACACAGGACCGCAGGATCATCCATGACTCCGGATCCCGGTGTATATAGACACCAAAAAGAAAGACATTTGGGGAAGCTGGGTTAATCGGAACATGAGAGTACACGGGTATAGACAGAGAGAAGGAAGAAGTAAGATGTCCCCCGACAAACTAAGCCTATATCAGCAAAACTAGGGGCTGAATCTAATCAGCCCTAACTATAAGCTTTATCAAAAAGGAAGGTCTTAAGCGCACTCTTAAAAACGGATAGGGTGTCTGCCGCCCGAACACAAACTGGAAGCTGATTCCACAAATGTGGAGCTTGATAAGAAAAGGCTCTGGCTCCCATTGTACTTTTAGAGATTCTAGGAACAACCAACAACCCTGTATTCTTGGAACGCAATGCCCTAGTAGGACATTAGGGTATAATGAGTTATTTAAGGTAAGATGGCGCCTGCCCATTAAGGGCTTTGTAGGCGAGAAGAAGAATTTTAAATTCTATCCTGTGTTCTATAGGGAGCCAGTGTAAGGCAGCCAGAACAGGAGTAATGTGGTCCCTTTTCCTAACTCTGGTTAGTACACGAGCCACAGCATTTTGAATCAGCTGAAGCGACTTGATTGACTTCTTGGTACTCCCTGATAATAAAGAGTTACAATAATCCAGCCTAGAAGTAACAAATGCATGGACTAGTTTCTCTGCATCGCTTTGAGGCAAGATATGCCTGATTTTTGCAATGTTACATAGATGGAAGTAGGCGGTCCTTGAAATTGATTTTATGTGGGCGTTAAAGGATAAATCCTGATCAAATATAACACCAAGATTCCTTACAGTCTCACTGGAGGCCAAATTAATGCCATCCATAGTTAGTATATCTTTAGATAATTTGTTTCGTAGATTCTTCGGGCCAAGTACAATAACTTCAGTTTTGGTCGTGTTTAACATCAAAAAGTTTAAGGTCATCCACGTTTTTGAGTCCTTAAGGCAGTCTTGAATTTTATTTGAGATGATTAATTTCATCAGGCTTGATTGATAAATATAGTTGAGTATCATCCGCATAACAATGAAAGTTTACAGAATGATTCCTTATAATATTGCCTAACGGAAGCATATATAATGTGAACAAAATAGGTCCGAGCACTGAGCCCTGTGGCACTCCATGGCTAACTTTGGTTTGCGTGGAAGATTCATCGTTAACACGTACAAACTGAGAGCGTTCAGATAGATAGGACCTAAACCAGCCTAAAGCAGTTCCCTGTATGCCAACCAAGTGCTCTAGTCTTTGCAATAGGATATCATGGTCGATAGTATCAAATGCAGCACTGAGATCGAGCAAAACAAGAATAGAGACAAGTCCCTTGTCTGAGGCTATTAGAATGTCATTTGTGACTTTAACCAGAGCTGTCTCTGTGCTATGATGTGTTCTAAAGCCAGACTGAAAATCTTCAAATAAATCATTGTTTTTTAAGTAATCACACAACTGTTTTGCGACCGCTTTCTCGAGAATTTTTGAGAGGAACGCAAGATTAGAAATAGGTCTATAGTTGGCTAAAACCTCTGGATCGAGGTTGTGCTTTTTAAGAAGAGGTTTTATCACTGCTACTTTGAATGATTGTGGAACATAGCCTGATAATAAAGACATTCATAATATTTAATAAAGAAGTGCTAATTAATGGAAAAACTTCCTTCAACAGCTTAGTTGGAATTGGGTCTAACATGCACGTTGATGGTTTAGAAGAGAGAATCATTGAATGACATTGTTCAAGGTTAATGGCTGAAAAGCATTCTAGTTTACTATCTAGTGTAATATTAGAACTTACGATTCCGGGAGCTGTTGATAACACTATACTGGTCAAAGGCAAGAGGTCATTAATTTTGTTTCTAAGAGTAACAATGTTTATCGTTAAAAAAGCACATACAATCATTACTACTGAGTGCTATGGGAATAGAAGGCTCAATCGAGCTGTGGCTCTCTGTCAGCCTGGCTACAGTGCTGAAAAGAAATCTTGCATTATTATTATTCTCATCTATTAATGAAGAGTAGTATGCTGCTCTCGCTTTACGCAGTGCTTTCTTATATTCATTGAGAGTAATATGCCAAATTAAACGAGATTCTTCAAGTTTAGTGGAACGCCATATCCTTTCAAGTTGTCTAGACTTTTGCTTTATTTTGCGGGTTTCGGCATTATGCCATGGAGCTAATCTATATTGTTTTATTTTCCTCATTTTTCAAAGGAGCAACAGAGTCTAATTTTATTCGCAGCGCATCTATAGCACTATCAACAACATGATCAATTTGGGGTGGTGTACATTTTGTATAAGTTTCCTCCCCTACATGCAGACATGCTATCGAGTTAAGTATTGGTGGAATCTCTTCCTTAAATGTGGCTATAGCACTAACGGATAGGTTTCTGCTGCAAGAGCTTTTGACTAATGCTTTGTAGCCTAGTAACAATACTTCAAAAGTTACTAAGAAATGGTCGGATAAAGCAGGATTATGCGGTTCGACTAATAGTTGCTCAATTTCAATACCATAAGTCAGAACAAGGTCGAGAGTGTGATTAGAAAACCAACAGAAACCAACAGAATCTAATATAGAGTTAAATGCAACAGTAAGGCTATTTTTATCATCGTCAACATGAATACTAAAGTCACCTACGATAATTACTTTGTCTGTTTTAAGAACCAAAGTTGATAAAAACTCAGAGAATTCTGATCAGAATTCTGAATAAGGACCTGGTGTACGATACACTGTAACAAATAAGATTGGCTGCAAAGTTTTCCAGGTCGGATGCGTAAGACTAAAAACGAGGCTTTCAAAAGAGGTATAATTACATTTTGGTTTAGTATTGATAAGTAAACTTGAGTCAAAGATTGCTGCAACTCCATATATTCAACGACACAGAGTATAGACACACCAAACAATAGTGGAAACAATCTTACATGAATGAGTGGATGAACGTCTCAACTCGAGGCGGAGTGAATGACCAATGTTTGAACCAAAATGGTCGCTCGGCACTACCGGGTTAGAGCACAGCATATCCGGACAGCGACAGCAGTGACGCTGCCCTCTAGTGGCCGGCGATAAACTCTTCATCCCCCTCAGACCGTAAAACTATGGGCCGGAATAGATTAACGGTCTAAATCCAGCTGCCGGACTCGGGCTCGTACGGTCGCCAAAGATCTTCACCAACGGCTTATGGTCGGTGACCTTAACAAGGTTGTCGGACCCCTGCGTGAAGTACCGCGTCTGTTCCAAACCCCAGGCCACAGCTAGGGCCTCTCCCTTGACGGCCGCATAGCGCTGCTCCGCAGCGGGACAGGAAACACGAACCCGCGAGGGTGATCCTCCATCCACCTGGACAGCAGTCCGGTATGCCCGAGGCACAGTGACAATGTTGCTGGAGCAGGAAGTAGCCAATGCCACGCATGGACCAGTCAGGGCGGAGGCAGGTACGCTTCTGCATGTCGTAGATCTCCACGCCTCGCGGATGGCTTCCATTATGGCTTGCTTGGACGCCTGGAAGGCCTCCTCCAGAACAGGGGACCATAGGAACACACAGCGTGGGCTGAGGAACGGCTTAAATGGAGCCATCGTGTCACTCAACTGGGCGTAGTTAGCCACCTGGTTGACAAGGCCAAAGCAACTCCTGATGTCCGTCTTGGAACCTGGGGTGGGGAAGTCCCGGATGGCGTCCAAGTATTTCAGGGAGCGGTTCGATGGTAGATTCCGACACCCTGAAGCCAGCGAAATTGACGCACCTCTCCGCGAACTGAAGCTTGTCCGGGTTCAACACGATGCCCGACCTGCCAACACACGTCAGGAAGTCGATGGTCCTCCATCAGTGTTGCTCCAGGTCGGTGTCATAGTGGATAGTATCATCCACACAACGTTCCTCGCGTTCATAGTCCGACAGGACGGCGTCAAACCGAAGGTTGTAGCCATCCCCAGGAAACCATGTGGTGCCCTGGTGTAGCACCAACGGCCGAAGGGTGTGATGAAGGTAGTGAGGTGGCGATCCGACTCACGCAGGGGGACAATGTGGTAGCCGCTCCAGGCGTCCGTGACGGTCTTCCAGGTGCCCTTCGGGACGCGGCGTGCAAGGTGGAACGGGGACTCAGTGGCGAAGGTCTCACGTTGGCAGAACTTATTGAGGGGGGAGAGGTACACGGTCCTGCGGGGGGAACCGTCGTGCTTCCGAGTGACTACCATACGATAGCACCACGCCACTGGCTCGCCGTATGACAGGATGTAACACGCCCCCCGCTGCAGGTCGTCGAGAGCCTAGCGAAGAACGCTCCCTCGATGGTTATAGGGGAGCGGTTGGCGACCGACAGGCTGAGGCTGACGGGTCGCAGGTCATCCCGCGAGAAACCGCAGGCCAGGAACTCCTCCAGAGACCAAAGGTCCGACCGCGCGCCAGTGTCCGCGACGGCGGATATCCGAGCTCCGTCGGCCGAGGCCCAGTTGCTGGTGCCATCCCTCAGCCCGAGTGGCATGTCCATCGAGATGGTGATTAATGCTCAGGGGTGGTCTCTCAGCCTGGCTCGTCTCCATTGGCCCTTGGAGAAGATGTGGTGCTCGAGTCTGATAGATGCCTGTTGACACAGCCGTGCGACGTAGGGGCGCGGCGTCGGCGATGGCTCCCGTGACGTCGGCCAGGGCGGGCCCCAGCTTGCACCGACGAGACCTGGGAGACCGGCTCCGACCCCATGGCGGCCTGTTGACTGTCGGATGACGGCTGTTGACGCCTCTGTCGTCGGTGGGCTCTGTAGCAGCCGATGCACACCTGGTGAGGCTTAGGATTCCACCCACGAGGCCCCTCCGTGAAGACGTTAAAGACGCTCTTACATTCAGGGCACGAGGCACGTTTAGCCCCGTCCGCAGGACTCGGGCGGGGCTCGTCTGTGGAGTCGTCTTCAGGCGCCGGAATGATGACATGGCTGACATGGGAGGACGACAGGAGAGCGTTACGGGCCATCTCTCTGTTCTCGACAAGTGCAATTACGTCGTTAACTGGCTTGACCAGGACGTCAGGTGTCCCCAGCGTCTCGCGGCATATGTCCGAGTCATAAATGCCATTGAGCAGAACATCACGGATAATGTGGTCGGTGTAGTCCACGTCTTTACCACACTCGCATACCGCATTATATGCGCATGTCTCTGCTTTACCCTGCACTTTGGCAGCGAATGCGCGGAATGTCTCATTGCGTTCCTGGCGTAACTGAAGTAGCTCGGTGCGCAGGACGCATGTAGCGACTGGGATGACAGCTAGGGAACGCATGACGGTGATTAGGTGTGGCAAGGGTCCGGAAGCGGCATCGGGGATGGCTTTCAACAGGCTGTCTCCAAGTACACGCCCAGCGCACTGAAACAGCTGGAAGGGGGCCTGGGCATCCCCTATGCCTGAGCCGGCGCGGAATACGTTCCAACGGCGGATTAACACGTTCCATTCCTCTATCGACACGCCCACATCGACTTTGGGCCGATCGAGTCTCGAGCCGCGAGGGGCTGGGGCCTGGGCAGGCGCTGCGTGCTGGTGGCTAAATCCATGAATCGTCAATATAGCAATGACGAGTGCTTCAGACAAGTCTTCGGATTGGAACTGTCTGTGTCGTCATGAAGAAACACACTCCTCAATGTCAGTTTCGGTAATTTAATGACAAAGATGACGACACCCTGAAACAGAGCAATGCAGCAAGATAAGATGACAAAGTACTACATCAATGCATTTCATGACCAATACGCATATATTCAACGACACAGAGTGGATGAACGTCTCAACTCGAGGCGGAGTGAATGACTAATGTTTGAACTAAAATTGGCCACTCGGCACTACCGGGTCAGAGCACGGCATATCCGGACAGCGACAGCAGTTACGCTGCCCTCTAGTGGCCGGCGATAAACTCTTCAGTAGTGCTGTAAAAAGCACGACCAATAATTTTAGCCGGCCCGGCTAAAATAACTGGATGGCCTACCTGCCTGTCAGCCTTCCATCTGTGCACAAACTTATCTCGTGCCCTCATTGGTCATGTGAACGTTCGTGTGTGTTGGAGGAGGGGCTCTGTAAAGAAGTGGCAGATTTGTTCCGGTTGTGTATTTTCAAATTCTACCGCACTCGAGCTTGTTTCTCCAAAATGACCTACCTCACCTTTAAATGGGTACAGACCAGAGGTGGGACCAAGTCATTGTTTTGCAAGTCCGAGTCAAGTCTCAAGTCTTTGCGCTCAAGTCCGAGTCAAGTCTCAAGTCAGGTTGGGCAAGTTCAAGTCAAGTCCAAGTCCTAAACTTTGACAAAATGAGTCATAAACAAGTAAATATGTGTTTTTCACCAGAAGTAATGACATCGATCAACAGAATAATACTTAATAATCAAATTGCTCTTTTTTAGTCACATTAATAATTTAATAATCAATTTTCTCTCTGCTGGTAAAGTAACGTGTTTTTTTCTATTTTAAGAGGGATCAATAAGGTAAGGCTACTGTGGCGGTTTGATTCAGAAGGAGTTTAATGTATAAGATCCCTGATGTTGAGGTGACAGAATGTTTATCACTGTGTACAACATGTTATAAGGGACCCACAATCTATCTTTATGCAAGGGATAATGTGCAGCCAGGCGGTCTCTATGGGGAAGAGAACACCTGCATCTAGATCCCTCTGCAGGTGGTACTTTACTATATGTTTGATGCTAATACGTTTCTACTTTTACTTGTAACATTTTGAATGCAGGACTTTTTATTGTAACCGAGTATTCCTACACTCTGTACTTTTGTACTCAAGTACAAGATCTGAACTTCTCCCACCTCTGACAGTAAATCCTGAGTGGTTACCAAAATAAAAGGTAACCAAAAAAGGTTATTTTAATTTCACAAATCCTGCACTCAGCTTTGCTTTCTCCAATATCATTGAAATGCAGCCAGATGCTGCTTCTTTTTTCGGTTTTCGCTAATTTCTTGACTTTTTCCGACGCGCTTGCATTTAAATCCGCCTCCCTGTCGCTCTGTGCAGCTGGCCTGTACCACTACACCTGCTGTGCCCCCCACCCTTCTTTCACATAATGGTATGATCCTAGTGTGTCCTCGCATATGATTGGCCGCATGGTGGCCCAGCTAAATAAAGTCCCGCCCCTGCCTGCAAGGATTCTCAGCAAGAGTAGGAGCGGCTGAAGATTCTGCTCTACCCGACGGGAGTCTGCTCTTCTAACGGCAGCTCGCGATCAGCGTGTTGGAGACCTCTGAATTAAATGATTCAAGTCACCTCAAGTCAGAAGGCTCAAGTCCAAGTCAAGTCCCGAGTCATTGGTGTTCAAGTCCAAGTCAAGTCGCAAGTGTTTTGTGATTTTGTCAAGTCGAGTCACCAAGTCTGAGTCTGATTCGAGTCCAAGTCATGTGACTCGAATCCACACCTCTGGTACAGACAAATCAAATGTAACCAATTAAGGCAATACAATTACATGTATATTCTAATTTGAAATGTCCTAAAAGAGAAATGTTTATAATATCAGTTTTTTTGCGATACTTACCCCCTAAACGCACCAGGAGCGTCTGCGCCCCGCTGCACTGCGGCTGCGCCACGCTGCGGCTGCGCCACGCTGCGGCTGCGCCACGCTGCGACCTCCTCCTGCGACCTAACACACCAGGCGCGTTTCAAAACGTTGCGGAAGCGGAGTGGTGTCGTGTGCAGCCTCGCAGTTGTTGTTGATTTTGGAATATTTCCTGGACATTTGTACTTCTACAGTAGGCTACGTAGTTAAATGGTTTATGTTTGTGTCTGTTTAAATCGTGTTTATTGTTGTTATTTCCTATGTTGTTGTGTTGTAGACTACAGACACAGTTAATAATAATTGTAATATTCCAGTTATAAACAACATGAATCAAAGATGTGTTGCTGTATTTTAGTGGTAAAAAAATATGCATTCACCATCATAATTATTGTTTATATATAATTTACAGTGCCTGTAAACCGGAGGAGAACGCTGGCATGTATTCTCCTACTTGAAAGACGGTGTTGGGGGGGAGGAGAAGGAGCCGGTTTTAGGTGCACCCCCTCAACCAGCAAAGCAGACAACAAGGTGATTTTCATCACTTCCTGCCTGCGCCGCGCTGCGCTGCTTAAAAAATAGGATTCACCCTATATTTTAGAAATGCCTTGCGGCGAGGAGCTTCTGGGACGCTTCGAGAGTCTGGTGGAATAGCACCCATTGAATAGAGTGGCCGCGATCTTTGCGAACGCCGCGGCGCGGCCGTAACGCAGCGCAGACGCTCCTGGTGCGTTTAGGGGGTGAGAAAGACTGTTGGCTGAAACAAGAAAAAAAAACACCCCTGCACTCCGCTCATAATGGTAGAGTCCCTTAGTTTAAAGCCCACTGAAAGTTGTCACTTCCGGGGTGGTAGTGTGGACCCCTAACTAGCAGCAGGTAAAATGTTGTCAATTAAAGTCAAGCATAGTTTGAGTTGCTGGATAGGTTATTTAATCCACAATGTTAATAAAGCATACAGAAGTGACCAGAAAACACTTTAATCTGCAGCTTAGCATGTTAGTATACTCACATGTGGTCGCTATGCTAGCATAATTAGGACTACAGAACTAGGACTACATGGTAGAATAGAGTGACTAATAACACGGCAGAGACTAGATTGTGTCATAACCAGTGTGCAAATTATTCTTTTAGGAAACTATAACCATTGTAACAGTAGGTTATTCAGGTCAGAAGTCCTATTAAATGTTTCTGAAGTCAGACCTCTGAAATGTGATCTATCAAAAGAGGCAAATTAGCCTTATATAAAACCACTAGAAAGAAAAACAACATGGATGGATAAGATGATGCCTAACCAATTAAATCTATTCAAACCTGTTTTAAGTTTAATCTAGAAAGAACACATTTCAACGTTTTTATTCTAAATAACTGTAATTACGATCCACAATGTGCACCATAGACTGTATATCATATATATTATATATATATACATATATATAAAAAGGGATGTGCACACATACAATTTGTTTGCATTGCTCTCAATATAATTAAATACATAAATAGACATAACAGCTAAGGACGAGGACAACAACACTGCAGAAAATAATAGATGGGACCACAATGGTCACATGTATGTAATAACATTCGTTTATATAAATATATATTAAGCACACACAACAAAATAAGTCTTTATAACTTGTAGACTACAAAAATAGAGCAAATAAATCCATCATTTAAATACATACTACATTTATATTGTGTATCCAATAAACCCATTCTATAGATTTATATCCTTCATTATTGAACGTATATTTACTGTTTTGCGTATTTTGTTTATCTTCTGCTGCTGATATGTATGTTTTTTTATTTTTTTTGTTGTATTGTATTTACTTTGAATTCATGTGCCATGTCTTATCTATGCTGCTGTCATGAAAACATTTCCCAAATCCGGATCAATAAATTATATCTTATCTTATAATGAATGGATACACATGGACAGGATGGGCAAGTAGATATACATAAGATATCTGTAATATTTATAAAAATTATTTTCCATCATGATATCATCGTAAGATGTGTCAGTTGTCCGTTTAACTTCATGTTAATACAAATCGAAAAAACATGCTCTTGTTGTTGTTCTGCCCCCGAGCAAAAACGGCACTTCCCATGATGCATTTCGAAGGGGGCGTGTGTCAGAAGCTCATGGCTGCACTCTAAATAGCGAGCATGAAGTGAACTGTTAATAACATAATATAATATTCCAGTTTTTCGCTGGTTTCAACGCCGTCAGTCGTACATAATGGCTTCAGAGGAAGACGCCACGCTGCTGTTCCTCATCTTCCAGCACCTCAAGGTGCACGGATACAAGAAAGCTGCCAAGGTGCTGGAGAAACACATTGCTCAGGTAGGTACTTTTGCTCAGATTATTAAAAATGCACTGCTTTACTCAGTGTAAAACCGACCCTATCTGATTCTACCTCCCGTTGTGTCCTTGTTCCTGATCAAATGTACCATTGTTAATGCTATTTCTTTACCGAGCATGCGCGTTTTGCATTATTTAATTAATAACTGAATTAAATATGTGATTTCAGTGTGCTTCTTGCTCCAGTGTTGCAGTGAGTGATTTGTAGGGCATCGTATGTATGTGTGAATGTGTATGAGCACATGTGTGTCGCTCTTCAGGCCTCCTGAAGGAAAAGAACATAATGTTTCAGGAGCTGCATGGCTGTGAAAACAACGCTGCTGAGGGCCTGCCACTGCACAATGAGCCCCATTCAGACCGCGTACATGTGTGTCTGTTTCAATGATTAAAGTTGTACATTTTGATAAAAATGTGCTATAGCTGCATTGATGAGGCATTTTAATAAACGAGTTGATTGTAAGTTGATTAATTGGCAGGTAATAAACTATAACTCAAACATTGTTCAGGTAATATTTCAAGCATAAAATGCCCAGAATTAGCTTGTCCCATTTGTTTCTATTTTAAATATTTAAATTTAATATCAAGAAGCTGAATATCTTTGAGTTTAAGTTCTACAAGGAACTAGGGGAAAGTTTGATGCATTTATTTCACTGTTTTCTGAAGGTTTATAGGCTAAACTACTAAATGATGTTGTTAAATTAACAATAATTAAAAGATAATAACAGTTATTGATTAATTAGCTGCAGCCCTAAAATGACCAGAGTGCACGTGTCGAGCCATGCTGCATCCACACACACCAAGAGGCAGTACCAAGAGCTAGTATATCCTCGCTTAACATATCTTTCTGTAGGCTATATTATAAAAACTGCAGCATTTTAATGAAAACTTAATTTAAAATCAGACCAATTTATGCTTGGTAAGTTTTTAAACCCTTTTGTCGAGTCGCTGTGTTATTCTGTAATGTTTCCTACATAATGTCACTCTCATTGTGCACTGAAATAAAGACAAGTTACAAATGTGTTATTTCTAAAGTCTGCCATCGAGAGTCTTGGCTGGTCTCAGGTTTCAGGCCCACGGGCTAAAAATAAAGTCAAAAGTTTCTGATGACAAAGTTTTAGGAAGACTACAATAGAGAAAAATGTCTCGCTACTAATCTCTCAAATTAAACCAACCACTCAGAGGCATCGTCCCCCTGCTCATCATTGCATCTCCACTCACTCTCTTGCTGCCAGTTTGGTTTCTTGCTGCATGGACTCCTTTCCGGGAGCCTGTGGCTTTAAATTCCTGACCAACAGGAAATGAGCTTTCTCCAAGATGGGTTGAAGGGATATTGTCCAGCCACTCTTGATTATAGATGAGACATTATTGGAACACGTTCTCTAAAAAGGTTTTGTGTTTGTTTAGGTGGAAACTCCAGAGGAGACCCCCAATCTTCATGAGATCTACTCAGGCTGGATGAAGTAAGTCCAACTTGTTACCACACATTCTGCAAGTAGGAGGAGTCCACCCTTTTTCCTTTCAAACTTTAACAGTTGTTAGATTCAGGAGTAAAGCATGTCAAGAAAACAATACGTTTAAATCAACATTTTATCAAATGTCATTACATGTTTTAGATAAATTGATATACAGTCAATGGTTTATTTACACTGTGCATTCACATCAGTCATGAACATATTATACACAAATACTCCAACAGTGCCCAATAACTACATTAGATCAAAGGAAACTATGAGAAATGTTGTTAAGAATTTGGATAATATCAGACGAGTGATCTGACGGGCGATGGAAGAAGGACAGGAAAGAGACTTAAAACAATACAATTAAAACGATCCGATAAAAACATTGTGTCGTCAATACATGCAATGTCCTCATAGCAGCGATTGCGTTAATTAAAAGTTTTTATGTTTATAAAAATGTAACTCGAGTCTGGCCCGGATGTTACAATAATTGGAAAGAGAGGAGGAAGACGAAGAGAACATGTTATTAAGGACAGGACAGAGGAGGACGAAGACGAAGAGAAACATGTAAATTAGGACAGAGAGGAGGACGAGTTGTGAAAGGAAGCACTGGCGACTGAGGGCCCCGTGTGTCCCGCTGAACTCACAGGGGCGTGTTGTTGGTGTCACCTCTGTGTTGGGCAAACCTGTTGGAATTTGCACTTTCTAGGGTCCTGTTAACAGCTGCTCTTCACTTCACATACATTATCTTTCTAACCCCACACCGAGCATGGAGCTGTTGGCCTCTATCCGACCTATAGTCTGTTTTCGTGGCTGTGCTTAGATGGCCAAAGCTCTTAATTCAGCTCCTTCAGATCAGCCTCAGCCCACAGGAAGTGAGCTATGTCTTTTAAACTAATTTCCGCAGAGGCCAAACTGCAACTTCCTCGTGGGTCCGTGATGCCGTTGGGCCCAAAAAGACTTTCCCCATTGACTTGCATTGGGAAAGAGACGTCTGTATATCTATATATATTTTTACGTGAATCAACTACCCAGTCGGAACACTTCAATAGCCCTTTTCCAACATTACGTTCAAAAGGTTGTAAAATGTGCGTTTTTATTTGACTTATTATCCCGTAAATATTCCATGTGTAATATCTGTGTTTCTTCTTATTCTGTTCCTGCCATGACACTTGAATTTCCCTCGAGGCATAAATAAAGGTCCATCTTATCTTATCTTAAAACTCAAACCCATAAATATTTACCCTCCTTAATTTATTTGGCTAAGCCGACACTGAACGAGAAGCTGTTAAGACATCCACCCCTTCAAAGTCTCCTGCTTCTTCCTATCAGATAAGGCTTTGAAGTCCCCATTGATACAGGGTTAAACATATTTCCTGGATCATTAGTCGCGCTGTGCCTGTTGCTCTGGTCCTGCCTGACGCACTACCTATGTTTTAAATGTATTATCTTTTAAATTTACTCACACCTATTGCACATCTGAGCGTCCTGGGAGAGGGATCCTTCCTCTGTTGCTCTCCCTGAGGTTTCTTTCATTTCCCCCCCCGTTAATAGTGGGGTTTCTTCAGCTGTCTTCATGGAGGGACTAAGGACAGATGATACTGTATTCTGTACAAATTGTAAAACCCCCTTTAGGGTTTTTGGGGGCTTGAACAGGAGTAATATTCAGGGCCACACAGTAGCCCCGCTAGCGCACACACCCCCCCGTTCATAAAGTCAAGAACCCCTCAAAAGGTACGGTTTATTTCATGTTAAGGATGCGCAACATCTCCAGGTGCTCCTTTGAGAACCAGGGCAAAACATTTATGTGCACCCTGGTAATATTGCCATCATCTTTACTTTACAGCATTTTTCCATTATCGTTGTATTTCATTACCGTGCTTTTTTTCCGAATTACGGTTGTAGACTCCGAAGACAAGCATGCAGCTTTGGTGGATTGCAGATTTAAATCTGTCCCTTTGAACAGGATGTCCCTGTTCGTGAATGACCGCCTGGCCTTCTGCCCGGTGCATTCTGGGATTTAAATCCCTGCTGCTCTAAACCAGATTAAGCAGGCGGCAGATAAGTGATGCATGAATGAATGACATCATGTCTGTGATTTCCCCAGTGTAAATACAAGTCTATGACACTGGTCTGAATGTGAGACCAATGTTTAGAATTCCCCTTTTCCTACAGCTGCTTTGAGGAGTCGAGGTTTCATTTCAGTTATAAAAGTTGATTTGAGGACACTTCTTTCTGCTCATCAGTCACATTCCAACACATTCCCGTGGTCAGCAGGATTCACTCTGCTTGTGAACACCCTTCAGACTCTTTGAGTTTCTCATCGTGACAGTCAGAAACATCTGTCTGCTCGACTCATGATGGACTGATCCCCAGTCAGTTTTCTGCAGCGATGACGCAGGAAGCACTTTGATCTTATTTTTAATTCTCAAGACATTTCCTTAAAGCACTTCACACCATTTTCAGAAACTCCTTAACTTAACATGCCTCAAGACGTGAGCTGTGCCTTCATGTCATTCTATAAATCATGTACAATTTAATAAGCGTCACAATATGTCTGTTTTATCACTAAGTTCATAAAAAATGACATTCATGAAGTGTCTTTCTTTAGTTTGATAACTTTGTTTTCTAAAGTCTTTTTGGAGCTGTTTTCCCAGAATCAACCATTTAATTAAAAAAAATTCCCTCTGTGCATTGCATTGTGGGAGAAAGTATCTATCAACATCAAACTCAATTTGGTCACTTTGCGTATACTAAAAAGCTGCTACGGCAAGTTTATTTATATAGCACCTTTCCACACAAGGCAACTCAAAGCGCTACGAATGAGTACACATGCACGTATGAGCACTTCCCTGTCTTTCAAATGACCGAAAGGCGTATTAACAAAAGTCCAGTATTAAAAGGAGATGTGTGTTTTTGCGTCATAGGCTTTACTCTCTAGCTCACGATGCCAAGCAGGAGGCAGAAGACGCCGCTCATCTGAAGAAGAAACGGCATCAAACCGGAACCTGCCACCAGCGAAGAAGAAGATGTCGCAGACGCCAAACTCAACAACATCGTCCAGGAAAATCATGTGGATGCAAAACCTCCAGCGGGTACATTTGAAATACGTTGTAACGCAGCAGCCATCGCACACATTAACAAGTTGTAGCAGTGTCACTCAGATGCTGTGGGAGAAATGCCGCTTTATCTATTAGCTTTCTGGTTTGCTCACGTTTGTACGAGGTGTCATCCATCGTCTTATCTGCAAACCAGATCGACCTGAAACTGGACCTATATTGTATACGTTTTAACCATAACCCCTTTTAAAAAGTGTCTTTTTTGTGTTGCTCCAGAGTCCAGGACAGACGTTAAGGAGGTGCTCGGTGAGGAGAGAGAAGACGAGTCGGTCTCTGAGCAGCTGCTACCTCCTGCAGGAGAAACAAAAACAACAGACCCAGAGAGCGAGGAAGGAGACAAGAAAGAGGAGGATACGAGTGCAGAGGAACAGGTGAGCAGAGAAAGGCACATGCATCGTGCATCATTAGACGTGTATAGATATCGATTCATAATTATAGGGGCGGTGGTGGCGAAGTCGATAGGTTCAAGTCCCGGCAAGATCAAGTGCTACCGAGGTGTCCCTGAGCAAGGCACCGTTCCCTACACTGCTCCCCGGGCGCCGTTCAAAATGGCAGCCCACTGCTCCTACACTAAGATGGGTCGAATGCAGAGAAACTATTTCCCCACGGGGATTAATAAAGTATATCAAATCAATTATCTTCTTTCATAACTGTATGTTAACTGTAGTTTTTTTTTAGTTATACTGTTCCCTGGATTTTTCATGATCCCGTTTCTCTCTTTTTGCTGCTCTGACACCCGCATTTCAATGATTAATAAAGGTTATCATAACAAAAAAACACATAGCTACAGAGAGAAGTCAGCAGCAGCAGCATGAAGTGACGGAAGCAGGCGTATTATTGGATGGGCCCCGGTTCAAATCCCTGAAATATCTGAGGCGATAAAACCTTCAGCTGCAATCATTAGATGAACAAAGGGAAAGTAACATCTCCCTTTGTTCACACTTTTACTTTTATGATGTTCTGCAGCTGGCCTTTCACATCATGTGCTGCAGTATGAAGGCAATTAAGACCTGCTTTTGCATTCTAACACGGGGCCTTGACCTTCTTGCTTTTATGTCCACTTCACAGAGGATTTGGGGTCAGAATAGCCGACTAGTATGCTGGCTTGAAGACTGCAAAAGAGGCCCTGTTATCCTATTAAGGGGTTTCTCTATCCTGTAGTGTGTTATATTGGCTGCCGCTCCAGCACATTGTACCCGACAGGCTAAGGGGCGGGACATCTCTAAGCGGTTGACCAATCAGCAGTATGAGAAAAATATTTTGAATTTTAAGCATGGAGACATGTCACAGACAGTAGAGACACTATACACACATCAGCTTAAACATGATGATATGATAAAGTGGCTACAGTTTGCTCTTCTAAAAATAAGTTAAAAATCCAAAGAGCTTTAAAAAAAATCCACAATATATCATGTCGTTTAAATTAATGATAAACGATGCTGGGGGAACAGAAAGAAGCGGTTACAACGATGTTTTTGTAGCAGCCGGAAATCAGTACCCTCACAATAACACACATTCCCACACTCTCACACACCCACACACACACCACACACACACACACACACACACACACACCACACACACACACACACACACGCGCACACACGCATAGCTGTTGCCCAGTCACTGTGGTAATTGTGATGATAGATGGCCAGAACCGTAGGTCCAGTGTTGTTTTATTCCTCTGAATTACACACACACTCATGTCATGGCTACATGTCTCGTCTGAATCTGTTAGATTGTGTGCGTTTGTTATTTTAGGTCTGTGTGTGTGTGGCTGTGTTTCTGTGTGTGTATCAAAGTGTTGTCTCTGTTGTTTTCTGTCGGCCCAGTGAGGCAGTAGAAAATGCTGTTTGGACGGAAACTGTGTGTGACAGAATGATAAACTTCTGAGATGTGTGTGTGTGTGTGTGTGTGTGTGGGGTTTTGTCTGCGTGTGAATAACTCTGTGGTTCTAGCTACAAAGTCCTGATTACGTTTCATTGTGTTTGAAGATAAAGGAGTGGCTGTTTTTACGCACTTCTCTGTCTCTGCTGAGATGAGTGAAGCTCCGCACTCTACAGTTCTCTTTCAACAGAACAAAGATGTTTTCTCGTGAACAGAATTACATTAAAAACCAGACAGAGTTTATTATTTTTGTCTTTTATTGTTCAACGGATGGTGTGATAATATCCGGCCGGCATGCAGAGAGAATTTTACTACGATCTGAAAAACACATTTAACATCATATTTTTGTGGTAGTTTGTCTTTTGATTTGAAGTTTCTCGTCGGCAGCCAATTGGAGCCCGCCGGTGCCTTGGAGCTCAATTATTGTCCAATGAGAAACGAGAAACTCATCCATGTGCTCGCTGACATGATTTACCATGAGGCCTACACCAATAATATATTTATTTGTTCTCTTAGTTTGAGTATATTTTGCTAAAAAAAATGCAGTGAATAAATGCCTCATGACCAGTTATTAAAGATTCGCATCCTGAGTAGGGAAGTCCGAAAGTATCAAGTAGAATATTGTCACTTTTTTCCCCTGCACATTTCTCATTGTACTTAATTGTTTGTATTTTTTTGTTGTGACATTTTTGTCGTTTTTTATAATAACTTTGTTTGCTCATGTTTTACAACTTTACAGAGTGACTTCACTACGTAACACTCACACTTATATTGGATATCGCTCCAGCACATTGTACGTGATAGGCTAAGGGGTGGGACATCTCTAAGCGGTTGACCAATCACAACAGAGCAACCAATCAGAGCAGACTGGGCTCTGGTTTCAGACAGAGGGTGAAAAGAGGTGCTGCAGCACAGGCAGTATGAGAGGACTCTTTAAAGTAGAGACACTACATACTGATATACACCTGAACATCAGCAGGAGAGGACTCTTTAAAGTAGAGACACTACATACTGATATACACCTGAACATCAGCAGGAGAGGACTCTTTAAAGTAGAGACACTACATACTGATATACACCTGAACATCAGCAGGAGAGGACTCTTTAAAGTAGAGACACTACATACTGATGTACACCTGAACATCAGCAGGAGAGGACTCTTTAAAGTAGAGACACTACATACTGATATACACCTGAACATCAGCAGGAGAGGACTCTTTAAAGTAGAGACACTACATACTGATATACACCTGACATCAGCAGGAGAGGACTCTTTAAAGTAGAGCCACTACATACTGATATACACCTGAACATCAGCAGGAGAGGACTCTTTAAAGTAGAGACACTACATACTGATATACACCTGAACATCAGCAGGAGAGGACTCTTTAAAGTAGAGACACTACATACTGATATACACCTGAACATCAGCAGGAGAGGACTCTTTAAAGTAGAGACACTACATACTGATATACACCTGAACATCAGCAGGAGAGGACTCTTTAAAGTAGAGACACTACATACTGATATACACCTGAACATCAGCAGGAGAGGACTCTTTAAAGTAGAGACACTACATACTGATATACACCTGAACATCAGCAGGAGAGGACTCTTTAAAGTAGAGCCACTACATACTGATATACACCTGAACATCAGCAGGAGAGGACTCTTTAAAGTAGAGACACTACATACTGATATACACCTGAACATCAGCAGGAGAGGACTCTTTAAAGTAGAGACACTACATACTGATATACACCTGAACATCAGCAGGAGAGGACTCTTTAAAGTAGAGACACTACATACTGATATACACCTGAACATCAGCAGGAGAGGACTCTTTAAAGTAGAGACACTACATACTGATATCCACCTGAACATCAGCAGGAGAGGACTCTTTAAAGTAGAGACACTACATACTGATATACACCTGAACATCAGCAGGAGAGGACTCTTTAAAGTAGAGACACTACATACTGATATACACCTGAACATCAGCAGGAGAGGACTCTTTAAAGTAGAGACACTACATACTGATATACACCTGAACATCAGCAGGAGAGGACTCTTTAAAGTAGAGCCACTACATACTGATATACACCTGAACATCAGCAGGAGAGGACTCTTTAAAGTAGAGACACTACATACTGATATACACCTGAACATCAGCAGGAGAGGACTCTTTAAAGTAGAGACACTACATACTGATATCCACCTGAACATCAGCAGGAGAGGACTCTTTAAAGTAGAGACACTACATACTGATATACACCTGAACATCAGCAGGAGAGGACTCTTTAAAGTAGAGACACTACATACTGATATACACCTGAACATCAGCAGGAGAGGACTCTTTAAAGTAGAGACACTACATACTGATATACACCTGAACATCAGCAGGAGAGGACTCTTTAAAGTAGAGACACTACATACTGATATACACCTGAACATCAGCAGGAGAGGACTCTTTAAAAAGCAGCTTTCAAATGTGTTTTTTTTTCTTTATGTCCATTTTTTTAACCACCTCCCTGTTCATGTTTGCAGTCAGCTCCAGTAGAAGCGGCAGGGGAAGAGGTCGAGCCCGACGCAGCCCTGACCCCCGGAGAGGAGCAGACGCAGGTTAGTGACCCGGGATCAGAGAGGGCAAAAGTACACACATCCTTTACTCAAGTAGAAGTACAGATACTCGTGTTTAAAAATACTCTGGTGAAAGTAGAAGTACTGACTAAACTTCTTTACTCAAGTGAAAAGTAAAGAGGCTTTGAAGTGTGCTTCAGTAAAAAGTACCCATAGCTAGCAGCTGTTTTAAAGAGTACCTGACCTCCCTTTATATCAATAGAACAATAATGTCATTGTTAGCTAATGATTGTTTCCATGGTGACCAACGGCAACATGACAACGTTTCCATTGGTCCCTCTTCTTTAGAGAAGACCAGGAAGTGATGGATACACGGATCGTGTTCAAATCAATAGGCACGCAATGACTCTAAAGAATAATGATCACGCACCAACACACATTCAGACTAAAGGAACCAGCTGTTTGGGAAATGAGAGAAGTAGAAAGTACAGGTATTTGAGTTCAACATGTAAGAAGTAGAAAGTACAGGTATTTGAGTTCAACATGTAAGAAGTAGAAAGTACAGGTATTTGAGTTCAACATGTAAGAAGTAGAAAGTACAGGTATTTGGGTTCAACATGTAAGAAGTAGAAAGTACAGGTATTTGAGTTCAACATGTAAGAAGTAGAAAGTACAGGTATTTGAGTTCAACATGTGAGAAGTAGAAAGTACAGGTATTTGAGTTCAACATGTAAGAAGTAGAAAGTACAGGTATTTGAGTTCAACATGTAAGAAGTAGAAAGTACAGGTATTTGTACTCAACATGTAAGAAGTAGAAAGTACAGGTATTTGAGTTCAACATGTAAGAAGTAGAAAGTACAGGTATTTGTACTCAACATGTGAGAAGTAGAAAGTTCAGGTATTTGAGTTCAACATGTAAGAAGTAGAAAGTACAGGTATTTGTACTCAACATGTAAGAAGTAGAAAGTACAGATATTTGAGTTCAACATGTAAGAAGTAGAAAGTACAGGTATTTGAGTTCAACATGTAAGAAGTAGAAAGTACAGGTATTTGTACTCAACATGTAAGAAGTAGAAAGTACAGGTATTTGGGTTCAACATGTAAGAAGTAGAAAGTACAGATATTTGTACTCAACATGTAAGAAGTAGAAAGTACAGGTATTTGAGTTCAACATGTAAGAAGTAGAAAGTACAGGTATTTGAGTTCAACATGTAAGAAGTAGAAAGTACAGGTATTTGAGTTCAACATGTGAGAAGTAGAAAGTACAGGTATTTGAGTTCAACATGTAAGAAGTAGAAAGTACAGATATTTGAGTTCAACATGTAAGAAGTAGAAAGTACAGGTATTTGAGTTCAACATGTAAGAAGTAGAAAGTACAGGTATTTGGGTTCAACATGTAAGAAGTAGAAAGTACAGGTATTTGAGTTCAACATGTGAGAAGTAGAAGTAAAAAGTCTTAGTGGAGTAAAGTACTGATACCAGAAATACTTACTTAAGTATTTGTACTCCACTACTTCCCACATCTGCCTGGGATCAGTCACAGGTGTGTGAGACTCTTACTCCAACAAACATGTATTACTGCATATTTCAAGTGTTTTACTGAAAAGTGCTGCTAAGAAGTTCTGATCAGTTTATTTATTGATTTTAAAGTTAATGAAGCTTTCAAACGGATTTCTTTCACACACATTTATCCAATCGTACAGAAATCCGAAACCTTTATTCATTTACGAAATTATTATTTATTTAATATGTTTTGTTGCTGGTTTTTAGAATGACGTGAATAAAAGATAAACAAAATGAAAATATGTATTTAAACACAACAAGTTAAAGTAAAATCAATATCAGAAAACTTTATTAAATTGCTTCAATTTTTTTTTATTCAATTTGGTTTGGTTTCTTATTGTTAGAATAAAGTAAAGTAGGGATGTGTAATACTAAGACAAGAATAAAGCTATTCGAAATGTAAACAGTGAAGCAAATAATGTCCAAGAATTAATAAAATACAAAATAAACATATGAGGTTAAATGTCCAATAAAAAACTATTAATAAAATACAATAAAACAAGAAGTTATAGTAAAATTGTGCACATGGTACTAAAATATACACTGTGTATATTACAATGTAAACAGTGGTGTGGGACGCGTGTGGCGCAGTGGGTTAATGCGCTGATCTTCGAATCAGTGGATAGCAAGTTCGAGTCCCACTGCGTGTCGTTGTGTTCCGGAGACACTTCACCCCAAATTGCTCCTGGGGATTGCCCACAGTACCGAATGTATGTTAGTTGCTTTGGATGAAAGCAAGTGACATGTAATGGTGTATTAGTATAAATAAATCCAAGGAGAGGATTTCTATCTATCCTAATTTTTATTATGACAACCTTCCTGAGTAAATGGTGTCCAAGATGTTAAATCGTCCTCCAAGCAGCTCTGTTGAATATCAACCTTCTTCAAACCAAACGGCTCCGACGGTTCAGAAAGGAACAGAAATGTTAATCAGTTTTATTCACGACTCATAAAGCCGTCAGTATTTGTTGATTCCTGGCAGAGCCTCGGCTCCCCTCTGCACATCTGGAAGAGATCACAGATCGGACTGCGAGTCGCTGCATTGTTAGTGCTTTTAGCTTCCAGTAAGAAACATAAGTCTGATTTGCTGAGTCATCTCGTGTTATAAGAATATTCTGGCTTGCGGGAAGCTTTTCTGGGAGCAAATATCGCCATAGCTCTAAATAAATATGACCCGTTAGTCTTTTACAAGATGGTCAATCCCTGAAACTGTTTTAAATACGAGTGATCTGGGTGACTTTCCGTAAAAACAATTTTTTTCTTACCTGAGGTTGAGGCGGGTGGGGGTGGGGGTGGGATGTTTCAAATCGAAAACTGAAAGTGAGCATTATGTGTCTGTCCCTTTTTTATTCTGTAATTGTATATGTTTGTACTTTTAATGCTCAATAAAAAATAAAAAGTTTGAAATATCACCATAAAATGTCACCTTTATCCGAACCCCCGCACAATTACCATGCCAACACAATATTTCTGATTGTTGGTGCCATTTTGAAGTGTCAAAACATTACTTTTTAACGCTTTCCGTGTGTTTATCATACAATCATTCATGGTGTATTTCATTGCAGGCCTTATTTTCTTAGTTGTAGCCATTCGTCTCTGCTAAAAACATGCACACCATAAAAAAAGATATCAACAGAACTACTGGTTGGTATATCGTTGAACTTCCATACATGGCTCTCGACAATGTCCTTGTGCAAAGGCCTTTTAATTACCTACGTCTGAGGTGTTCTTATATATTGTTTTATGTGTAATTTCTGTGGATAATGTTTTCTAAACTTCTCAATGTCTGTGTTTCCAGACTTTGATAACTAAGGTTGTATCACAACCAACACAACTAAAGAGTAAAGCTATGGAATAACCACGCTCTAATCTAAACTAAAATCTATGCTTTGTTCTCTGCGTTAAACTTGCTTTGTTTCTGTGTCGTCTTGTCTTCTCTCTGATTTCCTCTCAGGAGTCAGAAGCAGCCACAGATGAAGCCTCTGCATTGGAGCAGACAGCTGTCAATCAAACGGAGGCGTCAGAAGAAGGGGAGGTAAAGCACTGGTTGATATTTCAAGGTTCAAGGGTTTCATTATTATCATCATGTGTACAGTAGCTACAGTGTGGTTATGGCAATTACAGTCTTAGGTCGCGAGCTCCTCCAACAATGCAACACATTATATAAAAGGACACAAGACAGCTAAATAACAATAATAATACAACAATTAAACTATTGGAAATGAAACGGAGTACGACACATTTGAAGAAAATAGTGCAGGTGAAAGAACCAGAATGTAAGGTTAAATATTGGACGGTGAAATACAATTTGATTTATTATGATAATACATTTAATCAATTCCAAAGATGCAAAAACGAAATAAATCATGAATCTATTATACCCCCAAACGAAATCCTCGATTTGAATGCAGCGATTCAACAGATTGAATTAGTGACTGTTTATTTACTTAATGTTACTTGTCAGTTTGGTTAACATAAATACATTTAGTCAGCCGGCGTGATTCCCAATATGCTGTTAGATTGCTGCTGGACGGCCCAGTCAGTCACAAGCAGTGGTGTGGTGGGCGTTGGACGCGGGGGTGCCGTACCCCCACTTATTTGGAGCATGATCTTTTTTTCAATAGTCTAACACATATAAAATCATTGCCAGTGTTATCAGTTTCAAGTGTGTATTTGTTGTAATAATGACAAAAACAATACATTTCACATTAATTATGAGCGCAGCGCCGTCTGCTTTTTGCAGTGCAGTAAGTAGGATTAAGCATACCGGTAGTTTCTGTGGACCTGTCTGCCCGTTTTGTTTGGAGCTAATTAAAATAGCGTCCCCCCAGTAAAAAAATCCCCACTACACCACTGGTCACAAGAGGCGCGTTCACACCGGAGTACTTTTCCCGTTTGGTTCCGTTAGTGCCTGGAATTTTGCGTTCACACCAAAAAGAGAACTTTTACCCCCATTTTTAGTGCCTGCTCGGGAGGTGGTACTTTCCTGGGGAGAAACAAGTACCTTAAGTACATTATTAGCATTTGCCCCGCGCTCCAGTAGTTATTGAAAAAGTCTGAAACGTCAATCAATTAAATCTTGATTTGGAATTCAAGTGTCAACGTTATCAAACGATTTGGTACGACTTTGACATTTATATATTTCTTAATATATTGGCAACAGAACTTTCATTTTTTAATCCATTTTGGGGCCTATAGCAAATCATATAGAATTGAATCATCATCATTACAGTGCCAATACATTCAGATTTTAAAGAGTTCACGAGCAAGTTGCATGTCGGTCTCACATCTTCTTATTTCCCACCTTATGTCCGGAACATGTTAGTTATAAGTTACTCAGTGCATCTTTGGCGGCTCACAGTGACTGAAAACACTTTACTATGAGACGTTGTTGACCTGTTGATTCCCTCGCAGCAGACCGAGCCCGACACTACAGAGGCTCAGGAGACCAAGGAGGCTGAAGCCCCTCCCCCTGCAGGTATGAACAGCCAATCAGATGTCAGATGTAGCTCTTAACATGTTATGTATGGCATCTCTTTCTCAGGAATCTCAAGCAGTTGAGAGGAAACGCCTCAGAGCTGCTCACCAAAGAGAGCATTTTAACAGATCCAAACAGGAAGTGTAGTGACAGGTGTTAATAGTAAAGATCTGAAGCTAACAACTCCTATTTTAATTAATTCAACTGCAGATTGGATAAGATCTACTTTAAAGGTCACCTGTTATGCAAAATCCACCTATTATGCAAAATCCACTTCTTCATGTCTCTTCTACATCAACATGTGTCCCCTTCTTCATGTCTCTTCCACATCAACATGTGTCCCCTCTTCTCCATGTCTCTTCTACATCAACATGTGTCCCCTCTTCTTCACGTCTCTTCTACATCAACATGTGTCCCCTCTTCTTCACGTCTCTTCTACATCAACATGTGTCCCCTCTTCTTCACGTCTCTTCTACATCAACATGTGTCCCCTCTTCTTCACGTCTCTTCTACATCAACATGTGTCCCCTCTTCTTCATGTCTCTTCTACATCAACATGTGTCCCCTCTTCTCCATGTCTCTTCTACATCAACATATGTCCCCTCTTCTTCACGTCTCTTCTACATCAACATGTGTCCCCTCTTCTTCACGTCTCTTCTACATCAACATGTGTCCCCTCTTCTTCACGTCTCTTCTACATCAACATGTGTCCCCTCTTCTTCACGTCTCTTCTACATCAACATGTGTCCCCTCTTCTTCACGTCTCTTCTACATCAACATGTGTCCCCTCTTCTTCACGTCTCTTCTACATCAACATGTGTCCCCTCTTCTTCACGTCTCTTCTACATCAACATGTGTCCCCTCTTCTTCACGTCTCTTCTACATCAACATGTGTCCCCTCTTCTTCACGTCTCTTCTACATCAACATGTGTCCCCTCTTCTCCATGTCTCTTCTACATCAACATGTGTCCCCTCTTCTCCATGTCTCTTCTACATCAACATGTGTCCCCTCTTCTCTATGTCTCTTCTACATCACCATGTGTCCCCTCTTCTCCATGTCTCTTCTACATCAACATGTGTCCCCTCTTCCTCATGTCTCTTCTACATCAACATGTGTCCCCTCTTCTTCATGTCTCTTCTACATCAACATGTGTCCCCTCTTCTTCATGTCTCTTCTACATCAACATGTGTCCCCTCTTCTTCATGTCTCTTCTTCATCAACATGTGTCCCCTCTTCTTCATGTCTCTTCTACATCAACATGTGTCCCCTCTTCTTCATGTCTCTTCTACATCAACATGTGTCCCCTCTTCTCCACGTCTCTTCTACATCAACATGTGTCCCCTCTTCTCCACGTCTCTTCTACATCAACATGTGTCCCCTCTTCTTCATGTCTCTTCTACATCAACATGTGTCCCCTCTTCTTCACGTCTCTTCTACATCAACATGTGTCCCCTCTTCTTCATGTCTCTTCTACATCAACATGTGTCCCCTCTGTGGAAAGAGACTCTGAAAGTTTCAGGAACAAAGATTTTCTCTCTTTTTGATCCATTTCTATAAAAACCTGTCTGAAAATGAGCTGATCAGATTTTGGCCACTTTGTGATGTCATAACGATGTGTTGTCTTGAGTAACCATTAGCCAATCAGCAACCAAGGTAACTTATCACCTGAATCTCCTCCTAGAGCTCCATTGAGTTCTTTGTAACCAAATGTCTCTCAGAGGGGCGTGGGGAGGGGCTCCTTACTTTCATCTAAAGTAACAGACAGAGAATCAGCACTTTGGAAACAGAGGGGATTATGGGTAATGCTGCAATGACCTGTTTGGTGTTTGGAGCCAATCAGAGACATGTTCTGTATATATCTGAGACCTGTAATATATTGATGGCAAACAGTATACGAGGGTTCCTTTAATGATCCTAAACTGGGCAATAGTTTTTTAACAGCAGCATGTTCACAAGGCAATATGAATAGAGACTTTTTCTCAGCAGAGATCTCGACTGATATGTCAACATGTTTCTGACTGACTTAACATTGCTTAATTGGATTGCAAACATTTCTGGATCAGAGCCACCATTATTGGTTCATCCAATCATAGTGTGTGCATGACAAGTCGACATCTCTGCCGTGAAAAAGGCTTGTTATCAAAGTTAATTCAGAAAGAAATAGATTTGATAAACTTTATGATTGAATAATAGTGTTTTCATCTTTTTCAGACCCTGTTTCTGAGAACCCACAAGAAGAGGTCGAGGAGACATCTAAGGTACGCGGAAACATTTAGTTTGAGGGGCTTTTATTTGTTATATTAACAAAGGTTAGTCTTGCTAAGACATTTTATTAATTAAAGTAATAATAGGGAGTGTAAATGTGTGTTACGTTCCCTACTAATCTAGTGGGTAAAGGCTGAGTAACAGCATGTATAATAGCCCGGGTCGCTCAGGTGAAGTCAGGTGAGATGCAGCCTTCCTGTTGGAGGGGTTGATAACACACTCCCCTGCACACTTGTTGGACTGGACGCACAGTTTGTAGGGTGTAGGATGGAGGGCAGGGGTGTCCAGACTACGGCCCGGGGACCATTTTGAATCGTAGTATAATGACTTAAGTATAATAAACTTCTGCTTGTCTTATATTGTACTTCTTAATATATGACAGTATTCATGTGTTAAGAAGGCCCAATTTTCAAATTAATTCAGTCAATTAAAGTTGAAAACATGCTTTCTAACAAATCTAAGTTGATAAGAAAAAAGCATCCCTAGTGTTTGGGATTTTGTACTGTTCCTCACGCTTTTTAAAGTCTTTCCTATAAAACGAAATATCATTTTGGAGTTCTTTCTCCACACTCAAATACATTTCCAAGTTTGTCCTCAACTCCTCCCTCTTTTTCCTGTCTTTGCTGGGTATGTTTCCTGCATGACAAAAAGACGTGTTCGCCCGTTTCATTCTCATTGCATATGTCACACAACCCTGTCGGATGTTTTCCTATTTTGAAAAGTGTACTATTGAGATTGCCGTGTCCAGTTCTTAACCTGATCATTACCACTTTACTTCCCCCCCCCCATCTCATAAAACCCCAACCTTGTTTTGTATTGAATATAGATGCTATTATTTTATGGCGGTCGGCAAACTACTTTTAGGTGCATTTACCGCCACCTTCTGGAAGAAGGCTGATTTTGAAACGGATTTGATGTGGTTTTGAAATGAGAGGGTTGAATCCAAGACAACACCAAGGTTGCGGACCTGAGGGGATGGCGAGATGATGGAACCGTCAATGTTGAGGAGCAGATCTCCAAGCTTCCCGAGCAGTGCCTTGGGCGCCACAACCATGAGCTCAGTTTTATCACTGTTTAGTTTGAGTAGGTTGGTGGTCATCCAGGTTTTAATTTCGTGTAGGCAGTTGATTAGTGACTGAGGGGGAGATGGGCAGAAGGTTTTGTGCTGATGTACAGTTGGGTGTCGTCGGCATAGGAGTGGAGACAGAGACCATGGCTGCGGATGGTATCACCAATCGGAAGGATGGATATTGTGAATTAAAGTTAAGTTAAAGCCTTTTATTGTCATTATACACAGAGTATAACGAGATTCAGAGTGCAATAGAAGGGGACCGAGCACCGAGCCTTGGGGGACTCCATGGTTGACAGAGGCACAGGGGGAGCTGCAGCCAGCGTGTGTGACAAACTGTGTCTGGTCCAAGAGGTATGAGTGGAAGAAGGAGAGGGCGGAGTCAGTGAGGCCACGGAGATCAGACAGGCGGGTGAGGAGGATATTATGGGAGATGGTGTTAAAGACTGCAGAGAGGTCAAGGAGAATTAGTGTAGTGATGGAGCCTGAGTCAGCTGCGATGAGGAGGTCATTGGTGATTTTGATCAGGGCAGTCTCTGTGCTGTGGTGGGTCCGGTAGGCAGATTGAAAGGGTTCATAGAGCTCATGGTTGGACATGTGATGGTGGAGTTGGTCGGCGACTGCTCTTTCCAAGATTTCTACTAAGGAAGGGAAGGTTGGAGATTGGCCGGTAGTTGTTGAGGTCAGTTGGGTCAAGTCCGGGTTTCTTCAGAATAGGGATGACTGAGGCGGTTTTGAAGGATGTCAGGTAGATGCCAGTTAGCAGGGAGGAGTTAATTATGTCCACGATGGTGGGCAGAACAGTTTGTAATGTTGCCTTTACTAGGACAGTGGGCATGGGGTCCAGAGAGCAGGCGGAGGGCTTGGCCTTAGAGACCAGCTTAGCCACCTGGACAGCATCCACAGGGGCGAAAGCAGAGAGGCGGCAGTATGAGGAGCGTGCAGTTGGAGCAGCGGCGCTTGGAGTACGAGCTGTGGGAGGAGCAGGGGGGGCAGGTGCGCTAAGATGCAAGTGGATGGAATTCACTTTGGCCTGGAAGAAATCCAGGAAGTCCGAGCAGAGGTAACGAGCACCAGGAGGTTGTGGGGCAGCAATGGGGCGGAGTAAACTATTTATTGTTTACTGGCTCGGTTGAGTGTGAGGAAGTCCTGTTGGTTTTGCCATGTCTCAGTGAGGCAGAGAAAATCCAAATGTCCTATTAATGATGATTTCATTAATAAGTGATGCTTTGTTGTTAAGGGAGCGGGTATTTAACAACATGAATGTGGGGGAGTTGTTATATGTTGCAATGGCTGGTAAAACAGTGATGCCATCAAAACAGGTCAAGGGCTTCAGGTTAACGCTGCACACTTGTGGTTTGTTGTGATAACGTAAGTGGGCGGTGACGAGGCGCGGGGACCACACAGTTGGGATAGTGTCAGCTGAGCCGGTGTTAACAAACCCACGTTTGGAACCTCTATGGACATACCTGGATCTGCCCATTCGTAACAGCCCGAGGTATTCAATGACTGACAGACATAGAGGGGATGTAGTGAAGTGGTTGATCCTAGGCGGAGGCGGAGTAACGAAGCATCACGATGGTATGACGCTAACGTTAGCACAGCGTTAGCTGTAGTCGCGGATCGGCCGGGAGAATGCGCAATCAGCTAAGAGTACAGATGAACCAGGACAGCCTGCCCAGGAAGCGACTCAAGGACGGACAGCACTGAGGAGAGAAGGTGGAAGTTGAAGATGTTTGCCGCAGAGGAGCACCGGTGGTGGCCAGAGCAGGCTAGCCTGAGCAGGTAGAACTAGGCTAGCTTCGGATCGCCGTCAGACTGGCTGGGTGGAGAGGACCGTTGTTGTGTCTTTTACGGCAGAACAAAATCAAACAGCAGCTAAGCAGGTGATACAGTGAAGCAGGATCGGGACTCAAAACGGGAAAATGAGACGGAGAATCGGGCTTGTCGTCAGATGGAGCCACTAGCGTTAGCCCTGAAGCAGGTGAGCAACTTTAGCAGGTGTAGCAGGGTGGACAGGTCGAAGCGGAGCATCCGTAAAAAGTTGTGATCGGGTGTTACAAAAGTGTCCAGAACAGCGAGTGCAAGCCACTGAAGGTATGGAAACTGAGGTAGAAGCGTTGGTCCAAAACTCGGCAGATAAATAACCGAGAAGATTTATTTTTTTCGGACAGGGAAGCGGCGAAAAGACATCGCCAGCGTCCTGTCTCTCCCATCTCTATCTCTTCATCAAGATTTTCAAAAAACGGTTTCCCCTCTCACTTTGATAGTTTGACTTTGATTGAGAGAGACTGCTGCAGCTCCTCAGCCTTTGTGCTGGTGATGAGTGATTTGGAGCAGCTGATGGAGAGGCTGCACCTGAGGGAGGCAATCAGACACACACACACACAGCTCAGTGTGTTAAATCTCCTGTCTGTGTGTCTTCAGGACGGTGACCTTGCATCCCCGCTGACAGCTGAAGTCCAGACGAAGTCTCCCGAGGATCCCGACACTGAAGCCGGTAACACGTCGAGTACAGGGTGCTTTTATCGTATCCAAAACATAAAGTGGGAAACCAACTTTTGAAAGAGATTTATTTTAACCAAAGCAAACGTTTGAATCTTAAACTTTTACCGGGTAACTGAAGGTTGAAAGGTTTTTTCAAATGGCAAAGTACTCTTAAACGCACAGTATCCTCTCTTTTACTTTATGAATAACTTGCAGATTTATTGACTTATGGTCATTTTATTTATCTCCGTAATGTCTGTATCCACTAGGAGTTAATATATTTATATTGTTTTCAAGTCAAGAAACCGAAAGCATTTGGTGATTAAAGCACCATATGATGGAGGTTATATTTGCATCAGCCTGTGTGTGTGTGCGTGTGTGTGTTTTCTTAATTTACGAAAACAAGCATTGTGCTACACAACATTTTAGCTTCCTATTTCTGCGTTGTTGGACATGTTTGTAATGTTGTTGCTGCTTCCTTTGTGTTAATGCATGCTGTGATTTCAGAAACAGAGAAGGAGATCTTGAATTGTTATTTTGTTCTTCAGAAAAAGCAACTATGGAGGAGCAAGTAGAGCCAGACGTCCTCATCATCCTCACAGAGGACGAGGAGGCTGTTACTCCGAAGAAGAGGAAGAAAAGGAAGAGCAAAACCGATGCAGACACGCCGGCGGAGGAAACGCCGAGCGCAGACGCAGCCACACCAGATACAGCCAGCTCTGTGAGCGCCAAGAAGAGAAAGAGAAACACAAAGATACCTGAGGAGGAGGCCGAGAAGGAGGAGGAGAAGAAGGAGGACGAGAAGGAGGAGGAGAAGAAGAAGAGGAGAAGGAAGAGGAGAAAATGCCTCAGGCCACTCCATCGAAGAAGAAGGGTAGGAAAAGGAAAATGGAGCCGGATGCAGTGGAAGAGGAGGCAACTCCCGTCACTCCTTCAGCAAATCAAATTAAAAAGAAAAAGAATAAAACAAAAGATGTTGAAGAGGAGGAGAGCGAGGTTACTGTGGAGGAGGAGGGGGAGGGTCTCGTGAGTCCAGCTGAAACGACACCGGAGAAAAAGAAGAAGGGGAAAAAGGGGAAGAAGGTGGACGGTCAGGAGGAGGTGCAGTCTGAGGACCAACCAGCAGGGGGCGATGCAGAGACAACAGGTAGTCAGAAAATATGCAAAATAAAACCATTTAACTTCAATAGATAATAAGAATAATAATTCATAGCATTTATTCCAGAGCTTTTCCAAGAGCTCAAAGCGCTTTACATTACATTATATTACAAGCTTGCACATCTTTCGGCGCAGACTGAAAACGTATGTCTTTCGGCTCCACTTCGAGCGATAGAATGACTATCAAAGCACTTATATACTAACAAAGGACTGGCTTATCTAAAGCCAGTTGAGTAGCACTTGAAATGTTTGGCTCTATGAAGCCTGATGTACTTTATGATTCTGTTTTCTTCAAGTTTGTATCTTGTTGGTCGAATGCACTTATTGTAAGTCGCTTTGGATAAAAGCGTCCGCTAAATGCAATGTAATATATATATAAGACATGTGATACAGCAATACTCAATATCTCAAAGCTTTCTTACCCTTTTAATTATCAATAGATATTATTCGCCTACTTTATACGTCTATATCATGAAATAAATGTTATTACATTTATCTGGGAGTGTTTTTAGTTACTTTTCACGTTAAAGTTTTACACCAAAAAGCCAAGATAGTAATGTATAAAGAGTATGGTAGTTAAAATGATCTCTACCTTGAGCGGCTGCAACATTAACAGTGTTGTTATCGTAATTAAAACGAGATATTAAAGCTGCAATTGCTTGGATAATGTTCATTATCTACAACAACTTCCTGTTTCTTGCAAATTGCGCGAAAAAGTTGCCACAAAATCGCACATTTCTTTTAGTAAAGACAATGCAGTCTATTGTGAGAACTCACATTGTTAAGGTCTTAAGATCGTCCCTACTTCACTTTAAATTCATTTGTAAAAGAAGTTTAAAAGAACAGCAACTTTAAATGGAAAAGACAGCCTAAAATTCGAAATGTCTAACCTGAAAGAGACTTTTCTTGTTGTACATAATACTACAGAACGTTATACATACGGTTAAAACGCGTGAATCCACCAGAGCCACATCAGGTGTATATTAGGGGTGTTGAAAATAATCGTTTCTACGATGCATTGCGATGCGGACGTAAGCCATAAATAAAAGAAAATAAGCCATGTGCAGTAATATAGAACATTGAGGATGCAACGCATTGGTATGAATCGTGATGCACCGGGATATCGAACCGAATCGAATCGTTGACAGGATAATCGTAATCGAATCGTGAGACCAGTGAAGATGCACAGCCCTAGTGTATATGTTGCGATGTTTTCAGAAATATGATTTATTTGCATGAAGTTCATTTCACAGTTTCTTTAGGGTCTTTGTTGACCCTAATTATAAAATATGATACGGTAGTTTTACAATAACCGGGGCAATTCTGCCGCCTCATTCAACCTAAAGTAAGATATCTGAATACTGCTCACGTTCTCTTTTCCTGTTCGCAGACGCCTCTCTGCTCTCGTCGGGCAAAAAGAAGAAGCGTCTCAGGAAGAAACTGAGTCTGAAGAAGAGACAGAGGATCCAGAAGAAAGAGGAGAAGTAAGTTCAGCATCTTCTGCTTTTACTCATCACAAAATGACATATGACGATTAGACATTTGAAGCGTCCTCTGAAACCATCGATCGAGGCTTTAAAGGACACTCGGTACAGCCCGTAAACGTTTATTGTTTTTAAAGTGCATGTAGTTAAGTTTGAGATTCATTTAAAACACGTTTCAATGTTGTTTTCTTTTACATTCTTATGTCACACACCAAAAAGCAAAGCATTGGAAAAGTCAAAAATTCCAACAAAATTGCAAAAAAACTAGGGAAAAAAAATACCTTTTTACTATAGTAATGCCCGAAAGCCTGTTTTAAAATATATATATTTGATATCCATAATATAACTTATTAACAGATTTAAAGGTCACCTATCGTGCTATTTGTAGGCAATAGCATAGGTCTCTCTGACATATAAAAAACATGTCTATGAAGTGTTTTGCTCCAAAAACCAAACAGATCACCCATTCTAGCCACGCCTCATATCCTCTATTTCACTTCCTGTTTCTAAATTGCTGATTTGGGGGTATAAAGCTTAAATAAAAAAGGAGGGGTCTGAGCTCATGCGGGACCCGGCAGCTACCGTCTAAACTAAATGCTGCCGTGATGAAACGCCATATCATGGATTATCAAGGATCTGAAACAGTCTGGAGCTCAAAGGCTTTCTCTCTTGCCGGTTATACCACAAGGGGAGTTCCTTTTCTACTTCCTGCTTCTTCACACACATGCTCTCCAGCACAGGTTAGCTCTGAGTGCTAGCGATGCTAATGTAAACACCGACCATATTACGTCCAAAACAGCTTTGTTTCTGATAGCAACTTTCTGATTGGGCCGTGGGCTCCACATTTCAGATATTACGTCAAATCTGGATCAGCTCCGTTGTTCCCCGTTTTTAGAGATGTGGGTACGGAGGAAAAGAGAGAGGGTTTTATTTTCTGACGCTGCGTGAGTTCCATGACACACCGGGGACACATGTTTATGTATAAAAGACATCACAAAGTGCATTTTGCATGATAGGTCCCCTTTAAGGACGCTTGAAACTAAAATGCAGTGTCTTTTTTTTTGGTTATCTGCATAAAAGAAGATTAAAAAATGATTATATTTTCAATAAAAAGGGAACAGATAGATGCATAAATATCTTTAGGCAACGTATAACGAGAATAATATGGCATTTATATAACATTTACCATCCCCCCCCCCAGACAAAAGCAGATTCAGACGCCTGAACCAAAAGAAACACCAAAGAAGAAGCAGAAGAAGAAGGGATCGGTGACGGAGGATGAGAGCGAGGCGGTGAGCGCTGAGCTTTCTGAAGTCGACTCCACTCCACCCTCAAAGAAGAAGAAGAAGAAGAAGATGATGAAGGAAGAGGAGGAGACTGCAGAGACCCCCGACACTGTGAGCCCCGACGTTTCTGCAAAGAAGAGTAAGAGACGTTCTGATTGGGCTGAGGCGTACTATGACGTTCATCGAGTCATTATTACGATCAAAACACATCCTTCACATTTGAGATTTTTGTTTTCAAGGATTTACAAATCATTAAAATAATAATAATTCAATCAATCCCATTTATTTAAAAGCAACCCACGTTGACCGACGTGCTGTGCAGAGCAGGCAGCCAACACAACCTTTCATAAAAGAAATAAATTAAAGAAACACCGACGTAAATATTAATTACAAAAACACAGGACATTTAAAAACAAAGTCATCCCGCAGCCCCGTGTCTGAGTGGAGTTACTTCAGATGGGGGTCTGTCGGCAGCTCAAATAATCAAACACACAGGCATAAGCCCTTTCAGCCAGATAGGGAGTCCAACGCGAGGGAGTCGAAGTGTGTTTTTTGGATTTAAAGCCGCTTAGGGGCTTAGGAGGTCTTTAGACACAAACGAGACTTCTGAAGCGCACTAAATAGTTTCTGTGTTGAGAAGTTATTTTGAGTGACAGTCATGTATATAGTTCTTAATATATAAGGTATTTGGAGCTGTCTCTTTGCACTATTGAGTTAAATTAACTTAACGCTATAAAGACATATTTAAAATGACACAAGTACCACTTTGAGCTGGAGCCTTACACATTCAATTCAATTCAAAGGTTTTATTGTCATATGCACAAAGCTACAGTGTACCTGAGCTTCTGCAACAATGCAACATATATAATAAAATACAACATAAAAAGTAGTGCAAAAAGTCTGTATACATGTACATAGAATATGGACTAAAATAATGTAAATGAAATGCGGTTTATTGCGGTGATAACTATTTATACAAATGAGTATATTGCAAGATGACAAACAGGAATGTGTATCGGGGCGCTCAACAGAGCTTAACATATTAATGATTCAGATTGTATATAGATTTTAAAAAACGCGTGTCTTTTAGATGACACGTATTAACTTCACGATGTACTAATATTCACGTTTTGTCCACAGAGAAGAACAGACTAAAGGCAGTGCCGGCTGCAGAGCAACAAACTCCTCAGGCTTCTTCTACGGTAAGAAACTCAAACTTCTATAACAACACTGTAATAATAACAACACTGTAGTAATAATAACAACAACACTGTACAGGGCTCAACGCTAACTTTTAAAAGTGGTTACCAGGCTGGCAACCAGGCATCAGCTTTTGGTTGCCAAAACTGAAATACGGTTGCCATTTTTAGTCACCTTTTTAAATAATTAAGATAATATACAGTTATACATCAACTTAATAAGGAATATGTGACACAAAATAATGTTCAAATGCTTTGCAATAAGTAATTAACACAATTATTTGAAACTTAAGTGGTAGTAAACTTGTCCACCCTCAATTGCTGGTATACTAAATACCAGTAGTGCAGCTGTTGTCATGTTCTTCACAGATCCCTCAAACATGAATTGAGCAAGTCACTAGTTTCTTGGTCATCCGTTGTCTCCCTTTCAAATGTGGTTTTCTTGACCTTTGTGCTCCTGACCCCCACCATAGATCCATTGGCCCTTCAGCATTGAAGTCTTGGATTGACCAGACTAGTACATTTCTAATGTTAAATGAATTACAAATGAAAACCATTCACATAGAATTAGATATTCATTATTAATGCTGTAAATTACCTTTGAATATGTCTAACTATATTTAAAATGTGTTTTTATAGAAGTGATTATATTTTTATGCCAATATCCTATGGTAAAGTTTCGTTGCACTTTTATTTTGGTAGTAATAAGATCGGGACTCTTATTTTGAAGGAACTTTTACCGGAAGTGAATGCACAATGAGCATAATGTGCATATATTTCGCCTCTCAAGACTTTACACATTTCCTCTTTGCTTTTCGTTAGGGTTCATCTTGCGCTTTTGTGAATCACTTTGAACATTCGTTTGAGATGTTGAGGTGTTGGCCGAACTTTTTACCCCAAAGTCAAACAACTTAATTTACTTCGCCATTTGTTGTAAAACAAACACACGGCGCACCACGCACGTGAGTAAACGTGCATCGCTTTCTGGCTCCGTAACCACACCAATGCACGTGCAACTTAAGTATCAGGTTCCGACTGGTCACAACAATAATTAAATATCACTCTTAATACAACAAATAATTAACATTAATCTATGTTGGGGTTTGCTGTCCTTATTTCTTCATGTTAAAAACTGGTTGCCACTGATGGCAACCAAAGGCCAAGAAGTGGTTGACATTTTTTCTGAATGGTTGCCAATGGCAACCTGGCAACCGTTACTGTCGAGCCCTGCTGTAATATCTATCTAATCCCCATGTTTGACTGCAAAGAAAGATAACATTTGGGCACAAAAGTCTTCTTTTAAGTGTAAAAAAACCTGCACCAGCTTTGTCCCACAATAATTCAGCATTTCTACATTAATTTATAAAACCTTCTTTCTTACATTTCCAGAAAAAGAAAGCCCCCAAGAAGAAGATATCCTCTAAATAAATCTGGGTAAGTTTGACGTTTACGAGTTATTAAACACTTGTTTCTTAAAGGGTTTTGTGGTATTGTATATCTTACGTTTCAAATTGAGCTGCACAACGTTTAAAGTACAATAACGTTTGTTTCTAATGTCGAAGGATGCTCATTGTGGATCGTCTTGTAATTAAAAACGTTTGTCTTAATGGAGACCTTTTATTGCTTTCTAAGTTCATCATAAATGTTCTATATTATGAATTATTTTCAAATACTTGGACAGAGTATACTATGACATTTTTACGTTACTATACTTTCAGTTTCCCCCTGTGCTTCCCTAAAATTAGATAATGTCATATTTTGGTCTGCTTGGACAATGTGCATTGGAGCTACAACAACTTGCCACAAAATCGCACGTTTGTTTCATAAAAACCATGAAGTCTATTATGAAAACTCACATTGTTATGGTCTTAACATCAAGCCGACTTAATTTAGAGTTGATCAGGGTACATTTGTAAAACAAGTTTAAAAAGTACAGCGCCTTTTTTTTTAAATGGAACAGCCTAATATTCAACATTTCCGAATTCCTGTTAGGTATTTTTCTAACCTTTTTTAAAAATATATTTTTTTTGTACATGTCCACATAGTACATATAAATAGCAATGTTATACATAAAGGTGGAACGCGTGGGGCCGGTACCAAGTCATTAAGCCACGCCCACAAACAATAACCGTATCAGATGTATTTTTGTGAATATTTTTCGACATACTACACTAGGACTTACTTTTCGAATTTGCGACATAAAATACAATGAAAAAACACTACTTGTAGACTTGGAGGTAAAACAATTCAATTTGGGCGTTATGATTTATTTTCCTTTAGTGATGACTAACGACGATTTTCATCTGTTTTTCAGACGCCAGCAGACGCCATTTCTTTCCTGGACTATGAGCCAATAAAACCAACCGGACAATCTGAACAACGCTTGTGCCTTTTCTCCTGATTGTTCTGTCTGAGATGAAAGTGTTTCTGAGAGTCTTTCAATGTGCTCTTAAAATACTGTGAAAGCAATAGATTTAACATAAAAGTGCAGTTTTATGTTTTCAAAGACGGGAGGGGAATTCGTACTGAATTTATTTTCCTTTGATGGGGTTTTGGGGGGATTTTGACAATATAATGGCCAATTGTATTTTTTTTAAAGCTAAATCGACTGTACTCTTCAACAGCTTTCTGATCTACTTTTTTAATGAAAGCTGTGTCAAATTTAAAGTTTAACTCATCAGACATTTCTTGGACTTGTAATTGTCCAAAATGTACCCAAAGTATTTATTTCCTTTCTTTCTACATTAGGCGTCAAACCTTACTTCATAATCAAAGGGAACATTAGGATGATAAAAGGCTTCAAATCAAACCTTTAATAACCCAATTGCAATCCATCAGAACCCACATATTATCAGTAATGAACTGAAAAACAACAGCAAAAGTTTGTAGCAGCACTTGCTTTAATTAAACGATTACTGATTATTCGATTGATTAGTTGTTTCAGTTATCCAAAGTGATAATTGACAACATGAAGTGGACCTGTTGGTGATATAATTAATGTTATATTACAGTTTGTGATATCCGTTTTCCCACAGCATCATCCACACTCTGTTGGTCACGGATGAGCTTTGTACTGCTATTACAGTGTTGGTAAAAATGTCAATAAAACATTTCAATGTTTTTAGAATAGTTCTTAAAGGTGTCAATGATATTTTTTTTCTATGATCTTTGAGGTAAAAAAAAAGTTGTTCCTCAGTGTTGTTTTAGAATAGGAACTCATGTTACGTAGGATTTGTTTTTGGTTTTCTTTCATGAAGCTGTGAAATAACCCCGGTTTTGTTTACACGTTTCTTATTCCCATGAACTATTATCTATGCATCTGATGAAATGTGGTTGCTAGGCAGGAATATTGTCACTACTTTTATTTGTATCTGCTGTTATTGAGGACCAACATGTGTGAGACAAAATAAAACTCTGTAACAGCTTCCATTTTGTTGTGTTTTTGTCTATCTATTTCTTACTACATGGCAGGGGCAATATGACAGACTGTTAAGCACTATAATGACCGTTGCTAAAGAAGATCAAGAGAGATAGGAAAAGAGGTTAAAAGACGGAGCGCTGGACGTCAGATAAATGAACAGAAGAAGACAGACAGGTTCTTATTATACATCCATGTTGTAGTCCGCTATATAGAAAACTAGGCTGCAGTCGGATAGTTTAAAAATCAGCTCCTAAGTTCTAACCCTATCGTCTATTCCTTGACCTCTGAGTGAAACGTCACGGGGTTAAGGTATAGTGGATAGGAGAATTCAAAAGGACTTAGGAGAAGAGACTGCGGTACTTTAGAGAATCCGAATGCACTTTCACTATCCGACGTGTTTATGATGAGCCAGCGGACGTCATTGTGTGCGTCTGCTGCTGTGGGGAAACCATGGAAACCACAGTTTTCTATACCGCGGACTACAACATGGATGTTTAATAAGAACGAGGGACTACTGTGAACTCATCTAGAGACTCTGCACCGTGCCCTGATGCTGCTGCTTTGCTTTATGAACGTGGACAACAGAGAAACATATTCTTCAGGACCAAAGTTGGAACTGAAATAAAAAAGGAAAGTGAAACTTATGCTCGTCCCCCTCTCCCTCCGGTCCACATTGATACAAATGATCCCAATACGTATGATTGTATGAACTAAAGATCTTAAAATCAATACAGATGTATTTATTATAAACGTTAGTCCTTAACATCTATCTCTGTGTATATCACCATTCAAACATCTTTTAAAAGTTGAACAAACCCCACACAGCTCAGTGAAGACTGAAATGTTGACTTTATTTGATAATTTCAGTAAAAACTAACGTTCATATTTCTCTCTTTGATTATAATACTGATGAACGTTAAAAAAAAAGCACTTTGGCAACTTACCACCTATGTTTTAAAATGCTTAATAAGCACCGTAACTTTCATGATATCATTTCTCGGTCATAATCGGTTGTTTCCGTGAACGGCCGACTGTTGAGTGACGGCACATGCTGCGGCTGCAAGGCATTGTGGGGCAGCATTTCCGCTTCTCCTGCCGGTTAGGGAGGTCCAGTGGTTCCTAAGCTAAAGGAGGTTATAAAGGAAGTTTGAAACCTCCTTTCCTATCATTCTCATCATTCTAGAGAATTCGAACGGCACTTATCATGGCTGCCACTGAGGGACTTCCGGGTCATTTCACTCCTTTAGGAAGGTTCCTAAGCTAAATGGACTATTCGACTTCAGCCCTAGTTTCCCCACCGCAGCAGACGCACATTTATGACGTCCGCTGGCGCATTATAAAGACGTTGGATAGTGAAAGTGTCGGATTCTGGAAGCACCGCAGTCTCTTCTCCTAAGTCCTTTTGAATTCTCCTATCCACTATCCCTTAACCCCGTGACGTTTCACTCAGAGGTCAGGGGATAGACGATTGGAGGTGATTTTGGACTATTCGACTGCAGCCCTTTCCTTTCGTAATGGAATATCCAGTGTTTCCTAAGCTAAAGGAGGTTATAAAGAAAGTTTCAAACCTCCTTTCCTATCATCTTGAGCAGGGCTATTCAATTAGTTTGGAATGGGGGCCGGTTGATGAAATTTATCCAAAGCAAGGGGCCGGGAAAAAGAAGGCTTGAAATATGAGCAATCATATTAAGACAGCATAGTGGAGTGCATATATTGTGTTTAATGAAATCAAACATAGCCCCAAGGCCTTTATAGATCTAAACGGCAAGTTCAGAACTCTGTAGGCCTACATGTGAAGCTAATTTAACCATCAACATCATTTAATTTGATTTAATTTAGGTGAAATGATCTAATCATTAACGCAGAGATGCAATTAATGACAGGAGTTGTCACTACCGTAGCTAGTAGGCGGGTTGTCACTACAGTAGCTAGTAGGTGGGTTGTCACTACAGTAGCTAGTAGACGGGTTGTCTCTACAGTAGCTAGTAGGTGGGTTGTCACTACAGTAGCTAGTAGGTGGGTTGTCACTACAGTAGCTAGTAGGTGGGTTGTCACTACAGTAGCTAGTAGGTGGGTTGTCACTACAGTAGCTAGTAGGTGGGTTGTCACTACAGTAGCTAGTAGGTGGGTTGTCACTACAGTAGCTAGTAGGCGGGTTGTCACTACAGTAGCTAGTAGGCGTGTTGTCACTACAGTAGCTAGTAGGCGGGTTGTCACTACAGTAGCTAGTAGGCGGGTTGTCACTACAGTAGCTAGTAGGCGGGTTGTCACTACAGTAGCTAGTAGGTGGGTTGTCACTACAGTAGCTAGTAGGTGGGTTGTCACTACAGTAGCTAGTAGGCGGGTTATCTCTACAGTAGCTAGTAGGTGGGTTGTCACTACAGTAGCTAGTAGGTGGGTTGTCACTACAGTAGCTAGTAGGTGGGTTGTCACTACAGTAGCTAGTAGGTGGGTCGTCACTACAGTAGCTAGTAGGTGGGTTGTCACTACAGTAGCTAGTAGGCGGGTTGTCACTACAGTAGCTAGTAGGTGAGTTGTCACTACAGTAGCTAGTAGGTGGGTTGTCACTACAGTAGCTAGTAGGCGTGTTGTCACTACAGTAGCTAGTAGGCGGGTTGTCACTACAGTAGCTAGTAGGCGGGTTGTCACTACAGTAGCTAGTAGGCGGGTTGTCACTACAGTAGCTAGTAGGTGGGTTGTCACTACAGTAGCTAGTAGGTGGGTTCGAAACCCGAGCCCGCCGAAGTTTTCAGGCAATGTCTTCCCCTCTATCTCTCAATTTATCACCCTCTCTGGAATAAAGGCACTCTGGCCCAAAAAAAAAGAGTAGTGTTTCAGGATTTGTTAGTGGAAACTGAACATTGTATGACAAGTACATTTTAGTAAATAGATGTAACCAATCTTTTTCAGATTTCACACCACAGAAAGTCAAAACGATTCATAAAACCCTGGATATCATAATTGAGCATTTTTAGGGATTTTAAAAGATTCATTTTTAGACATTTCATTACCAATCAAGGCGTGATTTTCATGTTAATGAATTCAAATATTCTGTTCCCTTGACCCTACTCTAGTTGCTTCAAATTGCGATGAATTGGAGACGTTTTTAAACTCTGATTCACTTACAGTCAGACACTTTGCAGATCAACCACGTGTAGAGTATGACAACCTCCAGTAAAGCGTGAATCTGTGTAATCTAACATTCATTGTTCTCACGGAGACAAGTGAGAGATTATCGGCATGAATGACTTCTGTTACACAAAACCAATTATGTATAATTACGGGAAAGATTGGTGATGAGATGGAGAGGTGGGAGAGTGACAAGCAGCCGGCAGAGATAACAGCTTCGGGAGGAAAACTGATGTAAGAGCAGGAGAGTTTCACTGTTTAACCACCTGAACACCTTCAGCTTGAATCAGCTCCACTGTAAATACATTTAAGGCAAGATTTAATCTGTGCAAAGTATTCCCTTAGCTGATTGGAAAGAGCATTTCACTTTTTTCGGATGTTTTTAAATAACATTTAAATAAACAAAGTCTTGGCTTTCAGAATATGAAACTTTTATTTCCAAAATCACACGATAAATACATTTTTTAAGCTTGTAAAGGGAAGATGACAGCTCTCACTCGCCACTCACTCTCCCTCCCTCCGGCTGAAATTATGAATGTAAGGCGTTTAGTAATCATAGATAACACGGCAGGGTCCGTTACAGTTTGTTTTCATCTGGTTTCAAATAAACAAAGTCTTGGCTTTCAGAATATTAAAATTGTTTCGGCAAATTCAGATGATAAATACAACGTTGAAGCTTGTAACGGCATAATTACAAGCGGAGAACGGAGTAACTTGACGTCACAGCAGGCATAACAACAGCCTGTGTTTCTCGTGAGTGTTTTCCCCGGGAAACAAACACAATACACACAAACGCAAACATACACAAACACACACACGTATACACACACACTCGCGAGCGAGCTTCCCCCAGACCAGTAATCTAAACGAAAATATCTTCCCTCCGTACTATGTTGATCATTTGCTCCGCTAATCAATCAGATCGATGGATTCCAGAGATGACTCCGTAACAGTCAGTGGGCACCACTCAACAGCCAATCAGAATGAGAATATGTTTCACATGTGACTTATTCAAATTGCGAGTGGTTGAGTGACAGATGAAGGTTGTTTAGGAGAAAAAATCGGAGAAGAAAAAGTTTGAGAGAGGCGCTCGGGAAAGGAAATTGTTGAGGGAAAAGGAGTTTCGAGACAAGCAAGTATTACAAAACATGCCGAAGCTTCCAGGTTATTTTAAACCTGTAGGCCGGATGAGGAGGAAGGACAGATGAGTTCTGTACCGAGCGGCAGCGGTGCCGGCCGCGGGGCTTCGGAGCCAAGTAGGCCGTCTGGTTCTGATAGCGATGGAGTAGCGGGAGAGGAAAAACAGACAGGAGGGACATTATCTGTTGGAGGAGATGGAGAGGACGACGAGGACTTGCTACGTGGAGGGGAGCCAACGGCAACCGGACAGATACATGAGGGAGGCCCGATACGTCACTGGAGGAGAGGACCAGGCGCGCGTAGAGCAGAGTGGAGAAGTGCCATCACAGAGCCTGCCGAGGCTATAAATGACTTATTTGACTCATTTGTTGTTTAAATAGGGGGCCTACAAAACCCCAGGGCCTGATAGCAGGTTAAGGCGGGCCTGTCAACAGCACACTTTCTGGATTACTGACTCTTTGTTAAATCATTTTAAAGTATTTTAGTATGAGATCAGCACCTCCAAATCTGAGGCCATGGTTCTCAGCAGGAAACCGATGGACTGTCCACTCCAAGTAGGGAATGAGTCCTTACCCCAAGTGAAGGAGTTCAAGTATCTCGGGGTCTTGTTCTCGAGTGAGGGAACAATGGAGCGTGAGATGGGCCGGAGAATCGGAGCAGCGGGAGCGGTACTGCAGTCGCTTTACCGCACCGTGTGACGAAAAGGGAGCTGAGCCAGAAGGCAAAGCTCTCTGTCTACCGAGCCATTTTCGTTCCTACCCTCACCTATGGTCATGAAGGATGGGTCATGACCGAAAGAACGAGATCGCGGATACAAGCGGCCGAGATGGGTTTCCTCCGCCGGGTGGCTGGTGTCTCCCTTAGAGATAAGGTGAGAAGTTCGGTCATCAGGGAGGGACTCGGAGTTGAGCCGCTCCTCCTTCGCGTCGAAAGGAGCCAGTTGAGGTGGTTCGGGCACCTAGTTAGGATGCCACCTGGGCGCCTCCCTAGGGAGGTGTTCCAGGCACGTCCAGCTGGGAGGAGACCAAGGGGTAGACCTAGGACCAGGTGGAGGGATTATATCTCTTCGCTGGCCTGGGAGCGCCTTGGGACCCCCCAGTCAGAGCTGGTTGATGTCGCCAGGGAAAGGAACGTCTGGGGCTCTCTGCTGGAACTGCTACCCCCGCGACCCGACCACGGATAAGCGGGAGAAGATGGATGGATGGAGTATGAGATCATTTCAGTTCTATTTTAATGGCTTCCATTTCATGACTATATATATATATATATATATATATAATTACTACACTATCCCTGAGTTTCTCTCCGTTGGACTCCTTTGTTTACTTCCTGAACAAAATGACATCACTATGTAACACTCATGCTTCTATTGGCTAGAATTTGACCAATCACAACAGAGCCGGCCAGCTAACCAATCAGACTGGGCTCTGGTTTCAGACAGAGGGTGCAAAGAGGTGCTGCAGCACAGAGAAAAATAAAGAGCTTTTTGAACATTAAAGCATGGAGACATGTCCCAGTCAGAGGTGTGAAGTAGTGGAGTACAAATACTTTGTTACTGCACTTAAGTACATCTTTCTGGTTTCAGTACTTTACTCCACTATTTTGACTTTTTACTTCTTACATGTTGAACTCAAATACCTGTACTTTCTACTTCTTACATTTCCCAAACAGCTGGTTCCTTTAGTCTGAATGTGTGTTTGGTGCGTGGTCATTATTCTTTAGAGTCACTGCGTGCCTATTGATTTGAACACGATCCGTGTATCCATCACTTCCTGGTCTTCTCTAAAGAAGAGGGACCAATGGAAACGTTGTCATGTTGCCGTTGGTCGGCATGGAAACATTCATTAGCAAACAATGACATTATTGTGCTATTGATATAAAGGGAGGTCAGGTACTCTTTAAAGCAGCGGGGTACTTTTTACTGAAGTACACTTCAAAGCCCTCTTTACTTTGACTTGAGTAAAGATGTTTAGTCAGTACTTCTACTTTCACCAGAGTATTTTTAAACACGAGTATCTGTACTTCTACTTGAGGAAAGGATGTGTGTACTTTTGCCCTCTGGTCATAGACACACTAAATACTGATATGAACCTGAAAATGAGCTTATATTTCTACAAAAGCAGATGCTTCCCCAGACATCCTAAAAAGATGTTTAGAGGTGTTCACCTTCAGCAACACATTGAGCTCCTCTACAAACCCCACGCCTCCTCTGGAGCGAAACAAAGCACAACCCCGTCAGAGCTGCAATAACTGGCAGTAATTAAAGCTCATTTCACGCCGCTGCAGTTTGTGAAGCTGCGCGCGTCGAGCTATTCGTCTAAATTAGTTTGGATGCTGAGGAGCAAGCACACCTGTCAATCAAAGCACAACAGTGACAGAGGCTGTCAGGCTAAAAGATCATGTCTGACGGTTTGTTTTAACAAATAGCTAATGATCTCTTTTTAGAGCAATTTGGATTTTATTTATCAATCCATCAATGTTTATTTATATAGCCCAATATCACATGTTACATTTGTCTCAGTGGTCTTCACAGTGTGTACAGAATATCAATATGACAATACGACACCCTCTGTCCTTAGACCCTCACATCGTACAAGGAAACACTTCCGGAGAAAACCCACAGTTTAAAGGGAACATGGAGAAACCTCAGGGAGAGCAACAGAGGAGGGATCCCTCTCCCAGGACGGACAGACGTGCAATAGATGCCGTGTGTAAATTGAAAAGATAATACATTTGCAACATAGGTTGCTTGGAGATGCATGTGTCTATCATAAGAAGATGAATCCACGAGGATATCCATCCAGGACTCAGGATGCAGGACTCAGGATCCAGGTCCACAGCAACAGGCACAGCCTCGCCTCAGGATCCCGGCGTAGATAGACACCACAAATAAATGTGGGGAAGCTGGGTTATTCGGACCATGAGAGAAGTAAGGTGTCCGCCGACAGTCAAAGCCTGCAGCTAAACTTTCTCAGTTTTTAATCCAGCAGAATTACAGACGTCCAGCAGGGAGCAGTATTACTCTTTGTGTGTGTTTTAAAGTGTGTGTGCGTGTGTCAGAGATTTGTTTGTCCTGCTGAATGAGTTTGCTGGCTGTCATTAGAGCAGCGGAGCAGGGTTACTGTGTGTGTGTGTGTGTGTGTGTGTGTGTATGTGTGTGTGTGTGTGTCTGCCAGGATTCCCTGTAGCTGCACTGAGTTAACTTTATCCCTGCGGCTCGTTCTCCGTTTGTCTCTGTCCATATCGCGGTGCAGCTTTCTATCTTGTGTGTGTGTGTGTGTGTGTGTGTGCGTGCGTGCGTGCGTGCAGGTGTCTGTCTCCAGGAAGTGACAGGATCATCACTAAGTCTGCAATTATTTAGTCAAAAGATAACAACACGATTACTTTTCCACCCATATGTTCTATACATCCTCTAATGAGGTGTTTTGACCACCAAGATCCTTTACTGATACACACAACAACAACAACAACACATCAGCAGGAAGCCCCTCCTCTCTGCAGCCGAGACCCTCAAGTTATATTATCTGCTGTTTAAATGCACTGTGCAGGGATTCTGCGCACACTCCAATGTGCAGATAGTAAAGTATCTCCCCTGAGCCGGAGAGACATGACTCATGCCAGTGTGTGAATATGTTGTGTGTGTGTGTGTGTGTGTGTGTGTGTTATCAGAGCCCTGCAGGCATTATATGTACTGTATATATGGATCAGTGTCTGACAGCTCGCGCTATATTAAACCTGTTTATTTCTGTCTGAATAATCCTTAAGCTGCAGCAGCGCTCTCCTCTTAGCGTGACTCTCAGGTGCTGCATCTCCTCTCTTCAACATTTCCTCTGTAATGTTGCTTTCTTTCACGGAGGAGATTCCATCTGGAGGCTTTGCTTTGTTGCTCAGATCAAATGGACGAATATCAATGTTTGCAGCAGCCTCTCAATATGGATTTTATATCCACACCTTTGAACAGTTTATTTGGGTTCTGGGTGGAAATGGGCCACGGATGAAAACACATTCTGTGGAGTAAGATAGTTATTTTTACAGCTCAAACAAAAGGAGTTTTCTGAGTTGAAGGTTGAAACCAATTTATTTTGGAAAGCAATTATTGCCGGAAACCATTACAACGTGGCACACAAGAAGAAATGGGGAAAACAGATAGTTAGCGCCAGGTGAGATTATATGGAAGAATACATATGTTATGCATGTCACCTTCAGTTCTGGGGTATCGGAGCTTTTGAAATGTGGAAAGGGATCGTGTTGATTTAGAAGGGAGAGAACACAGGGATTTTAGCCTTTGCAGACCATTTACATGCACACAAATCTATATACCGTACTTTTCGGACTATAAACCGTGACTTTTCCCCCCATTTTTTTTGTACAGCTAACGGCCACTAGGGAACCTCCTAAGTCTATGGATGGTAAAATTAACCACCTTTATCACTATGGGCTCTATGACCGGTCCGCGCCCGCCACCTTTAAGCGGGAAAAGCTGGAGGCCGGAAAAGAGTGAGACAGGTAGCGCGCCAAAGTAAAAGTGGAACCGAGAGACAGAACGAGAGCAAGACAGACGGACAATTCAGCTGCTGCGGCGTATATGCAGGCGCGCTTTATAGTCCGAAAAGTACGGTAGTTACCCTTCAGGAACAGAAACTCCCAAAAGCACAACAGAAGCAGCCGATGGCCTTGTGTGTCCCAACATCCACTATCACAGTCATCAAGCTGAGGCTCGGACGCTCTCCAGGAGCAAGGGGAGAAAGTGGAAGAAATAGCATGTTGCAAAGAGACCAAACATGCACCACTGAAGGTGAAGGCGCCTCCTTGCCCCTTACCAAGGACGCAGGGAAAGTGTTTGTAAGAATAGTAAAGGAAACAGGTTTTATCTTCTTGGCCGCAGTCGGAGGATTGTCCTTGACGAGCTGTCTAAATATACCCGTGAACCAAAGCTGTGAACAAAGAAGCTGAAAGAAGAGGGCGTGGAAGGTTTCATGCTTTAAGATGATTTGAAGCTTCTTAAAAAATGTGAATCCTCCGAGTACGCTTCACAGAGAAGTGCTTATTTCCCTGTACATGTTTATCAGAGGGAGACACATGTAGCACATGGAGCTCGAGAGTAAGAAGAGAGGCGGTGTGTCAGTTGTATTTTGCCGAAGAAGGAGGGATGGGAGAGTGACCTGTAATACAAGATGGATTTAAAAGGAGAAACTGAAAGCTGGGATATCAGGCCAGCCTTCTGTGCAGCTTCGTACTCAAATGAAAGAGTCTCTGAGAGTCCGAGGGCTCGTCGTGCCGAGAGGGGATACACACAGGACACAGATAAAGACAGGAGCAAGTGCTACAAGGAGTGAGGGGACAACACAAACATGTGTCTTAGTTTGGGCCGAGAGGTTAGATATAAACAATACGACAATACAAGAGTATATTTGTCAAGTGGGATTAATTACTGTGGGAAAAGTATTCATAGCATAAATATTCATTGTCAATTTTCCCGCATCAGGACTAATGAAGGATTTCTGTTTCTCATTTCCAGTTTAATCAAAAGGTGCAAAAGATAAGCGATGCATTACAAAATATGTGTTTTTACGTTTTAAATCCCAAAAGTATGTTTCCATAGCAACGCAAGGTGAGAGGGTTAGGATTAGGGAAAAATCACAATCAAAGAGTTTAATGTTTTACTTGTTTTACTGCGTCCTTGGGCAAGATACTGAACCCCGAGGTGCTCCCGATGGCCAACGGTGTGAGTGTGAGTGAGTGTGTGTGTGGGTGTGTGTGTGTGTGTGTGTTAGCTTCGCAAGTGGCACTGCTCTGTATGAACGAGGTGTGAAAGGGAGAATGATGACATGTAGTATGTAAAGTCCATTTCAAATGTTATGGTGGCAGAAGCTAAAGATTACTCTATTAAGTGTTTGCTTGTTCCACTCATGGCAATAGATATAAATAAATGTACAAACACTCTTTAAGAAGTTTATAAAGCCCGTGTTGGACAGAAGCAAGAACAAAAGGGCAACATTTGATAAAACATTCAGCACGTAAAATACACTTTAAGATTAAGGATTACTTTCGTATGCGATAGGCATTTCTGTTTCTATCAGTTCAATGAGGAAGGGTTTTTGAATCAGCTTTTTTTCTAGATGCCCGATTGGCTCCACAGTGATGGCTCATGGATATCGTCGTATTGAAAATGGTCAAAAACCGCCATCAACAGCAAATGGAACGAAGAAAATATTACTTTTCTCAGCTCAAAATCGTCAAACTGATGGCCAGAACATGAACATGTGGTATTACCAGAGACAACCAGGTGTTACTTTGAACATCGACGGTATGGCTGATTGATTGACAGTAATAAGAAATACTTCCAGAAGCAGCAGGTGGTCCCAGCTCACGGCCCTGTGGGGGTTTAACACTGCCCCGACGCAGGAGGTAAATGAGAGAAAGCTAATTAAAATGAGGAGAGCAGAGCAGACTGAGCCGGGGTGGAGCGGGGCAGGGTGAGTGCTCCACGGCCACCGCAGGGAGACATCACTTTACCTGGGAGGAAAGGTGAGGATGACCCGAGGAAGATAACGGCACCCGAACACAAACATCGTGATCTGTTTGGGAATTAAGGAGATGAGTTTTCCATATTTTAGTTGGACAAAGTAAAAAAACCCTCCTGTGTTTCGTCCACCTTAAAGGTCCCATGTCCTCCAAATGGACCAATCCGTGGAGCTCCTCACACACTCACTCAGCCATATCTTTTCTCAGCCGCAGCTCCGTGGATCTCCACTCCACTCCCTCACGTGTGTGTGCTCAGGCTGAGCTCCGCTGTGTCTCGCTGTCTCGCAGACCCCACGCAGCGACCAGGAAACCACACCAGTAATCCAGCTCACACTGTCCGCTCCTCGAGCCTCAAAGGGTGCAGCAGCGAGCAATGTAAATCTATTCTAGTAGACCTCAACAATGGAGTTATGATCAGCAGAAATGGCCATGACACGGGACCTTTAAAGCATCACTGATATGTTTTATGTTAAACTGGAACGTGTGCTGTTGAAAGTAGATAGATATTAGTGTGACAAGGTGACTTCACTGAGTAACACTTGCGCTTCAATTGGCTAGCGCACCAACACATTGTACATGATAGGCTAAGGGGCGGGACATCTCTAAGCGGTTGACCAATCACAACAGAGCCGGCCAGCTAACCAATCAGAGCAGACTGGGCTCTGGTTTCAGACAGAGGGTGAAAAGAGGTGCTGCAGCACAGGCAGTATGAGAAAAATAAAGAGCTTTTTGAACATTAAAGCGTGGAGACATTTAGAGACACTACATACTGATATACACCTGAACATCAGCTGGAGAGGACTCTTTAAAGTAGAGACACTACATACTGATATACACCTGAACATCAGCAGGAGAGGACTCTTTAAAGTAGGGACACTACATACTGATATACACCTGAACATCAGCAGGAGAGGACTCTTTAAAGTAGGGACACTACATACTGATATACACCTGAACATCAGCAGGAGAGGACTCTTTAAAGTAGGGACACTACATACTGATATACACCTGAACATCAGCAGGAGAGGACTCTTTAAAGTAGAGACACTACATACTGATATACACCTGAACATCAGCAGGAGAGGACTCTTTAAAGTAGAGACACTACATACTGATATACACCTGAACATCAGCAGGAGAGGACTCTTTAAAGTAGAGACACTACATACTGATATACACCTGAACATCAGCAGGAGAGGACTCTTTAAAGTAGGGACACTACATACTGATATACACCTGAACATCAGCAGGAGAGGACTCTTTAAAGTAGAGACACTACATACTGATATACACCTGAACATCAGCAGGAGAGGACTCTTTAAAGTAGGGACACTACATACTGATATACACCTGAACATCAGCAGGAGAGGACTCTTTAAAGTAGAGACACTACATACTGATATACACCTGAACATCAGCAGGAGAGGACTCTTTAAAGTAGAGACACTACATGCTGATATACACCTGAACACCAGCAGGAGAGGACTCTTTAAAGTAGAGACACTACGTACTGATATACACCTGAACATCAGCAGGAGAGGACTCTTTAAAGTAGAGACACTACGTACTGATATACACCTGAACATCAGCAGGAGAGGACTCTTTAAAGTAGAGACACTACATACTGATATACACCTGAACATCAGCAGGAGAGGACTCTTTAAAGTAGAGACACTACATACTGATATACACCTGAACATCAGCAGGAGAGGACTCTTTAAAGTAGAGACACTACATACTGATATGAACCTGAACATCAGCAGGAGAGGACTCTTTAAAGTAGAGACACTACATACTGATATACACCTGAACATCAGCAGGAGAGGACTCTTTAAAGTAGAGACACTACATACTGATATACACCTGAACATCAGCAGGAGAGGACTCTTTAAAGTAGAGACACTACATACTGATATACACCTGAACATCAGCAGGAGAGGACTCTTTAAAGTAGAGACACTACATACTGATATACACCTGAACATCAGCAGGAGAGGACTCTTTAAAGTAGAGACACTACATACTGATATACACCTGAACATCAGCAGGAGAGGACTCTTTAAAGTAGATACACTACATACTGATATTAAACTAGAAAATGAGCAGGCATGAGTACCAGGACTGCACAATAAAAACAAAGATTGCTCCTTCATAATAAGTAGATCAAAGTAGTGATACTGTAGGGAAATTAAAATACAAGATTTGGCCTCATAGCATCCCCAGATTTCATTTCTGTAATCGTCTGTTCTTACCTGCATCATTTAGTAAATTGAGTCCCAAATATCTTTCGCCACAGTCGATCAAATGCTCGCTGAGCTCTGCAGTCTCTCCTCTTCGTCCCTCACCCCCTTCCTGTTCTCTCCAGCTCCGTCACAGTGTACCTCAGATCAGCCGTGTCCCCAGCATCCTGCAGATGATGCTCATCAGGGGGTTTGTTCTTGAAAAAAATAACCAAACATTTCAATATTCAAGGTTTCAGTTTCAGTAACAACAACAATATTTTTATATTCATTTCATGAATTGTTGTTTATTTTTGTTTCGTCAGTCCAAAACCCAACGAAATGTACTTACATATGATATAAAAACAGATACAAAACAGTAAATATAGACATTTGAGAGGCTGAAAACATTTTAACATTTTAACATGAATTACTAAAGTATCAAAACAGTTTCCGATTCTTTTTGATTGGCCAATCGTTGCATCTCTCATCTCGGTTAGTCGTGACACTTCAGGGAACTTTGTAAAATGATTGAATATCTTTGTTTTCCAGGATTTGAAAAAAGCTTATTTTGGATGAAATGTGAAACCACTGACTGTTTAAGCTCGTGGCGAACCATCGGTGTTGTCGTATGAATAACTGAAGTCATCGCTGCGTTATCTCTCTTGTTACCGGAGGGAACGTTTTGATTGTAGCGCAGCGACATGAGTATTACAACGCAGCCTGAGGCGAGACCAAAGCTGTATTTGTTTCACTATAAGCAGCACTGGCACGGCGATCTGAACAGTGAGCAAACAAGTCTTTAAGAAGAGAAGTAGACAAAGCCAGGTCGTCTACGAGAGCTCCGTCTCCAAATAAAAGCCCTGGTTTAGAGATGGACAGACAATCCTCTCACGGTGTTTTCTCCGGGCCCTCACAGCTCTGTTCTCCCGTCTGTTGACAATCCTTGTTGGAAGGAAAGGAAATGAAAAGACAGGAAGACCTCGACCGGTTCTTTTTAAAGACACACATTGACAGAGAGCGCTTCTGTAACATGATGAGGGCAACCTCCAAGAAACGTTTACAGTCACCAAATGAATCCCGCTCTGTCAAAGCTTCCTTTAAAACCCCAAACAAAGGAGGATAAAGACGGAGAGCTCCCATCAAGACGTTTCCCAAAGTGGTGTCAGTCACACCCCGACAGCTCTGGTGTCTTTTTGAGAACAACTCTTTGGACGTCAAGATAAAGAGGAAGGAACCCAGTGCTCTCTGTGGAAAGGGTGTTTGCTGCCACAATAAAGAGACATGTTTTCCAGGAGAAGCTCTGTGTTGCTTTGACTCTGTCTCTTCAGGAGCCTGTGCACATGCTCTCTTATACAAACAAGAGTTTAGTACTACAATAGGCGCGTTCACACCGCAGTACTTTTCCCACTTTACTTCCCATATAGTTCCGAAATGTCGCGTTCACACCAAAAAGCCGCAGGAACTAAATTAGTTCATGAGAACCTTTTCAGTCCCTGCTTCAGGTTCCTGTGTCTGATTGGCTGGGCGGATTGCAAACCACGCCCCGTCAAACTCCCAAAAAGTTTTGTGAAGCCGCCATTTTATTATCCTCGCATTAGCATTATTAGCATTAGCATTATTAGCATTATTAGCATTAGCCCAGCGCAGAAACGCAGAGAGACTAACTTATGGCAACACAAAATAAAACATGGGAGCGGTGGAGATGAGGAGGTGTCGGCGTTCTGGCGATTTACTCGGAAGGCTTCAGTAGAAGCTGCTGGGACTCCCAGCAGCTTCTACTGAAGCCTTCCCCAACTCCGGGGACTTCCGGCCGGGGACTTTGGGCGGCAGTATACGCCGTGAAGTGGTTTGCGGCCTGCCAGTAAACCCAAAGCAGAAGAAGAAGAAGTGACGTCAGCGGCTTCATTTGCCTAATCCACCCCCAGGGACTTATTCCGGTGTGAACGCGATCCGTACTTAGTTCATGCGAACTAAAGAGTTCTCATGAACTAAGTTCTGATGAACCTTTGTGGGAAAAGTACTGCGGTGTGAAAGCGCCTATACAGTAGATACACAATTCAATGCTTTCATCACAACATGTAAATAACAATAAGACTCTTTACCGGAGCAGAAGACGTGATGCCTCCTAATGTTGGTTTGCCAAACAGGTGCTTCTTCTTCTTCTCCTTCTTCTCTTCTTCTTCTCCTTCTTCTTCTTCTTCTTCTTCTTCTTCTTCTTCTTCTTCTTCTTCTTCTTCTTCTTCTTCTTCTTCTTCTTCTTCTTCTTCTTCTTCTTCTTCTGTCGTCTTTATTCCACGCTACAAACCAATGTAAAGTTGGATGCCTCCACCTGCTGCAGAGGAGGGGCGAACATGATGATCACTTCTTCAACTCCCTGCATGACCCTCGTTCCACATTTAAAAGAGTGATTTCTTCCCTGTTCTTGATTGTTTACGGTCATTTCCTAAACATCTTCTTTCCAGCATCTTCCTTCATCAAGTCCTTGACTGCTGCCTTTAAGAATTCCCTTTACTGTACTTTTATACATTTCCTATCAATACGTCATTGTTGTTGACATTATTTACTCCTAATTCTTGTATATTTCTGTATGTTTTTCTATTTGTTTGTAACTTCTTGTTGTATTTTTGCTGGAAAAACAAAATCCCCAATAAAGATAGTCGTAAAAAATCTCATCGGACGGGTTTAGTGATTCGTTTTAATTAACAATGAATAATGTCTGTGTTATTAGAGCATCAAATGTTTTCATCGTTCTCTAATGAGTCCTTCAGCTCGGCAGCATTTTGGAAAACACAAGTTTCCACTTCTGCAAAACGCAACAGGAGAGCTTCTCAAGTGGAGAGGCCAGCACGGGCTTGACGTCGTGTGTTGGTCTCAGTTTAACAAAGACGAAGCGGCATCCTCTGTCTTTTTACTTTGAATCAGAGAAGAGGGAACCACGGGGAAACCAGGGCGTGTCTGCCGAAGCTCTCCACCAACAGGCACATCGAAACAAATGAAGGCAAAGTAACGACGAGCAATGATCTGCAACATGTTCGCGGTGGTAGGATGGTGGGTTAGTGATTCCCCTGATAATTAAACCGCATAATAAACACCTTTTAGTATGCAGGTATTTTAGACATTAATATGAGCGTTCAAACTGAAAACTAAGTCCAAGTTTGTAAACTCAATGCAACCTAATTATGTGACGCTTTAGTGGTGAAATTAATCCGATGGCAACATCACGTTAACTTCTAACGACACCGACATGAGTTGCGTGCTCTGCGTGATGACAGCTAAAGCCCATATAGTCATTTAGCCACTTGTTAACAAACTTAAGATTCACAGAGTCCCTATTAAGCTTGTGTGTGTGTGTTCCCTTCCCTGTAGGGGTATATAGGTGGTGGTGCATGTAAATGGTCTGCAGAGGATACAATCCCTGTGTATTTGGGATATCCGTCGTAGCCAGGGTTTACGATCAGTTTGTGGGTGAGTTGTACTGAGGAACAAGTATCACAGCACCGACGGGTGAACAATAGTGTTTTGGTAACACGGGGTGTTCAGGTAACACTTAAAGACTTTGTTCTGGAACGCAGAGCAGGGGGCTAGGACACCCTCCTGAGGGTCCGATTGTGGATGTCATGCGAGCATAACACGGTGAAAACAATCAGTCTGAATTAACAATCGGGACGGAGATGTTCGGATTTCCAAAAAGAGGTTCTGTGAATACATTAAGAATCAAGAACCGAAATAATTGAACTATTCATATCTCAGACTGCACTGTAACTTTTATCTTTTAATGTTTATTTTATTAGCTTTTCTTTTTAATGACTGATTTTAAATGCCATTTTCTTAATGTCTTTCATTTTTGTAAAGCACCTTGAATTGCCTGGTGCTGAAAGGGGCTATAGAAATAAGCTTGCCTCGCCTCGCCTTGCCTTGTTTAGGGAGTTTCTCTCCCACACACAGCCATTGACTTTGAGACCAGGTCAGATGTTGAAATGTGTGGGTCTTGTGATTCATTCCTGCAGCACTCCTTTGAGGAGATACAAGTGGAACGCACCCCCTAAACACTATCTCAAAGTCCAAACCTCACAAGCCTGATATGATTAATGGGATTCTGCCGAGTTCACAGGAAATGTTTCACGGCTCTTGCAACACACAATGAGAGAGGAGAGGGTAAAGGGGCGGACAGAGGAATACAACACAACTCAAGGAGAGACAAAGGGTCTTTAAAGAGCAGGAAGGAGTCAGAGTGAGACAAGAAGACAACGTGAGACAAAGGGAAGAGTTGACAGGAGAAGGGATGTGAGGGAGGAAGAGGAGGAAGAGGAGGAGGAAGCTTCACACACACAGTTGGATGTTCATCCATTTATGTTTGATATGTCTGCTGATAGATATATCTGAGCTCCGACTGAAGGCTGCTATCAGCCGGCGGCAGCCTGTTCTGGAAGAGAGGGAAACGGTTTCTTAAAACCTCCCAAAAACCCCAAAGTGAAGCAGACAGGAAGTCACAACCCAGGCTCAGGACCTCATCTTATTTGATCTCAATGGAAAAATGTACATATCCCTGTTGAGGTGTTAAAGTGAGAATTATGTGGCTCTTTTTAGGAAAATAGCACACATGCTTTTAATATTTAAGTCTGGTGTATAAATATGAATCTGATTTGGTCTAAAATAATGTTTCCACATGCAGAATAATATTTCTATTATTCCACTCCTTACTGTAATGAACTAATTATGCTGTAATATAAATAACATGTTTTTTCATTAACATATTTTGTCCAAATGTTTATGCAAATCACACATGGGGATATACGATCAATTAGGACTTTAAATCATCCTTAATGGAAAGAGTACTTTGTTGAATATTTATCGCTGTAGTGTTTTGTAATTCTTCTGGAACGCGTTCATCTCCATCTGTTTACAGCTTTCTTCCCACACAGCACATCCACATCGTGTTCTGTAATCAGCAGGACAATGCTCGGGCTGCAGCTGCAGAAATTAAAAGTCCTATTTTATATTAGCATAATGTATGTACAGAAATGTGGCCCTCGGATTGCCTTATGCACACACGGAGAATTACTATTGATTTAGATCACATTCTGGAGCAGGAAAGAAGATGAAAGGCTTATTATTTGGTTTCACGTGGGAGCACGACTGTTTTCCACCTTGAGCTTGTGTCCGTGTTTATTTTAATCACACAATATTCACATTCCTAACTGACCAGAACGCTTTGTAACGAGACTACATGCTGCCTTATGAAACTGTAGCTCACTTTTTTAGGAGAGTAAAATGTTGAATGCACAGAATCTTATTCTTCTGACCGAGCCACCGGATAATCTCCACGCTTACAACGTCCATGAAAGGGAATTAAAGGCGGAGAATGGATGCGTTTTGACCTTGCAATGTGCATAATGTTAGGTTATGTTGTGCAGGAGATTAGGAAGTGAACATTTCAGGTGTCAGGATTACGCAAATCCTCTCAAAGAGGACATATAATGTACATTTTCAGGTTCATATTTATATGTAGTGTCTCTACTGGGACATGTCTCCATGCTTTAATGTTCACAAAGCTCTTTATTTTTCTCATACTGCCTGTGCTGCAGCACCTCTTTTCACCCTCTGTCTGAAACCAGAGCCCAGTCTGCTCTGATTGCTTAGCTGGCCGGCTCTGTTGTTATTGGACAACTTTAGAGATGTCCCGCCCCTTAGCCCATCACGTACCATGTGTTGGAGTGCTAGCCAATAGAGTGCCACAGTGTCCTAAAACGCGGATGTAAGCTGCGCATTGGTTCCTTCGACAAAAAAACGATGCAAAGTAGGGTAGACATGTGGAGATCATCCGACTGAACAAAACGTGATCTGTCTCTTAAATGTGTTTCAACCACAGACCTTTTTTCGAGCTATTTTCAAAAATCCTATGGAGAAATTGCATCGGTTTTTTGTCGAAGGAACCCATGCGCAGCTTACTTCCGGGTTTTAGGATGCGTCACTGTGGCACTCTATAGAAGCGCTCGGGTTACATCGGGATGACATCATGTTACAGAAGTAAACAACGGAGTCCAATGAAGAGGTTTCAAGCCTCTGGACACAGGGATTTTTGCATTTGGAGACCATTTACATGCACACAAACCTATAATAATAATAATAATAATGCATTTTATTTATGGGCGCCTTTCAAAGCTCTCAAGGACACCTTACAGAGCATAATTAAAGAAGAGCACACATTAATACAAGACTTACAAAGTACTTTTAAAAAAAACAACAAGCAGTTTAGCAGAGATTAAGAAATGGAATATGCCAGTTTAAAAAGGTGTGTTTTCAGCTATATATCACACTAGAGGAAAGGGAAAGCCCCAAAAAGCGTAATGGGGCCGCTTTAATATTAAGAGGATACAAAACAGCAATCAGCTCAACTCGAAACAACATTTCCAGTAGATAGGATCCCGCTAAACTGCTCATATTAATTCCCGCTCACACGCGTTACAAGGAGCCAATCATCCTGTTGGTCCGTGGCATTGTGAAGTGGTGATTAAGAGACACTTTAGAAATGTAATGTGGGTTTCAGAAGACAAGACATGAAGCAAACGTACACTGCTGAAGTGTCAAGGATGGACAATGTCATCCTTCAAAAACGACACAGTTAGACACAATATTTGACCTATAGTTGTCATTTACGAAAGGACTTACACTAAGCTAAATTAGCACAATAATTCCCCTCTTGAATTCTGCAACGAGCTTTTTTAATAATACATTTGGACCGCTAGAAAAATAAATGTATCAGCAGTGATTCTTTGCCCTGATTGCAAACAGCTAATTAAGATTGAGTTGGAGTTCATTTAAGGTCGAGGCGAGCGAGACGGCGTCCACTGATGGATTAAGATACTTCTGTTTACTCGCAGTCAGTGGATGAGAGATTACCCATGAGCCTCTTGGGCCAGGTGGAGACACGCAGACAGAGTCGTGGGCGGTCAGCGAGTCGACACGTTAACAAGCTGTGAGCCAACGGCCTTCTGGGAAGAGGCGGCCATGACAGTCGTTCAGACCCGTGATGAATGGCTGCTGGTGGAGGAAAATAAAAGGACATAATGGTGTAGGGTGGAGAAAAGAAGAGGGTTTAAACTGTGAGGGAGGACGATTTTGAAGTTAGCATCACAATGGTTACCTCAACAAAAAGCCAATCGGATTTGTCCATTTGATTTTCGAATATTTCTGAAAATAAGCTTTGTGGCGTTTATGATACTTACGCGTTTTGTTCAACTGGATAATCCAAACATATAGACACCGCTTTATGTTTTTTTAAGCTTAAATGCAATCGGCAGAAGTACAAAAACTAACGTTAAGCTATAAACGTCAATAACGCTAAGCTAAAGGCAGTTAATGTCTGGCATCATGATTTTTTGTCGTCTCCTTTACAAACTTGTGCCACCAAACGACTGCAGTTTTAAAGACACATAGACGCTTTGGACATTTACGAGTGGGGTATTGACTGACGTATTCGTATATTATAGAACAAAATATGAAATCTCTTATGCTTGTGTTAACCACAGACCTTATTTCAGGCTTCTAACCAAAAACACTTTCATGAAAAGTAAGAGTTGTGGGAGCCGAATGTGTAAACAGGACTCATTCCTGCACCAATTGTTGGGACAGAACATTTATTATAGGAAAATTGTAGAAGAAAAATAAATGGAGCTGCAGATTCATTTGTTGATCCATTTGTTTTGTTATTTGGCTGCAGAGTAATGAGCAGAAATATCCCAACAAAGGGACGCAGTTAGGAGCTGTGAGGCTGCTGGGAAATCAAAAATAATGAAACGTCCTTACCTGGAAACACAGAGCGCCGGGCGCAGAGGGATCAACTGGTCGTCTGAAAATGAAGCCAGACAGGATTTAAATGGCCTGTTGAGATCAACATGCTGTGTTAAAACTGCTTTGAAGCTTTAGCCCTGTTCAAGGCTGTCTCAGTCACTGCATAGCAGGGGTATTCATGTCAACTGAAACTCAAACTATGAAAATAAGCAGTGAAAAACATTGTGATGAACTGAAATTAAATCAGAATCAGAATACTTAATTCTTCCGAGGGGGCAATAATGTTTTAGTAATAGTAAGAATAAAGCTTTATAGAACTTTCATGTACTTAGTCTAAGTGCAGCTCAAAGTGCTTTAACAACATGCTGTAGTTCCTTTATAGCCCAACATTAGCCACCTTTAGCTTAGCGGCGGTGACGTGAAGTCATGTGACCGTGCTGTAGTTCCTTTATAGCCCAACATTAGCCGCCTTTAGCTTAGCGGTGGTGACGTGAAGTCATGTGACCGTGCTGTAGTTCCTTTATAGCCCAACATTAGCCGCCTTTAGCTTAGCGGTGGTGACGTGAAGTCATGTGACCGTGCTGTAGTTCCTTTATAGCCCAACATTAGCCGCCTTTAGCTTAGCGGCGGTGACGTGAAGTCATGTGACCGTGCTGTAGTTCCTTTATAGCCCAACATTAGCCGCCTTTAGCTTAGCGGCGGTGACGTGAAGTCATGTGACCGTGCTGTAGTTCCTTTATAGCCCAACATTAGCCGCCTTTAGCTTAGCGGCGGTGATGTGAAGTCATGTGACCGTGCTGCAGTTCCTTTATAGCCCAACATTAGCCGCCTTTAGCTTAGCGGCGGTGACGTGAAGTCGTGTGACCGTGCTGCAGTTCCTTTATAGCCCAACATTAGCCGCCTTTAGCTTAGCGGCGGTGATGTGAAGTCGTGTGACCGTGCTGCAGTTCCTTTATAGCCCAACATTAGCCGCCTTTAGCTTAGCGGCGGTGATGTGAAGTCGTGTGACCGTGCTGCAGTTCCTTTATAGCCCAATATTAGCCACCTTTAGCTTAGCGGCGGTGATGTGAAGTCATGTGACCGTGCTGCAGTTCCTTTATAGCCCAATATTAGCCACCTTTAGCTTAGCGGTGGTGATGTGAAGTGATGTGACCGTGCTGTAGTTCCTTTATAGCCCAACATTAGCCACCTTTAGCTTAGCGGTGGTGACGGGAAGTCATGTGACCGTGCTGCAGTTCCTTTATAGCCCAACATTAGCCACCTTTAGCTTAGCGGTGGTGACGGGAAGTCATGTGACCGTGCTGTAGTTCCATAGCCTAACGCTAGCTTTTGACTTCAATAATCATAAAGTGGTGTTAATATGTTGAGAATATCCTGCTGAACAATGATCATAAACGTCAATCCTCTTACTTTACTGCAATATTTTCAAATCCAATATATTTTTGTCCAAGGAGCCCTTGCGATGCTAACTTCCTGTTCGGCCAACAAAAATACGTCATCACTGCACCTCTCTATAAAGTAGGTCTGGGAAAAAATAGTAAAAGAAGATGTTAAATGATGCATCTCGACAGCGTTGCTCTAAGCCACTAATGATCTCACCTAAACGTGTGTTATTAATCATGTTTCCCTGTGAGCAGTCAGCAGTGGGGCCGGGCTCTCAGATGTGGGCAGCGTGTGGTCCGATTATTTCATGATGCAGCATTTCCATCAGCATTTCCAGCAGCAGGTGTGGCCCTAAACAGCTGCTTCTGTAGCTTAATGAGACGGCCATCGCTGCTCATGCAAAACTCCCCAAATGAATGAGTAAACTAACAGGAGAGAAAACAGCTGACCGCATGATCCATGTTTCATAAAGACAAGAAATAATAAAGCTTAAGTCATATTTGAGCCCCAGTCAATTCTAAAATTAAGTACAGAGTTGAATCCCAGATCAGATGTACTTTAAAAGGTCTTCAACATGTTTCCTTAGTGATTGTAATGTTATTTGAACTTGTTCCTGTTTCTTGTCTTAGATATTTGTCCTTGTTGATGTCGCTAATCGAGCTGCTGTGATCAAATATGAAATGGATCATCACATCATATTCACTATTTTCTAAAGATCAGCTTCGTGACACGTGACCTCGTGTGTTTTGAGAAACTTGAGGGGATTTGCTTTATGAAGATGTTTGCAAAAAATAAATATTCCTCTATTTCTGATCCTGCATTTTTCTGTTCATATGATGCTCCGTGTGAAATCAAATGTCAACGTTTACTTATTTTAAGTTATTTACATGAGTTTAGTGACCTAACATACTGTACACACTTAAGGTACGAACATAGTCTTATGTAGGCTACTTAAATACTTAACAAATATATTCATTTGAACCCAATCTGAGATGCTTCTAATAGTTGCCTTACAGCTGTATCACCTACATCTAACCAAGTGGTTTCCCGTGAACAGGAGCAGTTTGTTGATTTTGTAAATAACGCTGCTGGGATGCAAAAACTATTTTAGACCTGATCTGACAAAAATACATTTTCCATGTACTGCGTGCCATCTTCTTTGCTGTTGAGAAACTCGAGGGGATTTGCTGCATTTTGAAGATGGAGACTAAATATTCCTCAATTTCTGATCGTGCAGTCGTGTATCTGTTCGTATCAAACTGTGTTCAGAGCGGTGAAGACCCCGAGGAGCGAGGAGCGGTGCCAGCTCTTATCAAACCCCCCGAGACCGGAGCAGAAATCAGTGAAACAGCAGCGGGCGTGTTGTCGAACGCACTGAGGGTGGATGTAACAAGATGCTTTATTCTGCCGGTGTTTATTCAGCTGAACCGTGACTGAACATGAAAAAGCCCCAGAGCAAAACCAGGAGGACGCGTCCTTCCCAGGTGAGAGCTGCTGCAACAAAACAGCCCCGAAAGAAAGCTGATTGTAGCCAAAAGCGACATGAATAACAATCAAATGAGGCAAGACAGGCTCTCAGGGTAAGGTGCAAATCAAATGGGATTTACTCAAGACAATCCAAACATTTGTTTAAGATTTGCAAAATCAGAGTTTTAGCATCTCGTTTGTTTCCAACATGTTTTATTATTATTGCATTAAAGGTGGGGTAGGTAAGTTTGAGAAACCGGCTCGAGATCGCTAGAATTTGAAAATACACAACCGGAGAAAATCTGCCACTTCCTCACAGAGCCCCTCCCCCAACACACACGAACGCGCACATGACCAATGAGGGCACGAGATAAGTGTGTGCCCCGATGGAAGGCTGACAGGCAGGTAGGCCATCCAGTTACTTTAGCCGGGCTGGCTAAACGGATTGGTTGTACTTTTTACAGTATTACGGCTTCTCCAGATGACATTTTTTATGGATTTGTTGTCAAAGCACTTCAGATATTCATTGCTATCAGGATGTTAAGAGCATTCCATGGAATATAACAAAAAGTGTATCTCGAGCCGGTTTCTCAAACGTACCTACCCCACCTTTAATATTAAAGCACGGCGTATGTATGCCTTAGTGGGAGAAACACTTTACATTAAGATGTCTTTTTACATATTTCTTTAACCTAAATATGTGCTTTTTCCTGGTTAATTGATGCACATCCACCATCCCTCCAAAACTACTAAACCTCTGAACATATTCAACCTGTGACTAAAATGTTTTTAAAGGCTCAGAAGTTATCAAAGCGTGTGAATAAAGTGGCCATGGTCAGGATTTACTTCATGATTATTTCATCACATTAGTGGGTGAAGTTGTGCAATTCTTCAGCTTTGTTGTTGCTTCAAACTATGACGTTGTTGTTGTTGTGAACACATAATGTTATTTAGAATAAACAGGGTATGTAACGAGCAGAAACAAACACGTCAACAACTGACAGCGGTTGATGAGTTTGTTGGTCGAATGTTCAATCAAGAATCAATGCAGTGTTGAAATTTTTAAATATAATTTTTTTTGCTTGACTTTTGGTGCAAAGCACAGCATCTATACTCACTAACCTTTACAAACGAAACAGAATTTGAGTACCAGCGAATCAAATCAGAGCATTTACCTGTCAGCATCACATGACTGAACTTTATGAATTAAAATAATACATGATAAAGAATTAAAGGATTTATTGTCTTATACGCCCAACACTCCTCCAACATTGATATGCCATATTCTTAAGACTTTAAAAAATAAAAAGTCCAATAAAACAAAGCAGGGTTAAGTAAACGTGTGGAATAGAATTTGAGAAATTGTGTGTAAAGTTAAATAATTAAATTGCAATTCTTCATATATTGCATATCAACGGTCATCATTACAGTGTGTTGTCTGTGGCTGTGTTTCTGTCAGGCTGCTGGTGACGTGCTACGGGTCATTATTCTGCTCAGTGCCAGCAGGAGACACACGATGATGAAAGAGAAACAGATCGAGGTTCAACTTCCCGCTCAGGAGGAAACTGAGCTCGTTTCTCATCCCTCCACTCGGTTTCAGAAAAAAGGTCTGTCCCCCGATCCGCTGAGATCTGTCTCTGTCTCACGCAGTGCAACGTCTGGTAAACTAATAATCCATCACTATGACCTCGGGGGCAGCAACTGCATCAGTGATGTGTTTCAGGTGCGCGACCTATTCCTCAGTCTACCGTGCAATACCCATATCATTAAGGAGCAATTAGAATAATCTGGATTCAGCATTGATGTTATTATTAATATGAATGCACTTTGCTTACATATGTCTAGCGCATGCGATTAGATTAGATATACAGTATCAATCACATATGGGAAAGAGTCCTCATATTTATATTTTATTACAATAAACAGTATTTCTTTCCACTGTAAAGTATTTTATTTACTTTCCGTTCGTGGTATTCTAACTTACATGTTGACAGTTACCTATTCCTGCACTTTTTAGCATCATTGTGGCACTACTTTCTTGCACTTCTGATGTCTTGTTCTTTTGTATTGGGCAGCTGCGAGGGAGTGTGGTCGTCTTTCAACTAGAAGGTTGTGGGTTTGATCCCAGCCCGTGCAGTCAACAAGACACTGAACCCTGAGTTGCACCCGATGGCCAACGGTGTGTGTGTGTGTGTGTGTGTATGTGTGTGTGTGTGTGTGCATTGCGAGGGGGACCCACGTTCCCATCAGCAAAAACATGTGGGTTTGCTATCCTGGCTCCAAAATGGTGGAATGAGCTCCCCATTGACATCAGGACAGCAGAAAGCTCACACACCTTCCGGCGCAGACTGAAAACTCATCTCTTTCGACTCCACCTCGAGCGATAGAACTACTAACAAAGAACTTATATACTAACAAAGGTCTGGCTTACCTAAAGCCGGTTGAGTAGCACTTGAAATGCTTGGCTCTATGAAACCTGATGTACTTTATGATTCTGTTTTCTTCAAGTTTGTATCTTCTTGGTCGAACGCACTTATTGTGAGTCGCTTTTGATAAAAGCGTTAGCTAAATGTAATGTGTGTGTGTGTGTGTGTGTGTGTGTGTGTGTGTGTGTGTGTGTGTGTGTGTGTGTGAGCTTCCTAGAGCAAGTGATACTGCTCTGTATGAATGAGGTGTGAAAGGGTGAATGACTCTTTGAGGAGTCGTAAGGCCTGATGAAGCGCTATATAAGTCCAGTTCATAGACCATATATTCTGAAGAGGCATTATTATGGCTTCAATTAGCTGAAGAAATTCAACAAAACAAACACGACAAAAACAGAAAGAGAATATCAGAAATCAGAATCAGGTTTATCGCCAAGGTGACATTTAAAGCACCATCTCCCTCAGCCCTACTACAATGTAACATCATTCAGAAAAGATGCTTCCAGATGCCTACATTCTCACGTCCCCCTAAATGATTTGGTCTCGAGGCGATATGCAACGCGCCCGACGCCAATTTTTTAAGATGATTGTGTTTTCACTCGTGTATAATTATCCCAGCAGGAAGCCTTTCCTTTTCCTCCAGGTATCCCCTAAGCTGCCTCCATCAGAGTGGATATCACGAGTGTGTCCTTTCCCTCCCACTCTACACACACCTTTCTGTTTGCTATTCTCTGCTCAGCGGGGAGCCCCATCTCATTCCCTCCCAAATGACTCCCCCTTTCTTTGTACGTGGTGTACACAGTTAAAGAAGTAAGTACGACAAAATAAAAACAATTGAAACTGTTATACGTTAAAGGTGGGGTAGGTACATTTGAGAAACCGGCTCGAGATCGCTAGAATTTGAAAATACACAACCGGAACAAATCTGCCACTTCCTCACAGAGCCCCTCCTCCAACACACACGAACGCCACATGACCAATGAGGGCTCGAGATAAGTTTGTGCCCCGATGGGAGGCTGACAGGCAGGTAGGCCATCCAGTTACTTTAGCCGGGTCGGCTCAGGTGATTGGTCGGGCTTTTTACAGCGCCACAGCTTCCACAGATGATATTTATTTATGTATTTCTTGTCAAAGCACTTCAGATATTCATTGCTATCGGGATGTTAAGTGTTATGGTTTAGGTGTTTTGCTTTCTCCTCCTCCCTCTGTCTTCTCTCTCTCTCTCCTGTGTGGTGATCGTTCGAAGGCTCAGCTGGTTCACAATGAGGAGCACCTGTACTCATCTGATCAACTCCTCCATAGAACCCTGGTCATGTTCACACTCCAGTGCCAGATCATTCCGTCTCACTCGTGTCTGCTCGAGCCAGCCTGAGTCCTGCCGCCGCCGCCGCCGCCAGCGTGAACCTGGGCGCGACCCGACCACGGATAAGCGGGAGAAGATGGATGGATGTCTCTGCCATTGTAGGTCCTGAGCTTTTGACCCAGCCCTAACAGTTAGGGCTGAAGTGAATCACCTACCCCACCTTTAAGATAAAGACACGTGAAATCTGGATATACTTAAAAACTACGTGCAGTATACGGCTGCAAAGTACTTGGAAAAAAATAATAAGTGCAGTGTCGTCATGGAGGTGGATGAGAGGAAGCTTGTACTATTGTGTAACATATTTGGAGGGTTGTGAAAAGGCAATACTAAAACATCTGTGAAAAATACAACAGCTCCAACAAATATGATATTGAACCAGTTTAAACATGATCAGGGTTCACGGTTAAAGAACACACACAGAGAGTTGTGTTTACATGTTCACAAAACGTTTTTATAAATGTGAGGAGGAGAGGAGAGATGAGCCGCGGTGAGCGCAGCCTCCTCTGGACAGAGCGTTCAATCACGGCTGGTTTCTTTCCCTCCCTTAAACTTCAATTCGTCACTTTGTATGTGCAGAGAATTTCTCACTAATATCCACAACACGACGAGGGAGGGGTCGAGGTGGAGGTCGGTCAGAGGAGGTGGGATTAAACTGTGAATTCTGTTTCTACTTATCGATAGGAAAGACTCACCATGAGGCCTCGAGTCGTACGTGGTATTTCCTTACACGTCAAGTGGGTTTGTTCTGCCTTCATTACGGGAAAATAAATGAGAACAGACGGAAAAGTTAACTCCGTACGTTGGGGAAATTAGACTTTAGAAAATGCATTATTCATGATGCTTTCAGACTGCCTCGGAAACATTTCTGTTGCCCAGTGAATGCATACATTACCCTTTTAAAGCATTAAAGCCGCTAATGATTCCTGCGTCTCTTGACCACACTCTTCTTCACTCTGCTGCTGGGGGTCTGGCAGAAACCCCACTGTCGCAACACTGGAAACAACGTGTTTACCTCTGAGCTATTTCCTGTGTGGCACGGCTTAAAAAACGGTTTTCCGAGCGTCTTATCGGGCAGGAAAACACACGACAGATTGCACGCTAATGCCGTCCATACACACCGTGTCAAAGCGTCGTTGTCCCTCCGCCTGGATTAAAGCCAACCGAGGCTGAATGGAGCAATTGTACCGGCGCTGCTGCTGAGTGTCATTTTGGTGAAATGTCATGAAATTGGTGGAGCTATAAGAAATGAAATAAAAGCAGTTGAAGAGCGGCGCGATGGCAACGGGAGCAGCAAATTGAAGATGGGGAAAAAAGGGGGGAGTCATTTGGGAGGGAATGAGATGGGGCTCCCCGCTGAGCAGAGAATAGCAAACAGAAAGGTGTGTGTAAAGTGGAGGACACACTCGTGATATCCACTCTGATGGAGGCAGCTTAGGGGATACCTGGAGGAAAAGGAAAGGCTTCCTGCTGGGATAATTATACACGAGTGAAAACACAATCATCTTAAAAAATTGGCGTCGGGCGCGTTGCATATCGCCTCGAGACCAAATCATTTAGAGGGGACGTGAGAATGTAGGCATCTGGAAGCATCTTTTCTGAATGATGTTGTAGTAGAGCTGAGGGAGATGGTGCTTTAAATGAATGGAGGATGCTAACAGGAAAAAAACACGAGTCTATTCATAATACTGAGAAACTTCTCCTTCTGAGACGGCCGTCGCCAAAAAAACTGAACATCGTCGTTTGTAGTGCAATTTTGTCAAAACAAAACTGCACTCTCCAGGTTTATTAAGTTACGATAACTTAGCGAACACGACAGAAAGGAGACTCATGTTTCCCTAAGCTTAGATACATATGAAACAGTAAACAGGGTACGGAGCAATGGTCAGCTAGAATCCATTGCCGATGGAAATTGTTATGGAAAATGTAAAATATTTTGCTCATCTCAACTTCAGGGAGCTCCTCAGGGTTCCCCATTTTACACTACATGCCATTTGTTAGACGCTTTTATCCAAAGCGACTTACATACATTCAGTGCTGTGGACAATCCCCAAGCGTCTCAGGGACCCAACGACATGCTGCCTGCAGTGGGACTCGAACTTGCTATGCCTTGATTCGATGTCCATGACAATATCCACTGAGCCACAGCCATCCATGTCTCATCAGGTCTCATGATTGGACTTGTATGTCAAACTGCTTATGAACAAATTAAATTAATTTAACTGAATGGTTGTCTCATGACATCGGATTAAAGAGGGTGGGTGGAAGATCTTTAGAAAAAGGAAGGACAGAGGAAGCTACAAGGCTGATTTTGTGTCTGCAGAGGAAACATATCAGATGCTGTACAGTCACACAGTTTAAGAGCACCTTGACTCTTCCCACCTCGCTTCTTAAATAGGAGATAACAACGCTCTAATCTCTAATGGAGAAATAACCGGAAGAAACGGAGCTAATCTGTGGCTGAGAAATGGCAGCAGCGAAGGACAACTTTTTAAACATGGCTGCCTGCAGACGACTTTTAAAGGATTAGCCTCCCACTCAGCGCCTTCCTCTGCAAAACATGTCCAGCTTCCACAGAGCAGAGGAGTCCTGATACGGATCAGTCGTCGCGGCCGAGCCACCTCACAGCCTCGCTATCCAAACATAAATTGATTTTCTGAAAACAGATGTGCAGTTTCCCCTCTGCGCGCTCTTATCGGGTGCAGAGCTGTGAGGAAGAGGAAGAGGCTGCGGGCCTTCGACACGGCGCATTCACGGCCTCGAATATTATTACCAACTTTTGTTTCCAAAATATCTCACTCCTGATAAGACGGGAACAACTTACATCTGATAAAGAGTGAAGACATCAGATCCTTTGGGGTTGATTTAATCTTCAGTACACATCTTGTTTATTTAAAGCGGCCCTATTATTCTCATGTTCAGGTGTATATCAGTATGTAGTGTCTCCACTTTAAAGAGTCCTCTCCTGCTGATGTTCAGGTGTATATCAGTATGTAGTGTCTCTACTTTAAAGAGTCCTCTCCTGCTGATGTTCAGGTGTATATCAGTATGTAGAGTCTCTACTTTAAAGAGTCCTCTCCTGCTGATGTTCAGGTGTATATCAGTATGTAGTGTCTCTACTTTAAAGAGTCCTCTCCTGCTGATGTTCAGGTGTATATCAGTATGTAGTGTCTCTACTTTAAAGAGTCCTCTCCTGTTGATGTTCAGGTGTATATCAGTATGTAGTGTCTCTACTTTAAAGAGTCCTCTCCTGCTGATGTTCAGGTGTATATCAGTATGTAGTGTCTCTGCTTTAAAGAGTCCTCTCCTGCTGATGTTCAGGTGTAGATCAGTATGTAGTGTCTCTACTTTAAAGAGTTCTCTCCTGCTGATGTTCAGGTGTATATCAGTAGTGTCTCTACTTTAAAGAGTCCTCTCCTGCTGATGTTCAGGTGTATATCAGTAGTGTCTCTACTTTAAAGAGTCCTCTCCTGCTGATGTTCAGGTGTATATCATATGTAGTGTCTCTACTTTAAAGAGTCCTCTCCTGCTGATGTTCAGGTGTATATCAGTATGTAGTGTCTCTTCTTCAAAGAGTCCTCTCCTGCTGATGTTCAGGTGTAAATCAGTATGTAGTGTCTCTACTTTAAAGAGTCCTCTCCTGCTGATGTTCAGGTGTATATCAGTATGTGGTGTCTCTACTTTAAAGAGTCCTCTCCTGCTGATGTTCAGGTGTATATCAGTATGTAGTGTCTCTACTTCAAAGAGTCCTCTCCTGCTGATGTTCAGGTGTAAATCAGTATGTAGTGTCTCTACTTTAAAGAGTCCTCTCCTGCTGATGTTCAGGTGTATATCAGTATGTAGTGTCTCTACTTTAAAGAGTCCTCTCCTGCTGATGTTCAGGTGTATATCAGTATGTAGTGTCTCTACTTTAAAGAGTCCTCTCCTGCTGATGTTCAGGTGTATATCAGTATGTACTGTCTCTACTTTAAAGAGTCCTCTCCTGCTGATGTTCAGGTGTATATCAGTATGTAGTGTCTCTACTTTAAAGAGTCCTCTCCTGCTGATGTTCAGGTGTATATCAGTATGTAGTGTCTCTACTTTAAAGAGTCCTCTCCTGCTGATGTTCAGGTGTATATCAGTATGTAGTGTCTCTACTTTAAAGAGTCCTCTCCTGCTGATGTTCAGGTGTATATCAGTATGTAGTGTCTCTACTTTAAAGAGTCCTCTCCTGCTGATGTTCAGGTGTATATCAGTATGTAGTGTCTCTACTTTAAAGAGTCCTCTCCTGCTGATGTTCAGGTGTATATCAGTATGTAGTGTCTCTACTTTAAAGAGTCCTCTCCTGCTGATGTTCAGGTGTATATCAGTATGTAGTGTCTCTACTTTAAAGAGTCCTCTCCTGCTGATGTTCAGGTGTATATCAGTATGCAGTGTCTCAACGTGTCTCTATGCTTTAATGTTCACAAAGCTCTTTACTTTTCTCATACTGCCTGTGCTGCAGCACCTCTTTTCACCCTCTGTCTGAAACCAGAGCCCAGTCTGCTCTGATTGGTTAGCTGACCGGCTCTGTTGTGATTGGTCAACCGCTAAGAGTTGTCCCGCCCCCTTAGACTATCACATACAATGTGTGGAGCGCTAGCCAATAGATGCGCGAGTGTATTTTTTAGTTGTAAAATGAACTGGTTCCTTTCAGATTTGTAAACAATAATCCGGCAAAACGGCAACACGGACTTTAAACGACCTTACTGTTGGTTTCTAACGGATGAGCGTGTTGCTCCGACGATGTCTCTTGCTGCACACACACTCTGTCTAAATATATAGGCAGAATTGAATTGAGGCGCCAACCAACAGCGAACCACTGGCTGGGTGGGCGTTACCGTGAGTGACTACCGGCGTTTACATTTCTGGTTGTTACAACATAGTGATGTCACTATGTTCCGGAAGTAAACAAAGGAGTCCAATGGGGGTGATTGAACTGCAACAATCTTACAGGATGAACTATTTTAAATGTTTTAAATTTACGCTTTGTGACAAAAAATGAAAAATCCCTGTTGATAAGTTCTAACAGAACATAAATCTTACATTTTAAATACTTCCTACAGTCTGTTTCCCAACAAAGGCACACAATCCCCAATACACACACATTTGATATGTCTTGGCTTAATCTAAGTAAACAAGGTACGTTCCTGTCTCTGCCAACACCTACAGTTAAATACAGTGTATTCCCAGCCTCTCCTCTGTGCTGCATGTATGTGACCTGGCAGCTCATGGGTTGCCTGAGCATCACTACACAGGACCGCGCTGCAGAAAACCAACACATAACGGCACAGGGTTGCCAGCCGTGAGGTTAGGATTTTAATAAAAGCTCAAACTGTGATCCAAGGAATGAATGTGCACAGGTATTTTCACACAAGGACTCTACAGGTGAAGCTACATCAAAATAGGTATTGCCCGTTGGAAACAGTTAAAATCGAAACTCAAATATGTAAAGATTCGATCGATTTAGGAACGGACTAATTCGTATTTGAAGATGCTGCAGTCCTGTCTTTCAGGGGAAAAGACCACACATCGTGATAATTGATTGAAATGAGCTGTTCAGCCGGGGCGTCTGCTTTAGATATTTCCTCAATGAACAAGAACACACGTGAACGCGATGAAGTGTGTTCATCAGACCTGTGAACGAGGAGATGGTCGACCGACTCTCTCTTACATGCTGGGACAACTCTATAATTACTCATCTGATTGAATTCAGACTCCACAGCCGCTCAGATTATAAACGCTCGGTGGGCGGGATAATTACCATCAGCTCTGATCTGAGAGAAGAGATCTGTCGTCTCCAGCAGAGCGCCATGACAACACACGTACAGTCAGAGCAGAACGGGACTTTAATATAACTAATGTGTGATGAGACGAGATGCTCTGATATCTCTACAGACACAAGCTCACAGAAGGGCATCATGGACTCAAATCAAGTCAACCTTCAAAGACGACGGTTATATGGAAGGAGAGAAATACAGTGAGTCTCAATACTACAGTTGCCAAGATTTAAATATAATATGTAAAGAATGCTGATATTTTTTTTTGAGAAATAAGCAGTTTTCCCCAGAGACGTGTCAGACAGTTTCCTCACGGTGAATAAAGAAACATCTCAACATTTATGAGCTTCTCTGGAGCTTTCAATCACACTGCACGACCTTCAGCAGCAACGCAAGATGGACATCAGTCATCCATTTGAACATGAATTAGAGTGAAACAGAAACTCACGGGACTATTGGATATCTTATAAACAATTTGCAATGTCTTATAATCATGACAAACTTGAACTCTTAGGAGAAGTTGTGTAGCGACAACAAAACATTTATAAGTTAATTATGTGCATTTATAAAACGGACAAGTCAAATCAAGCAATCTGATTGGTTCTTAGCCGTGATATACTGAGCGTATACCACGGGTAGAATTGTAAGTTACTTTTCGCAACAAGTCAGTATCCCTCCGCGTCTGAGAAAAACAGTATACCGTTGGGCTGAAAAGCAAACTGCCTGCCTGCCTGCCTGTTTGCTTTTGTTTTTGTTTTGCTTTTGCTTTGAACCACGCCCCTTAGCTGTGATATAATGAGCATATACCACGGCCTGTCGTGAGCTATTGCTTAAATATATATTTATGTTTAATGCTGATGTCCTGCAACTGACTATGCACGATCACCACATCATGCACATTTTGATACGCAAAGTGTCTGGTTAAAATCATAACATATCTTCATGATCATCATCATCATCATCACCACCACAGCAGACCCTTCCTGCACGATCAGCTGCTCTCCTCTCCACGCAGGTCCCACTCTCACCTCTGTGATCTAAACAGACACGGCTGGATGCTGCAGTTGTGACAGCTTTTAAAGCTTCTTTCCATGTCTGAGGAGGAGCTGCGTTGAATAATTAGGGGATACGAGTCATTAAAATGGGCGACATGCCAAGAGGAGGACGAAGGAGAAGCAGACCAATCTAGTGAAGTGATGGAGGGAGAGGATGAATGTCTCTGATCTCAGCGGGGTCTGAGCATCAGCCTGGATACAAACCCAAAGAGGCTCCAGTAGAGGATGCATTATTCATTGGAGGAGTGTTTCCGTGGTGATTCTGCATCCGCCAGCTGCATCGGGTGAAACACTTCTATCCAGCGCTGTAAAACAAATGGACAGCGTTGTGTATTCACTCTCTGGTGATAAACAGTAGACAAGCTGGATGAAAACAAGAAGGTCACTGACTCCATGTTTTATCTGCTGGGTCTCACATCTCTCAGTCCTGAAGGGTCCATGCTTCCGTTTGTCCTGCTCAGAATATTTTGAGAAAATCCGCAGCGTCAGCACCTTTTTTGGACTTCTTTTGAAACATGAAACTAAAAACATCTCAACAACTACAACATGTATTGCCATCTAATTGTGTTCGTATTCCTCAGAGGATAAGTCCCGATTATTTGGGGGTTTCCTGATTTATATTCAGTGCCAGCATTAGATACAAAATATTATTGATTTTCTACTTTTTATTTATCCAGTTGGTTTGCCCAAACGTGTACTTTTCTTGAAATACAAACGTGTTTCTTAAAGTTTACAGTATAAGTAAAACAAAACAAATAAACATGCTTTTAATAAAGCGTTTTTTCTGAATGAAAACAAATATATATAATAAATAAAAATACAATAGTTGGTGTCTGCAGAATGAAGCACTTTGTAATACCTATTGTTTATTAAAACGGCTTCATAACCCAGAAATATCCCACATAAAGTGTTGAGGCCAAAATTGACCACCCAAAAAACAGTTAGGAGCACGTTTCAGGCAATTTGGATTCGATTGGTAGTACCGTATTGACAATATTTTGGGTCCCTAACATTCATTGAGCTACGGACTCCCCCCCCACTAATTGGATAACGCTGAGTCGAATGGTAGGTGACATCAATGGTCTACAACTTTTCAATAAGAAGTTACAGATTTTTAAAATAGTTGCAGATTTCGCTTTTTCAAACTCAGAAGAGGACGTTGAATCGAATGGGCGAGGTCTCGATTTTCTAGGACCTTGGGAAATACCAAAGATCACCGAAAATATTGGAGTTTGACCCCTGTAACAAACAACACCGGTTGCCTTGTCACAGTCAATCTGCTCGACAAAATATGTTTGTCTTTTTTGTTTTCCTGCGATGATGGTTCTTCAGGACTGCTTCTTAAGCTCAAATCCCTCTCTCAGACTTTTCCGGTGTTTCTAAAGTAGATGACGGTGTATGTGTGTCACTTAAGAGGAAAAGATGCCTGATTTTGTTGTTGTTATTACTGTCAGGAAATGTACAACCTAACCCTGGTCCGCCCAGTAGTAATAGTCAGATCGCTACTCCTGCTGATTTTAAAGCTAGGTCTGGGTTGGGTTTCATCCACTTGAATGTGCGCAGTCTGTTAGGTAAACTAGATTTTGTCCGTATCTGGGCGAGCTCGACTGACGCTGACGTCATTGTTTTATCAGAAACATGGCTAAACAAGTCTATTTTGGCCTCTGACATTGCCTTAAATGGTTTTAATGTGTATCGTACCGACCGGCCTAATAAAGGTGGTGGCGCTGCCATTTATGTTAAGAATAAGTTCAGTGTATCCACATTAGTTTCCAAATCTATCAGTAAGCAATTTGAATTTTTAACCTTAAATATAGAAGTGGCAAAGGGTCAACAGGTCATGGTGGTGGGCTGTTACAGACCCCCCTCAGCTGTCAAATATTTTATCGCAACTAGACTACAAGGAAATAGTGCTACTTGGTGATTTTAACTGGGACTGGTTAACTGCAGTGTCAGAGGATTTAAAAAACCTTTGTATCTCTTTAAATGTTACTCAGATTGTGGACAGTCCTACTCGCCCTAACATTAAGTCCCCTAATAAATCCTCCCTAATTGATCTCATTCTAACTAATATTCCCTATAAATACTCAGCTGTGGGAGTTTTTGCGAATGATCTGAGTGATCATTGTGTTGTAGCCACAATTAGGGACACAAAAGTCCAAAAGGTTAAACCTCGCATTATCATCAAGAGAGACATACAACATTTTGTGGAGCAGGGTTTTGTACATGATCTGTTTGATTTTGATTGGGGAAAAATCGATTTGTGTGCTGATGTTGAAACCGCATGGTCTTATTTTTATCTTGGTTTTATGGAAATTATAGATAGACATGCACCCCTGCGTACATTTAGAGTGAAGGGATGAGACAATCCTTGGTTTTCTGCTGAATTATCTAGTCTCCTACATGAGAGAAACAAGGCTGGGCAAAGGCTAGGAAATCAGGCTCAGAGGTAGAATGCTGCGTTTTAGGCAGCTAAGGAATAGCTTCACTTCACATGTCAAAAGTGCTAAATCTAAGTATTATCTGTCAGTTACCACAAAGAACCTGAACAACCCTAGAAAATTCTGGAAAGCCATCAAATCGATATCCCCCGGTGATATCCGTAATGAGCTACCTCCGTGCCTTACCACAGCATCTGGCACTATATCGGATAGGGCTACCATGTTAAATTGTTTTAATGAGCATTTTGTGTCCTGTGGCTCTCTGTTTCATTCTGTTTCTAATTCTGCTTCTGTGAACACCACAGTCGGTGACACAGAACAATGTGGTCTGGAAAACCCTTTCAGTTTTACTCCTTTTACTGTTGATGTTGTTCGTGAAGTCTTATCTAAGCTAGATCCTAAAAAGCCGGCTGGTCCGGACAACGTAGACCTTTCTTTTTAAAGATAGCTGCAGATGTTATTGCTCCACCTTTTACTTCTCTTTTTAACCTCTCCCTCAGCACGAACAAAATCCCAAAAGTATGGAAGTCAGCTTATGTCCTGCCACTACTAAAAGGAGGGGAGGCCACCTTATTAAACAATTATAGACCCATCTCTAAATTGTCAGTTCTGGCTAAGGTTCTCGAACGCCTAGTGAGTAAAGGAGTTTTTATGTACAAATGACATCCTGTCTAAACATCAGTCAGGCTTCAGAAAGAAACATAGCACCATCACTGCCATAATGAAAGTGGTAAATGATATTACGAGTATTTTAGATAATAAGCAGAGTTGTGCAGCTCTATTTGTTGACCTATCCAAAGCTTTTGATACCGTCGATCATCGCATTTTGAAGCAGAGGCTGGTCAGTATTGGCATATCCAGCCATGCAGTGGGGTGGTTTGTGAACTCCCTCTCTGAAAGGTCCCAATGTGTTCACTTTGATGGGCTGTCTTCTGAGTGGTTAAACATCACTAATGGTGTACCACAAGGTTCAGTGTTAGGTCCGCTATTATTCTCTATCTATATTAATAGTTTAGGTGAAAATGTCGAAGGAGCTACTTTACATTTTTATGCGGACGATACCGTTATGTACTGTGCAGGTCCCTCGATTAAGGAGGCTGTTGTTAAATTACAGGCTGTTTTTAACACTATTCAGACTCAGCTCGCTGAGCTTAAGCTTCTTTTAAATGTGGATAACACCAAGGTAATTCTCTTTTCTAAAGCTAAAGCTAAAAATACACCGGTGTGACCTTTTGACCTGTGCTGGACTATGGTGATTTGTTATATATGAATGCACCTGCCAATTACCTGAGCAAGTTAGATGCTGCATATCACAGTGCACTGAGATTTTTGACAAATGGTAAAGCACTTACGCATCACTGTACCCTGTATACCAAGGCGGGTTTGCCATCACTTACTGTACGGAGGCTCAGTCACTGGTACTTTTTCATTTACAAAGCCATGTTGGGTAAACTACCATCTTATATCTGCTGCCTGATCTCTCTGCGAATTGAAAGTACTTATTGCCGGAGATCGCATGCTGTGGTTTTATTAAATGTGCTAAGTGCTAGGACTGTCTTAGGGAAGAAAGCTTTTAGATGTGCAGCTCCACTAACTTGGAACAGTCTGCAAAAAGAATGGAAAATTACCAAGCTAGTACCACTACATGTTTTTAAAGCTCGGTTGGATGCTACACAATCAGATGCTGTTGGTTCCTGTACATGTGGTTAAATATGTAAATTGTAATCCCTGTACATTTTGCTGTATGATGTCCTTTTGTTGTTCTGTTGTTTATGTTTTTATGTCTTCTTGTGGAACCTACTGCTGCAGGTCTCCCTTGAAAAAGAGATCATTGATCTCAATGGGATTTTACCTGGATAAATAAAGGTTTTGAATTGTAATTTTTTTTTGTTGTTTTTTGTTTTGTCTTTTATCAAAATATATCTATTCCGACTTACTTTTTGACGCTGAATCCAACGGTGCCAGTGTCGAAGCTGTACGACCCTTAGTGGCCAAGATAATCAGAAATAACTGTCTCAAAGGCTTAGAAAAATATTTTTTCAAAATCAAACACCATATTCTGGGTCAGCGCGCTGCCCCGAACGTGCCCATATAACTTTCGTCACACACGGCCTTACGGTTCTCCTGAATTGGCTGGGGTCAAGGGGCTTTCTATTTTGCGTTATATCTCGATGTTATCCTGTCAAAATCGAGTTGCACACTGGCAGGTCAGTGACCAGGATGTGAGTTTAAATACAGTTTCTGGGGGGGAAGTGGCCGCAGATCAGAGCTGATGGGCCTCAATCGAGACTGGCTCCCTCCTGAGCCAGTCTCCTCCTGAGTTGTGACACTATCGGACCACGGATTCTTAATCAGCTCTTTCAGCCATCCCTGCCAACCTCACACCGTCCGATAACAGGAGATTGAGAAGTCATGGAAAAGTCATTGAAAATCCTTGGTGAAAAAGTGTATCAACCCTGGTTTTAGGGTAAGCTCCACTGTTTTTTTATTTTATGTATTCACTTTAAGATAAAGGGATTTCAGAAACAAGTCGCACAAGTTTGGCTCGAGGTAAAATTAACAAAAGGTAACTGTTTTTACCCCTTCTCAACTTATGAAATGATGAGAAAAATATGAACGACTCTTCATAGAGCCACGTCCACACAGCTTTAAAGTTGTAGGAAGCTGAAGCATTACATTTGTAACATTACATTTTTTAATGTATGCTTAGAAAAGTTGAATATTTCAATGTAAGTTTTACATTTTGATTCCAATTTGGAAGATGGTTGAATCAATGTTGATTCCTAACATTGATTCAATGTCAAATCAACCAAAAATGTGCGTGTAGATTCCTATTTAGATGATGGTTGAATCAACATTGATTATATGTCAGTTATGGTTGAAAGTCCAACGTTTATTCAACATTAAAACAATTTGCGCTTTCTGTTTAATTTCAATGTCCGGGTTTCAACATGGATTCAATATTTCTGCCTAACCATATTTCAACATTGATTCACTCATATTCTGCTATCTGGGAAATCAGGTTTGATTTGGAAAATGGATATTTGCAGTGCTGCGAAAGCAACAATTTATTTTAGGTTTTTGTTCAGAGCATTCGATGTATTGATTGCCGTCTGGATTTTAAGAGAACAAAAATAACAAAAAATGCTTCTGTGGTAAACTGCTGCCTGCCTAGCTTAATGACCAGGTGCAACATGTGTGTAGCGCTAATTAGCAAATGTTAGCATGTTAAACTAAGTTGGTGAACGTGGCTCAACCACACTATAGGCATATGAATGTGCATGCATTATAAGTGATAAGCTGATCACGAGAAACACAACTGGCACATGGGATAACAAGAGATGAACATAAATAAATATCTGCATGGAAACGTTTCCTCTGTTAGCAGAACACTATCCAAAATAACTTCAATCATTTACATCAGTACAAAGACTTCTGGATTTAAAAGTAGTCGCAAAGCGAAAAGGTTTTTTGAATGCCACTGTCAAGCAGCATGAAATAGAGAGAAGCCCTGGCTGCACATTTTAACACTTAAATGTAGTTTTAAAATGTTTACATGTTTACTGCAGCTTCCACCACGCTGTGACTCAAGATAGAAACACAAAGTAGTGAGCTGCATATAAGCCTGTGAGCTGCAGGACGACCAAAGCAGAGGTGATGTGTGGCTTCAGCACATCAAAGGTTTTTCAGGCGTTAACCCAGAACAGGGGTGTCAAACTCAATTTCATCCCGGGCCACATCAACATTATGGTTGCCCTCAAAGGGCCGGTTGTAATTTTAATGATATATAAATATACATATGTAAATATATAATATATATTAAATAATGTATTATATTACATTGTTGGCCCTGCATTGGATTATTATCAGTTCTGGTAATATCTTCCCAAATAACTACGTCTGAAAGCAGAAGTCTAGGGCAAATAATTGAAAGTAAATATTCAACAATTACACCAATTGTATATTATATTCTTTGCAAGCTCTTGCGGGCCACATCAAATTAGGTCGCGGGCCGGATTTGGCCCCCGGGCCTTGAGTTTGACACCCCTGACCTAGAAGGATACGTTTGAGTTTTCTAAAAGGGAGCGAGTCCCAGTGGCATTTATCATCCTGCTCAACCGCATTAACTGTACTCTGATGAGACTGCATACCCCTTTAGTTGGTCCTTCTTCTCGGAGTTTCTGATCGCGCTGAAGATGTCAGTTTCACATATCGTCCGTGATCACAGAGAATAATCAAACGGGAATCCGTTGAATCACCTCGAGGCGTCTTGCGTGTTTAAACGGGCAGAAAGTGTCTTTTCCCAGAGAGTCACTTCCTGCAGAGTGCTAACAGCCACCAGAGATGTCAGCGCTGACGGATGTGTATCCTCCCACACTGTGGATCTGAAAGGTAATATAAAAGACGTAAACGTATCTAAATTGTCCTGGTTGATATGTGTCATCTTCATTTCACAAAGAAACAAAAGGGATGTAAAGAATGACAAAACACGGGGGATTTATTTTCTCTCGGCTGCTGGCACGTCATCTCTGCATCCCTTGGCACGTCGATGTAAACACAAGCTGGATCACAGGCACAATGAACGTGAGATTCCTCTGCAAAGCACAACAACCTGAAGTTCTCTTTTAGAAAAGCATCGTTTATTTATTTTCATCAAACAGGATTTTGTTGAAACAGTCAGAGAGTGGGTGAAATGTGGATATTTAAATGGCACAACATCACTGTTATTCACCAACACTACGGTTACACTGAACACACGTCAACCAGCGCACCGTGAGAGAGGAGGCCCTGACGAAACAACACACGGTTAGGCTGTCGTCATACAATCCCACGAAAAGACCAAATACATCTTCCCTCTTTGCTGCCTTGAACCCAGATACTTTAGTTATAAAGAAAGTCACACATATATATTCCAATGTAAAGGAAATCTCACTTATATTTGTCTTAAGCAAACGTTACTCCAACAGATGTACACTAGTGTTCAGGAATGAATGCATCTCCACGTTGTGTTTAAAGCAGCAGGATGCAAATCAAACCTGTCCGTGTCAATAAAGGAACTACAAATAGTTTATATACAATACTTGAGCTTCATGGCACAGATCAGTAAGGTACATGAAGTGTTGGACGCAGAGACACTATTTGTTAGAATGGGCAATTCATTGTTATTTCTTGTTGGATTTGAGGACGGTAATGAAATGTCGCCTCATCGACTCAAACATTCAAGGCAAAATGAATTCATCCCCTGTGAAAGGACCAGGGGGGTGTACTGCGAAGCAGGATTTTCGCTTTGCGGCTAAATTCAGGGAAAACTCCGACTTCCCGGTCATCCGAAGCTGGTTCACTTCTTAGTGGTCTAGATCTCCATGGTAACTGATGCTAAGCAGCTAACCTGGTCGGGACCAGGTTAGGTTGCAGGCTAAGAGCTCAACTCAGTGAAAGCACCGCCTGCTGACCAATCAGAGCTCAGTGTGCGGAGTTTAAAGCGATCAAGTCATATCACAGGAGAAAGGAAATACTGCCGTCGCAGGAAAGACGGCTAGCAAAAATCACCGACTGTGTGAACGTGAACATTAATAGAATATCACCTCCATCTTCAGAGCAATCTGACTGTTATAACATTAGCGTTAAGAAAGCTTACTTAAATATCTGCCACAACACAAGTAACCGGATCAGAGTACATTAAGTACAGTCCGCGGCACATCACTTCATAATGTATCATATATCTCCTGATCTGAGTCAGCTGAGCCGTGTCTGGCCGTGCAACACTCACAGCGTCACATACTGGATGCAGAAGTATTATTTTAAGCAACACATTAAGTTGACGAAACACTCGAGACAAATGTAATTGAAGTCAGATCGTGTTTTAGACGGGGCAGTGATATCATAAAGCTGTTAATGTACGCATTCAAACACTTGTCCTGTTCCAGCTGTATTCACCTTGCAGGTGCAGCTCTGTGGCTTTGATCCTGATCAAGTGTTTAAGTCATGGGATGTTTAAAGTTTAACTTCTTCATTTTTGACGAGTATTAAAGTTCACTTTTCATTCAGGAAGTATGACGCTGCGCTGTCAGTGCGCTTCTCCATGTCTGTGATTGGTCGAATGCTCCAGATACCACCCCTTTCATGTGAACGCGCACCTAACTAGATAGGACACGGCTGGCTTGAGCGATCCACTTGATAACCCGCGTCGTAGTACAGTTTAGCGAGAGCGCGTATGTTTTGGATTAGGCCAACCGGCTAACTCAAACATATCCAGGTTAGGTTGAACCAGCTTCGTAGTATAGGCCCCAGGTCTGGAGGATTCACTAATATTGTGGATGTTAACTGTTTTTCGCTGTGCTGTGCGCGGTGCGTTGGTGTTCGGATCAGGAGCACAGGTTCAAACTCCACTGCAGTCAGCATGGCCACATTCTCGACAAAGTAACGACATGACTCCCAATATTAATTGAAATGCTTTTATGGATTTAGAAAATGATTTAATTGATTTAAAAAATAGTTGTATCATATGTATTGATTTAAATTGACATGCATCCGGTAAGAAAAGTAGTCCGTTGTTACCGTTTGGACTAACATAGCAACGGCAGGAACTGCTTCGATCGCGTTTTTGAGGACCTGTTTGATTATAGATTTGAAAACATCGCTGCTTGCTTTAAAAGTAGCACAATTCATTATGTCAAACCTTGGGAAGTATCTAGATATCCCTGCCCTAATGCCAAAGTAACTGCACACTGAATATGTGTCTCCGTCTGATGTCTATGTCTGGACCGTTGCGTAAAAAGGAGGGTTTCTGCCCGTTACTTCTCCGCTGTTTTCTTGTCGCTCTTGTCTTGTCAGTTAGAAAACTGCATACAGTTCAATCGAACGGACTTCTTTGTGCAATACATCCTTGACAGCGGTCTGTCTATTCTAGATTAACAACGTGTCACGTGTTCTGAATTGACCAATCAGAATCGAGTATTCAACTAAACCATGTAATAATGAACCATTAGCATAGAGTTCACTTTGATGGACTGTGACATGTTTGCTCCAGCAGCAGCTCGGAGGGAGAGTTGGCGAATCTCAAATGGATACAAGCTGTCCTTTATTATCTCTGGTTCCCTTCAGTTTGATTGAACCTTGGCTGAAACTGCTCCAAAGAGAAATGGTTTACAGATTTATGAGGCAGGTGTTCATTTAGAAAAACAGCTTTTTAGATGACAGTTTCCCATGTCAACTACTATTATTATTCAATGTTGTACGATCAGGAGAACAAAATGAAAAAGGGATGAAATGACGGAGAGAACATACACATGGAGAGAAGCTCTGGCAGGTGGCTAGTGAGTTAGCGTTTTGCTGATTACAGCATGTGATTAGTGATTACTCCTCATGTCACCAAGCCTCCGAAGCAAACATATTTAATCAAAAACATCTGGAGGAATGTTGTTGCATTCCTTATGAAGTGTGACGATGTCTTTATCTTTTAAAATTGAGTATCTAAAATGCTAAAATGCATGAGCTAATAAGGAGGTTTTAATGCATAAATCTGACTGTGAATTTAATATGTTGGAGCTTAAAATAGTTGGTTCTTTTGATAGTTCACAGTGTATAGGGGCAAACATGTTGATTTTCTTGTTTGCACACATCACTCTAAAGTTGAATTCTGCCTTAAAAGTCTACATTTCCCACCTTGGATCTTAATAAACTCGTTATCTGTGCTGTGTTTCTGTTGCCGGGCGCTTCAGGTGCTCAGTGTGCAGGATTATCTGAGTGTCAAGGTTACCTGTGGACTTCCTCTCCTCTCTAAATTGCTGCAGTGCAGTGTGCTGCTGCAAGAGGAAGGACATCGCTGCTTCCTCACCAGGCCTCCCTGGGATCAAGACAACAATGTGTGGCCTCAGCTGTCGTGAGGTGGACCAAAAGAGAAACACAAAGAGATGAATAATGCACTTTGAAGTTTGGGCAACTTCTGTCGTTAAAAGCCCGTCTGTGCTTCGGGTCTCAGAGCGAGGTGGGTTTGATGAGCAGCTGCTCCTCTTCCTCCCTCTATCAGTGTCTCTCTTTACACACGAGTTGAATTAACACATGGGGGGGGGTTGCTCCATTTTGAAGTGTACATATCAGGATGTTTTCATCGTGACACTTTCTATTGGATTATCCAGTCACGATCCAGCTGTCAGAGCGCAGCCGATTAGCATGTCAGAAACACATGTCTCTGTGAGCGGGGACAGAGGTGACAGAGCGCCGCAGAGCTATAGAGTCTGTCAGCGTTAAAAGCTTCAGAGGCATCCAGAGAGCGGGGAGAGGACGCTCCCAGCAGGCGGCACACAGCAGGGAAGAGAACACTTTAAAACAACCTGTACAACTACAATTAATTATGGATGTACCTCTCTTCCATGCTGCTTTTTTAAATGGGAAATCGTGTTAAAAGGGAAAGAAAATGAGTTTAAGAGAAAGAGTGAAAACATAATTCCAAATCTCTCGCTGCCAGACTGCAGAGTGCCATTTTGACTTTGAAGGCGCCACTTGTTAACTCCACACATCTGTGATAGCAAGATGTTTCTGGAGGGAAATCTTTTTTAATTCAGGCGCTGAATTGGGTTCGAAAATCGTCCCGGTGTTCGGTGGATGTTTGCAGGCACGCTCCTGACGCACCACAAAAAGACATTAAAACCACAGAAGCAATCTTCTTAACTTCCTCATTACGAGACAAACACTTCCAATCAAGCTAACATCCATTTCTTATCCTAATAGAAACGTGCATCAGCCACGATGCCCTGATTCACTGAAATAAAGGTGGGTTTAAATACTGTAAATCATATATATATTCGATCATGTGCAACCTTTTCGAAAGGACATTAATTGGCCTTAGACATCACTTTGACATTTAGATTTTTGAATATTTACAAGAGTATAAACACGTATTAAGTCCAGCGCTGTGTTGAGTCTCGACACTATGTACAGAGAGAGAAACATCTGGGGGAACTGTTCCGGGTCATCAGGCCGTCGGTCAGATGAAATACTCCTTTGGGTTTTCAGAGGAGACGTTCTGGGGCTCGGTCTGGTTGTTGAAATGGAAGTCCTGGCTGTCTTCCTGTTTGACCCCCTTCACTTCCTGGTTCCGGTACGTCTCTTTTCTCCGGTAGAGGAATCTGGCCGTTATCGCCAGCACGGTCACGATCACGAAGATCACCACCGCTATGACTCCTGCAGGGAAGAGGACATTTACTCGTATTTAGATGTTATTAAAACATATGAAATACAAATAAAGAAGAGTTTAGATCTGAAACATATGATCAGGTCATAAAATAAGATTACAAAATATATTACATAAAGTATTTCAAATGAACCCCACCTTCGCTGTTGATGACATTACAATACGGCTTGGATATAGATACATTAAAAATAATAATACAATAATACTCTGACAGTATCCCCTCATTAATATGCATTAGGTAATTTAATCATTTTACTTTTGATACTCCAAGTAGGGTTGGACAATGTGAAAAATAATCAAATATTACGATATTTATTTTGACTAAATACCTCAATATCGTTATTGCTATAATGTGGTAGGGTCTCAAAACAATGCTTTCAGAAAATATTGACACAATGAGAATTAAGATAAATCATAAGCTGTAGATTTCTTGACAACGGCACAAGTCCTATCATTTCAGAAAAGTACAAAACATTACGATGTATAGTCTTATATCACAATATGCCCAGCCTTAACTTCAAGTATATTTTGAATGCAGGAAATGTTCCTGTAATGTACGATAATAACGCGCTATAACAGCACAACACATTTCCATGAGGAGAAAACACATGCAGCGTCAGAAACAATGACAACTTGACAACACGTGCCGCATATAGAAAACATTTTAAATCACTAAAAGCGCTGCATAAACTAAACGCTGTAAAAAAAAAGGCTAAAAAGTGATGCGCACAGCTGGGACCTGAGTGCATGGATGTATAGAGAGGCGAAGTCCCTCCCATTCCGGGGGAGCTCCATGGGACCTTATTTCGGAAAAAGTATGCATTGAAGTCAATGGAGAGAGAAAGATTATCTTTTGATCCCGTTTGAATTGTGCCACGAATTACACACATGATGTTTGTCAATTTAAACACACTCAAAAAAATCAAAACGTGTCGTAAAACTGTGAAGTAACACTTTTTTTAGTGTGAAACCGCTCATGAACTACATCTCCCATCCCGCACCACACACCAAGACGGCCGTCCCGTTGGAACATTTCACTTCTTTCTTTCAGAACGAGGCGGAAAGTATTAAACGAGGTTAACATCACTCCAAGTCTGGGCACGTTGAGAGCTGTACACACACACAAGGGGAGTTAGTCGGTTCGTAAGACTCTTACGAACCGACTAACTCCCCGCATGCTGGCTCGACCGGGACTCTGGGATTTGTAGTCTTTCTAGTTGCGTATTTTTCATAGTCTTATATTTCAACAGTTTTACGACAAACTGTGACTTTTTTGACATGGAAATAATTATTTAAGTTTGACAAACATCATGTGTGTAACTCGTGGCACAATTCAAACGGGATCGAAAGATAATCTTTCTCTCTCCATCGACTTCAATACATACTTTTTCTGAAATAAGGTCGCCATGGGTCGCCTTCGCCTCTATGAGAGCTGCTCATTGGCTCATGAGGACAAAATGGTCCAACTTTTGAGAGAGCGAAACGTCACAGATTACCCAGCATGCCTGGCTGTCAGAGCAGAGAAACCCGTATGTGCGCTCAGAGCATGCGCCCCTTAAGCCCCGCCCCCGAGCTCCCACTTTCGGCTCATTAGAATGAATAGAGACAGCAAATAAATCTAGATTCGGCTTTTAGTGCATTTTACAACTTTAAGGACCGAATGATTCTAATAAGAGCTATCGAATAGTTCATACTGGGTAGTTTATTTAGTTTAAAAAAAAGTATCCGCTGATTTACAGACATCTCTTCCCCCCGTTAGTCAATGGGGAAAAGTGTTTCTGGGCCGGGTGACGTCACGGACTGATACGGAAGTTGTAGTACCGCCGTTTGGACACAAAGAATATTTTCATCCTGAGAGCTTGTTGCTATCGAGGCTAGCTAACTCAGCTAACCTTGTCACATTGGAATCACGTGATCACAATGTTAAAATAAGCCGATAAAACGTTCAATTAACAGCGACGCTTGGCCAACTTTATAATCCCCGCATGTCACAAGCACTCTGCTCTCAGCTGTGTTTTTCAAACTGCATTTCTCATAATGGCATTTTGGGCCATGATACTCCCTAGTTGCTATGTTAAAGTTTTACATTGTGTTTTCCTACTTTTACACGGGTAAATGACTACTTCCATGGCAACCGACTGAGTAGAGCCCATATCGTAACCCAACATTTTGATGTGTGCTCCCCTCTCTGAAAGCCGCGCTGCACGCTGACTGTCTCTCTGACTGTCTCTCTGACTGTCTCTCTCGCTGACTGTCTCTCTGACTGTCTCGCTCTGACTGTCTCGCTGACTGTCTCTCTGACTGTCTCGCTCTGACTGTCTCGCTGACTGTCTCTCTGACTGTCTCGCTGACTGTCTCGCTGACTGTCTGTCTGTCTGTCTCTCTGTCTGTCTCTCTGTCTGTCTCTCTCTGACTGTCTCCCTGACTGTCTCGCTCGCTGACTCTCTGACTCGGTGACTGTCTCGCTGACTGTCTCGCTCTCTGAATGTCTCGCTGACTGTCTCGCTGACTGTCTCTCGCTGACTGTCTCGCTCTGACTGTCTCGCTCTGACTGTCTCGCTCTGACTGTCTCGCTGAGTTTCTGAGGAATAAATCCATCACAGTGGACTTTGGTCGCAGAGCTTTTTGTGAAACCACGAGAGATGATTTCTGCACATCCCGGCCTCCTCTGTCTTTGTCTGATCTGTCCCCCTCAGGCAGATCTGTCCCCCTGCAGTCTGATCTGTCCCCCTGCAGTCTGATCTGTCCCCCTGCAGTCTGATCTGTCCCCCTGCAGTCTGATTCGTTCTCCTAATCTGACTTCCACACACTGTGAACAGGTTTTTCATATTTCCGGACTCAGCTGGACTCTTCTGTTCTGCACATTTCGTTTTCCAGAGAAACTTTCATTTAATTGCGGTCCTGAAATAAAACTGAACTCTATTTCGCACTGAGATAACGGTGTGAACCTTTCTCCATCAGCATGTCGTTTTCAGGGGATCTTTAATTAGTCTTTTGTGCGCTGAGACACAGAAAGACACAGATTTAACGGACACTTTTAAATGACTTTTTCACGCTTATAGAAACCAATCAATCTTCGCTTTAAATCAATCCGTCTGGCCAGAAATATTTAGCTAAACTTTTTTCTTTTTGATGGATTTCCTTCGCCCATAATGTCACATTTGCAGGCTTTCAGAGGGTATCGCTCACCAATTAAATATTGCGGGTAATCTTTGACTCTCACAGTTAAAAGAAGTCAAAAACGGGTTCAGTACCTCCAATTAGAGCCGAGTCGGTCCTGATGGCGTTGACTAAAGGTTGACCTGAAGCCACTACACCAGCATGATCTACGGCAGAGAAAGGCAGAAGGAGAGATTGAGGAAGTGACCAAGAAGGAAAAGAGGAGATGTGAGAAGAATAACAGAAAAGCAGAAATAATGTAAGAAGAGAAGGAGGGAAAATAAGCGCAGAAAAGAGACATTTAGAGACAAAATCATCATTCAGAGCAGACGGGAGGAACAGCAGCTCAACATGACGCTGGAGGAAGACGACTCAGAGGAGAGGCACTGGGAACTCCCCTCTGGTGTCAAAATTAATTATCTCATCAGGCACATTGTCACGAGTCTCCTCAACAACGTGTGCATACTTAATGAGGCTATAACACAGTGAGAAACGGCAGCTCCTACCGAGGGAAGATAAGCTCACAAACAAACAAAGGGGACATCATGGCACACTTGCAGATTTGTAAGCAAACATCATTTCAGGGGTTCAACATATCATTTAGTCGTTTATTTTATTTCAGCCAACCTACAACCACACATGTACTACAACAACGTGTTAAAACCAGGGCAAATTCATAAAACCTGGGACTAAAGACACGTATGCATCCATACAGAACACATCCAGTACTTTGGTGTAGTGATAGACCATTTGCTATCCAGGGAAAAGCACGTTGAATATATCGCTAAAAGGACAAAACAACGATTTTATTTTCTCCGCCGCCTTCGGTCCTTTGGGGCGAGTAGACACATCCTTATTGTTTTCCACACCTGTGATTACAGTATTGCAATAACACATGATACAAGTGTTTGTCCTTTAAGGGAAAGCTGCTCCACCAAACAAGTAACTCTTCGAATCAGCCTGCCATAGCTACATATTAGAGCTGGCCAACAACATTTCCTCTGACCTTGAGCAGCGAAAGTGAATTGTTGCCATCACATGACATACACAGGGTCCCAGGATTTATACATTTAGACCAGTGCTTCTCAAAGTGTGGTCCGCGGACCACTGGTGGTCCGTGAGCGCCCCCTAGTGGTCCGTGAGTATATTGGTAACATTTAACATTTGAAATTAATTAATTAATTTAAGTTTTCCGCACTCTCGCGGGAATATCTCCGTAATGGAGCGAGCTTAAGTTTCACTTTCGATTCCATGATATAGCCCAGATCAACACCTTCGTCATACATGTTGCCACTTGTTTGTACCATTTTCAGGCGATTTGTAAAAAACGATGTGTTTTTGGATATTTGTGGAGTTAGGTGGTCCGCGAGTGTTTTTTTCCTTGGTATGAAAAAGTTTGAGAAACACTGATTTAGACTGAAACACTGCTTTGTGCTAGATTCAATCCTCTGAATGCAGAGTCTATCACATAATGTTATGTTAAAAGTCTGTTTCCTTGTTTTAGTCTTTTGGTATTTGCCTTGTTGATGTCACAAACGGCTGTGATGCAAGAAACATGTCAGATTGTTCCGACAACATGGCATCGTCTCATATGACACAATCATGAATTCAAGCACACACAACCGTCAGTCGTCCTCCGGGCCGACTTTCAGCCTCCTTCGGCAAAAGGTGGGGAAAAGGACTGATAGAGACAGAGCGCCAAAAAGTTGTTGTCGATGCTAAAAGAAAAGTCAGCAATTAATGATTGGGCTTTTGGGAAAAGACAAGAGCAGTGACCTTTGAAATAATAAGAAATATCCTGTGTTTCAATCTATTTCAATCTATTGGCTTCTTTTTTGGATCAACCAACTTTACAGCCATCGCCCAATTCAGTTTCGCAATGAGAAGAAGGTCACTGTTGAGCCCCTGTTGTGCATTAACGTGTTGCAGTGACTCAGCAGATAAACAGTGGGGCAATCAGCAGCTGAGCAGCTTCGGGGAGTCGGAAGAGGCCAAGAATAAAAGTTACAGGGATATTATTATGGACTGAAACATGCGTCCAAGTGACTTCTAATAGTGCTTCATAACAGCTGGATGTTCGATCTCTACCCACGGCAACATGTCAAAGTGTCCTTGGGCAAGTTACTGAACCCTACTTTTCTCCTAGAGGCATGTCAATGGTTTTAAAGTGTATGTAATTCTAGTCAGCGAAGAGACATGTAATCTAAATGTAAACCTTTGTATCTCTTTCCCAATTGCACTAATGGGAGCCAAACTTGAAACCAACAAATAGTACACTGAATTAATCCAATAATCTTGCACGTGTCAGTAAAACTAAATGAACCTAACCACGTGGTCGTCTCCTACCTGACAGGTGGTGTGTGTTCTCTGCTGCGTAGGGATTGGCTGCAGCCGAGGAGCCGCAGCTGGACTGCAGTAACGGTCCGGAGACGGTGACGGGGCTGCTGTCCGGGTGCAGCAGAGCCGCTTTCAGAGGGCTGATGGAGTTAAAGCGGACCACCGAGAGACAGCCGGAGAAACCCAGAGACGCCAACCTGGACAGATCTGGATCCAGACCCTCAGAGTCTGGAGAGGGAAGGAAACAAGAGTACTGTACACTTAGATTTCTGCCACCTGTTTTATGTCTTGTCCTTATTTCTTTGTTAAGCGACCTTGGGTTGATGAAAGGCGCTATATCAATTAAAGTGATTATTATATTATTATTATTACTGCAAGTGTTTTCTGACAAGATTTCATATATTATATTTATTCCTTTTTTTCTGGTTTGACAGTTCAAACCAGCTCTGGAACAAGGAATCATTTCTTTGCACATAAGTGAATCCCAAATCCCAAAACTCAATTTGTTTCGTTCTTTTTCAGAAACACGTGAAAAATATGCTTATTCACTTTCTTGCGAAGAGGTATTCGTAAAATGTGAAAAAAACCCACGGTGTGAAACACGGTTCTCCCATAACTCAAGCATAAGCATAACATAAGCATATTATGGGGTGTCATCAAATTCCGTTGCCATGGCGACAGCTCACCCGTCATGAAACACGTTTTTTTCATAACTCCAGTTAACATGCTTCAAACGGAACAACACTTCACAGGTTTCATAACGATGCGGCCCTCAACACATCGAGGCGTATTACGAGGGGACTGCAAACGGGACAACGCTATCAGGTCTTCTGTTCTAAAGCAACAAAAGGCTCGCCAAAAATAAAAATAAATAGAACATAAATCAAAGCATAAAACCAATGCATTGTGGTTTTATAGCTGCTGAATATAGCTTTGTAATTAAGGGTTAGAATCTTAAGTTAGTCAGTGTAAGTCCACAATGGTTATGAAACTGAATAGTTACAAAACTTTTAACAACAATTAAAAGATAACTTTTAGTCATAACGAATTACGTTGGTTACGAAACTGTTCCTTTAATACAAGTGCAGCAACCTGTATTACATTTTTGAGATACTCAGAATACTTTATTTACTCCAGGGTTAATTTGATTTTGCTCAATTTCAGATAAATTATATTACAATAAATATGCAAATAATGTGTATATTAAAAAAACATAGAATGGTGTATTTGTATTGATGCTGCATAAAAGATAGTTTCTGGAAATGTAGCTTACACTGTCAATTATTAATGAAGGTAATTGATCACAACAAACATTTAACAACATCTGGATATATTTCTACGGGCAGATTATTGTTTAATCAACAGAAAAGTAACATTTGAATGATTTCTCAGAGCACAGTTTAACTAACTGGACCCTCGAGTGTTAAAGTTAACGTTTTATTTATCCGTGCTAATGATTGAACTTCTAACCTTTCGCTTGGAGGCTTTAATCTCTGAACTGGAGGGCCGACTTGTTCAATAAAACACGACAGACTGACAGGTTCATCGACTCTGCCTCACCTCTCCCCGTTATCAGAGCGGGACAATAGTGGCAGCTTATTGACTCTAATGATGAACACACACACACACACACACACACACACACACACACACACACACACACACACACACACACACACACACACACACACACACACTACAGAGAATGCTTCAGCTTCCAGTGGGCATCCATCACCCCTGGAGACAGATGTGCACCCTCACCTCTATCTGTTCACTTTATTGACTCGGATGTGTTCATCATTCACCTCCTCTCCCTCACAGCAGTGTAAACAGCAACTGTGAAGCCCGCATTAGCCTGTCAGCAGCTGCATCAGTGTCTGGTCACATGACTGAGACACATCTGCATGTTGATGAGAGCGGCAGGAAGCATTACCGCAGCCCGTAAAACACTCTCAGTGGAAACACTCCTCACTCCGCCACCTCTCTGACTCTCTGTATTCCTTCCGGGTCGATTAGTTAGGCTGACGGATGACGGGCTGCCAGTGAACGACAGAAAATCCACTTTCCTGCAGCTGTTCTGATGCTGATCTGACTGAAGTGACTGAGCTCGTGAACTGTCTTCGGGAGGGCGGGGCGAGCCTCGCTGCGGGGAAACTGTGGACCTCTGTCGCCGCAACTTACATGATGCCGTTTAAAGGGCGGTGCCGGCCGTCAGCGAACCGACCCGCCGACGACCCGCCGACGACCGGCCGACGACCCGCCGACGACCGGCCGACGACCCGCTGACGGCCCGCTGACGACCCGCTGACGGCCCGCTGACGCCCCTTCGCGTCCGCTGACGACCCGCTGACGACCGGCTGTTCTGTGATTCTCCAAAACACACAGATGGCCAGTCCGCCCTTACCCTGTATTCCACCGGGTTCGTCTGCGCCATGGCGGTGAATACAGGGTCTACCGCGTTTAGGGACCGTTAAGCAGAACCGAAAGTGTGTATTTTGTAGGGGTACCCGGTACCCGGCATTTTCTTATCGGTTCTCATCTGGAACCAAGTTTCGGTTCCCAACCCTAGCTTCGGCACATTAGTGTTTTTTTTAATTTGCATTGTTTCTGGAAGGGCAGCGCGTTTCCTCCCAATGGAAAGGGTTGGGGCATTGTAGCGCATTTTAACCTCTCAGCCACCGTACATAACAGAGACTATTCCACAACACTTTGGTTACAGTCCCACACACCAAATATCCGACAAATTATTAGATATATTTTATATTTTTGGTTGTAAAGCTCCAGCATGTCGTAACTGAGCTCGTGTTTTAACCCCGTCATGTCAGCGTGTGAGCGGTCCCCTCGGTCACTCCACAGGAGGGTTAACACCAAAGATGGGTCGCGGTAAACGCTCTGAAGTGATGCTCCACTACACTAAGAAAGAAAAAGACAAGGCACAGTGTAAAGCCTGTCCATAGCTCGCCACAGGCAACGCTCAGTTACAAATAAAGCACAGCTATTGTGCAACACATTTGTATTGCATGTATATTTTTTATTTGTAAAAATGTCAGTTAAAGCTTAAAAGAATAAAGATATTTTTGTTATCAAAACGTTTGACCTCTTTCTTTTACAATTTTGGAATCGAATCGGAATCGATACATTTCAAACGATACCCATCCAGAACACATGGCATGCAAAGGAAGGAACATCTTCTCCAACTTGACAACCCGTGCGCAGAGTTCCCTGAAAGCGCTGCATCCAATATTTATCACACTGCAGGAAGCTCAGAACAGCGAAGTCAAGTTGATGAAGATGTTTCTTCACAGACACATTTCTACCTCGCAGTAAAGGATGTGTTGTATCGGGGATGAGAGACAACAGAAGAAGTCCTGCAGCAGCTGTGGTCTTCTGAAATCAACTTCTCATCAAAATAAAAACCTCTCTTATATTTTGCCTCAGACTTCTTTGAGTTATATTTCCATTTGCATTTATCCCCCAAACACTCGTGGACTGAGCGTCACGTCAGTTCTAAAGTGCTCTCTAATTAAACAGGCCTCTCTCACCGTGCACTCTGCCCAGCACCAGCGACTTGATGCCGTTGAACTCTCCGTCTGATGTCAGGTTGAAGTCTTCTCTGGGGTTCTGGTCGATCTGAAAGAGGATCATTGTTTTTCCAAATTAGAATTTAAAACGTCTATCTTTGGTTTCTCCGAGCCAAAGATGTCTTACATGCACAGATTGTAAGTTTGCTCTGAAGATGGCAATGGGAAGCGTACAAACAAATATTAAGATTAGTTCTGGCGACTAAAAAACACCCTAATATAATTCAATATATTGTTTCAAGTTGTTGAGATATCTTCCTACACCACACCGTGTTTCCAGAGAGTAGGTTTTCAGATATGATTCATGATGATGGAAACCGACACCATGCTCATATTATGAACATCGGAGCCTCACTCCACCGAATCAAGTCCATTCAAGGAGAGGTCACCTTGTATTCCATTAAGGGTGATAATTATACAGCATGCTGGCAGCTGGTTGGACGAAGTCAACCTCATACATCATCTGAAGCTGGTGTTAGATAACATTCCGTAGATCCAGATATGATATTAATGCTTCATATTTCACCTGCAGCCGTTGTATTGTTCCGCGCTGCCCCGTGTAGCTGCGTGCTGGACAGCCAGCGCTGACGGGGGCTTCATCATATAGACCATTATCACGGTACAACAACACGCCCAGGGAGGAGAGGGATTGCCTGTGTGAGCGTCATTGCGTCTGCCCTTGGGATCGCTGCCTCATTTTAAACCTGTACTCCGACACTCAGTGTTTTGGTGCACGTTGAAAGAAAAGTAAAACAGGCTTAAGCCCAAAGAGATTTGGGTTTCTAACACGTTATGATGTAGCTGTAGAAGCGTTCATTTACGTATCTGAAAACAACTAAGTCCAGTGTGCACCCATAAGTAGAGGCTTTTTAGTGTGTGTGTGTGTGTGTGTGTGTGTGTGTGTGTGTTGGGTTTAATGGCCAAGTTGCAGTGGAATCAGGTGCATTTTCATTTAGCGATGGGGCGGTGGTGGCGAAGTCGATAGGGACTTGGCTTGGCTACTGGAAGGTCACCAGTTCAAGTCCCGGCAAGATCAAGTGCTACCGAGGTGTCCCTGAGCAAGGCACTGCTCCCTGGGCGCTGTTCAAAAAGGCAGCACACTGCTCCTAACACTAGGATGGGTCGAATGCAGAGAAACAATTTCCCCACGGGGATTAATAAAGTATATCCAATCCAAGCTATGTAGCCTTTCTGCTGGCCTGATACCAATAAGGGAGCTCCTTCTACCATTTTGAAGCCGGAGTGTTTTTGTTCAGGTGCAACGGGATGCCATCGCAACGAGCGAGTGGCGATGCGATGCAGAGTGAAGTGCACGTGCCGGGTGCTTGATTTCACCATGCGTATAACAGAGGTAACCCACGAGAGGTTATAATGGCTAAGCATGTCCTTATGCATCGGGGCAGCGTTTCAATCTCCCTGTCTGACATTAAAGTTGACTTTGACTTTAGTCGACTCCAAAGGGGAAGCACGTATTGTCCTCTTTACGAGCAGCAGTTATTTCACCTGCAGAGACACGGAGTCAGTCCGTCTCCTGAGGGCGACGGTGTGGAGCTCTCCGTCTGCCAGCCTCTTCACTTTGCTCTCCAACACCTCAGCGGCTCTGCTGCTGTCCAGCTTGTACCTCACCTCCAACGTATCTACACACACACACACACACACACACACACACACACACACACACACACACACACACACACACACACACGCATCAAAATATAGAGTTACATTAAAGTTCTCACAGTAAATCAAACGACCTTACGAACAGACAGATGAACATTTTAAATACCATTATTTCAAAAGGTGGACATTTTGTTTCCTGAAAGTGGCCTCGCCATGTCCTGTAGTCTTGGCTCTCAGGGTAAACACACTTAATCCTTCAAAGATGAATCTGATTATTTAAAAAAAAAGATTTCTGTATCAAAAGGATAACGACTCAATCCCACAGCTAATCTAATGAAATCTGCTAATATCAAAGCATTAAGTGCAGATTTAAGAAAAGGAGGGATAAGAAGTTACATTGTGTCCTTCATTAGATTACTTTATACAGCTTTAGTAGCACACATACACGGTTTCATTTGAAGGGGAATGTAGTTATAGCAGGAGGAGCGGCAGACACACGGTGCCGTCAGTCGAGGCGTTGTGTTTGGGCCGAAGGGGCGACTGCTGTCGAGGGTAAAAAGAAATGAGGCGTCTCAGAACGAATGAGAGAAAGCTCTCAGGGATTTAATTTGTCTTTTCAGTTTGAGTGCATTCACCTGACGACTCCACGGTCAGCAGGAAGACTTAACGCCACGCTGTGCATCAGCTGCCTCTCATTAACACCAGAACAAATCCATGTACAGCCAATCAGGCAGCAAAGTGCCAGCTCTGTCGGGCTCTCGTAAAATGTAATTTCTAATGAAGTGGCTACTCCTAAAAGCCAAACTCACGACGTAATTATTTAACACCAAAGTTTGTAAAACAAATCAGCAAGTTTTCTGCCACCCATTAGCAGAAAATACACTTTCATCCCTCCGTACGAGAGGAGGTTCAGTTTGAGACAAAGCATCAGCCGCACGGATTAAAAGGCAGTCGAGTCTGAAACCAGAGAGAGAGAGGACAGCTCTGACAGAGCCTGATCTGGTACAACTGCAGAGGAGGAAGAGGAGCGAGGAAGAACGAGAGGAGGAGAGGTCAGACGAGAGGAGGAGAGGTTAGACGAGAGGAGGAGAGGTTAGACAAGAGGAGGAGGGGTCAGACGAGAGGAGGAGGGGTCAGACGAGAGGAGGAGAGGTCAGACGAGAGGAGGAGAGGTCAGACGAGAGGAGGAGGGTCAGACGAGAGGAGGAGAGGTCAGACGAGAGGAGGAGAGGAGGAGAGGTCAGACGAGAGGAGGAGAGGTCAGACGAGAGGAGGAGAGGTCAGACGAGAGGAGGAGAGGTCAGACGAGAGGAGGAGAGGTCAGACGAGAGGAGGAGAGGTCAGACGAGAGGAGGAGAGGTCAGACGAGAGGAGGAGAGGTCAGACGAGAGGAGGAGAGGTCAGACGAGAGGAGGAGAGGTCAGACGAGAGGAGGAGAAGTCAGACGAGAGGAGGAGAGGTCAGACGAGAGGAGGAGAGGTCAGACGAGAGGAGGAGAGGTCAGACGAGAGGAGGAGAGGTCAGACGAGAGGAGGAGAGGTCAGACGAGAGGAGGAGAGGTCAGACGAGAGGAGGAGAGGTCAGACGAGAGGAGGAGAGGTCAGACGAGAGGAGGAGAGGTCAGACGAGAGGAGGAGAGGTCAGACGAGAGGAGGAGAGGTCAGACGAGAGGAGGAGAGGTCAGACGAGAGGAGGAGAGGTCAGACGAGAGGAGGAGAGGTCAGACGAGAGGAGGAGAAGTCAGACGAGAGGAGGAGAGGTCAGACGAGAGGAGGAGAAGTCAGGCGAGAGGAGGAGAGGTCAGACGAGAGGAGGAGAGGTCAGACGAGAGGAGGAGAGGTCAGACGAGAGGAGGAGAGGTCAGACGAGAGGAGGAGAGGTCAGACGAGAGGAGGAGAGGTCAGACGAGAGGAGGAGAGGTTAGACGAGAGGAGGAGAGGTCAGACGAGAGGAGGAGAGGTCAGACGAGAGGAGGAGAGGTCAGAGCGAGAGGAGGAGAGGTCAGACGAGAGGAGGAGAGGTCAGACGAGAGGAGGAGAGGTAGAGGAGAGGAGGAGAGGTTAGACGAGAGGAGGAGAGGTCAGACGAGAGGCTCATGAATAGACGAGAGGTTTGAAAAATGTGGATAAAAAAAGACAAGAGAGAAACGAGGCAAAGCAGACGGGAGGAACATGAGTTTGAAAAACCTCGTTCTAAAATAAATGAATGAAACCCTCAAAGAGAAGAAAAGAAGAGGTACGGGATGAGGCAACTCAGGAGGGGAGAGAGATTATTGAAGACACTCCGTGTTGAGCTGTGAGAGCTCCTTGAAAGTGGGAGCGCCCCCTCACCGTGCTTGTTGACGAGCAGGGCCAGGTACTGGGTGTGGTAGGAGCTGACGTAGAGCAGCAGAGCCGGGCTCTGATTGGTCCTGAAGCTCAGCGAGACGTTCTCTCCTCTCGGCGTCGGGTCCGAGGAGATGGAGGACGGCAGGGCGCTGCTGTTCCTGCTCAACTCGTACGGCTCCTTGAAGGTGTAGCGCAGCGACGTGCCCGACTGGAAGCTGGCCGACAACTCTGAGGAGAGAGATGTAGAATATACGGGATCTGAGTCATGCAGACCATCTGGCCGCTGGGGCTTTGATTCGAGTTCAAACAGACTGTGTATGATGAATGTAGAGTATAGCAACAGATCCTTGTCCTTTACACAACAGCAGACATTTGATTTGTATTTCTGAATGTGCTCGAAGGGAATGCATCTTGTTTCAACCGCCTATTGTCTAACGTGATTATTAGACGTCGTATTTACAGAAGCTCAAGGCTCTGTTCAGAACATATTCGACAGAGACTCGTTCGCTACGGGAACTACAAGACATCAAAACAGACTCGACCCCAGCTGCCGAGATGAATCAGCTGAGTGACTGCAGGAAAGGGGATGGAAAGGACACGTTGTAAAGTGTTAGGACAGGTCTACGAGAGAGAGGCAGGCAGTGGGCAACGCTAAGGCGAACCAACTCCAACAATCCAACTTTCAATCTCAAATACTTGTCCTTTTTTCTCCATGCTTGAATCTTCCTGTTGTCGTCGGGTCAGAACGCACCCGTTTCCAAAAAATGTATGTCGGTATCACATCTTATTTGATCTTATTGGCAAACAAAATAACATGGAGAGTTATCTGGAAGAAAAATAATCACTAATGTCATTGAATGATGTGGTTTATATAAATATGTAGCACCTGGCGCTGTTATGTTCTGCTGTCTGTTTCAGACCCGACTTTGAGACGAAGAACTCTTTGATAACACTGAGTCAAAACACAGATGTGTGTGGTGATGCGTTTAACAGTCAAACCAGGACCAACGTTGCACAGTGACAGGAAGACGACAGTTTCATTCCCTTGACTTCTGTAACCTGCAGAACCGTATATGGTGTTCTGCTAACGTGGCTGGTGGAGTGGCTCCACGGGAAAGCATATGCGTGTGTGTACCAGTGCGGCAGAAGGCTCCAGTGTGCGCCGACAGGCCGCAGTCGCAGTGGAAGCCGCTGGCTCTCTCCACACAGCGGCCCTGGTTCTGGCAGAGTGAGCCGTAGCTGCTGCAGTGACCCGGGCAGCCGGGCTGGACCCCGGGGGTGATCTCCGCCCGCTCCTCCAGGTCCAGGGGGACGCCGTTCAGCTGCAGGGAGCGGATACAACCCCGGAAGCCCTTCTGCCTGGACGCTGTGCCTCCTGAGAAACACAGAAGCACACTGAGTAAACATCCATCCTCCAAAACATCGAGGAGCTGTCATCATTTCCCCAAACATCGTGTCTGATCCCACCCACGTTCAGCTGAGAGGAGATTCAGGGTTCACACGGGCAGCCTGAAGCACTCATATCATATGTTATCAATTGTCTAAACTGACTATGTGACTGATATCATCAGCAGTCAGTGTCATACAGCAGGGGTCGGCAACAGGCGGTCCGGATCCGGACCCAGACCCCGACCTATACGGACCCGGACCTATAATCAATACATTAATAGGGGATTTCAATTTTGACGAGGCGATTCTATTTTAACCGCCGCCGACAGGGGGCGAAAGAGAGGAGTGAGCGATAGAGGGAGAGAAACACAGAAGAAGAGACGAGAGCGGGCAGAGAGAAGCGGAGAGGAGAGGGAACAGGCGAGTTAGCGGCAGACAGGAGAGGCTTCTCAATACTCAAATTTCCCCTCCTCGACTCCCCTCCTCGATACTTAGACCCGCCCACAGGAGATGCGAGCGGAGGACCGAGGAGGGGAACCGAGGAGAGAGGAGGGGAAGCAGCAGACGTTTAAAGAAATGAGAACTCCTCTCCTCTGAGCGGTCATATTAAAGCGACGTCCGTTCATTATTACGTGGCAACAGCTGCATCAGCTGTCGAGTGTTTTGTCATATTTTATAATCTCTGTTAGATCAGCTGAACATTGTTCCCCCACATATTTACTTTGAATTCATTGAGAGTGCGGTATAATGAGACAATACCAGGCTACAGATGCGGACACACACACACACAAATATATTTATATAAATATATGCAATTTAAAGTATGAGAGCACTCTCATAATAACGTAACACAATCAGAGACTGGATATACCCCCCCCCCTCCTCTCTCTCTCTGATCGCTGAAATGGGGAATTGAAATTACGGGCCAAAAGTTGTATTTGCAAGTATTAAAAGTAAGGACATCAAACCAACTGAGACCTGTCTGTCCGCCGCATCTACGCACTGTACAGTACACACACATACACACTGTACCACACACACACACCTACAGCTCCTAAAGCGTAATCAGGCTACAGCCGTTGTGTATTTTATTATGTGAAACACTAAATGGTTTTAGAAAAATATCGACTCTTTGTTTGTAGATATCTACTAAACTAAAGCAAATAAAGAGAGTAGGCCTGTTATACTGAGTGATATATATTTTACACACTGCTCTGCTTTCTGCACGGGCCTCACAGCTGTTCTCTCTGTAAACATCGCGTTGCGATGAGAGCAGGTTCTAAAATAATATCCAGGGGTTGCATGCAGAGCTGTCATTGGCTGAGATAAGTCCGGCCGTGCGTCACGCCTCCACCGTTCCCGGAAATGCATCTGCGGAGGAGCCGTGGAGGAACCATCAGTGTATCCTCGGTTATAGCTCCTCCAGAGAGACTCCTCGACGCTCGATCCTCGGTCCTCGGTGTGCATTTAGAGAAATGAGACGTCCTTCAAAATGGCGCGCTGAAATTCATTTCGGGTCACTACCGGAGGACCGAGGAGTCGAGGAGGGGAAATTTGAGTATTGAGAAGCCTCTAGGGAGAGACACATAATTACACATGGCGCTCTCCAAGAAGAGGAAAGTGGACAGTGAGAACAGAGCTTTTAACCGTGAGTGGACTCGTTCATGTTCATCCTGCCCACTGGGAGCACAGGGCGCTCATTACAAGTGCCAACACGCCACTATGAGACAAAACACAAAGTGTTTGACCAAACATTCCGTCTCAACTCAGAACTGAGCTCACACAAATTAAATATCGTTCCAGGGCAGGCTAACCGATGAGCTAACCGAGGCTAACCAATGAGCTAACCGAGGCTAACCGATGAGCTAACCGAGGCTAACCAATGAGCTAACCGAGGCTAACCAATGAGCTAACCGAGGCTAACCGATGAGCTAACCGAGGCTAACCAATGAGCTAACCGAGGCTAACCGAGGCTAACCAATGAGCTAACCGAGGCTAACCAATGAGCTAACCGAGGCTAACCAATGAGCTAACCGAGGCTAACCAATGAGCACCTGCATGTGTGTATGAGAATGGCCCTGACACAATTTCAGCCCAGCTTTAAACTCCTGGCAGGACAAGCTCCAGCTCAATTCTCGCACTGAATAAAAAAAAGTGAGTGACGGACTGCAATATAAGAGGGAAAGAAACAGAAACTTTAAAACTGTTCAACTGTTATGATGCGTAAAGACTGATATCGTTCTATAATCGGCTGAAACTGTTGAGTCATGATGGGAAACGGTTAACAAAGAAAAAGGGAAACTCAAGCTGCTGCTACACTTTATTTATCTAAAATGAAGCACTTTTAAGATGCAGCTATTTTATTTATTTTCTCTATTTTATTTGTAAATGCAGCCCGAGAGGAACATTACACATATCCACAGTATTTAATGTTAATTGACAATAAATATTGTTGTTTTTGAATTGTACTTTCTTTATTTGATTGGCAGTCAGCTGTTGATGACATGCAGACGTTGATAAAGCTGCAGTCACTTCAATATATATCACACTAATTCATGAAGCAAGTTAGACATTTTGAAGTTCCGGACCTTTGCACGGGGACATTTTCTCTAACTGGACCTCGTTGAATTTGAGTTAGAATCAATCTCGCACTGAGAGAACAAATCCCCCAGTGTCTGTCCTCTTTGTCCCAGCCTTTCATTTATTTCTCTGAGTGTTGACAGGTCAGTATGTTTCCTCTCTCTCTTCTCTTCATTTCTCCTCCTCCTGTCATCTACAGCAGATCCCCCCCCCTCGCCTCTGCTCCCCCAGAAGCTCCACGCTGTCAACTCTCTTCTCGAGAAGTGACACGAAGATGAAACAGCAATGAGGCAACGCGGTGGAAAACTGACCCGGGGACAAAGGTTTCATCAGCTGTCCGTCTGTCTGACGCCGCTGGATGAGTGGATGGCATGTGGCATATGCTCACTTCAGTGTTTAATACTTCGGCAAGAACAGATCACACTCTGCATTCAACATCTCTCCATGAACACGGTCACATTTTGTTTGCGCACTTCAGACAACCTCCCACTTCTGCAAAGATCACAAAGAGAAAGTCTTATTGTGTTCAGAGCACAGACTTGGCAGCTCTTCGCTCTCAGAGTCTGAAGCTGACAACTTGCTATTGTTCAGCAGCAGCAGCTTTTCACACCAATAAATCACTGTGAGACTCTCCTCCAGGCCCCCTCTGTCTTCTCTGACTCAAATGAATTATTGAACCAGCAAAGAAACGCAGGATACAAAACTTGCCAGAACATTTCCTCCGACACAACACAATGAAAAGTATAATATTTCATCCTCGTCAAGTCTACATTGATTGATTGATTGATTGAAAAGGCTTTAGTTTTCGAGATACCCCTACCCGAGCTAGAGCAAAGCACAATCACGTTTTTTCATTACTTTACTACGTCTACTCTAGTTGATGAAACGGATGGTTTTATAAATAACATTTCTGCCTATGATTCATGTATTTAAGTGTTAATATTAGAAAGTTGGTAAAAGGTATTGTGAACATCTAGTCCAAATTGTGTAACATTCTGATAATTATTTTCAGACGTACATAGGATAAGAGGAGCCTACCTTTTCACTATTTTCGGTAGGGGTACCTCATCTTTTAGGGGCCTTAGTTCCTCTACTAGTAACACACTAGCCAGGTTTCACCGTCCAAACGTAGGACACATTTTAACCGGATATCGTAGAACACTATCTAAAGGAAATGTAATAAAAGTATATTTGTGTCTAGTATTATTATGTGGTTATTAGTGGATTGTTTGTCATGTCATTTTCATACACGGTAATCAGTGAAAAAAGGGGGCGGGTTTATTGAGATAAGCAGTAGGTGGCGCCACAAGAAGAGAACACTTGAGCTCTTCATCTTTTTACTTCTTAATTCGGGTAACCCAAAGGAAACATGTAGCCTCACCGGTGGGACTGAATATTGAGACGCCCTCTACTGAAAATGTAAAGCGTATAATAAGGACGGTTAATACCTCCAGGCAAAGGATACACTTCTCAACATGTCGTGGGGATTTCTACAAAGTGCAAATGTTAGCTTAAGCTAGACTTTAGCACCCCACAGAAGACCATTTTGAGCTAGGTGGTTGAACGTCGCTGTCTGTAATTCTCTACTGGACTCATAGTTGATTCTTTCCTTAGGTTTTGTTCTATATACTGTATGCTTGTATCGTTGACATTTCTTATTTAGATATCAGATGTCTTGATAGTTCATCCTTCTCTACGGCCTTGGAAGTATGCCAAATCTACTGTTATATTGTAGAAATGTTTTATATTATTAATATTGAAGACTTTTTCGGAAATGTAATAGAGAAATGGGCACATCTCTTCATGCTCTAGAGCAGGGGTTCCCAACCTTTTTTCCCAAGAGTCCCCCCACAGACACACAAGGGGCGCAATAGCGGTAATTAAAGTTTAAAAGTCTCAAAAATGCTACAACTACTGTCACAAACTGGATGAATGTGAAGTATTTTGTTAAAGGAGGATCAAAGCGTAATTAAGGAGCACTATTGGAGCGACTGATGGTTATTGGACTCAGGATTAATTCATTTGGATTCCCGCTGTATGAAGAAATTAAAGGACGGCGTGGAAGTGGAAACAATTCACATAGGGATTAAACTGTTTAAAACACATGTTCAAAGTAAGCCGGATTTTGCCGATGTGTTTATGTGGATTCAAAAGAGACCGATCTGATCGGAGCAACTGTGACAAATCATCCAACTGAAACCGGCATGGACAACGACTATTTTTTAAAAATGCGCTTATCCAGAAAAGCCCAGCTTGGACACTTTACGGACAGAAGAAACATTTCTATAGAAAGAATTATACATTTCTGTCTTTTTATGCCTTTAATACTAACTTGAATGTGATATGATATTTGGCCTCAAATCATCTGAGGCCTGGCGCCCCCCCAGGTTGGGAACCACTGCTCTAGATTCTATGGGATTGCCCAAGGGTACTGCCTTTTTGGAAGGTGGTATTAAAAAACGTTGAAGGGTGGCTCAGAAAACCTCTACCAGAATCGCCACAGCTCTGTTCGCTGGGGGACAAATCTCTTGTGCCACCAGGCCTGACTAAAGCAGGACTTAGACCGACTTTAACAGGTTTTATTGTAGCTGCCAGGCTTATTCTGTGCAACAGGAAGAGCCCACACTGTAAGCCGGAGTTTACAGAATGGCTTAAACTCATGACAGAGACTGCGGCCTTTGAAATGATGACCGCCGGCGTAAATAATGTCCCGAGCAAATCTAATGGAGTGTGGCACATCTGCTTGGCCTATATCAAAGGGACACTGTCCTAGGGAGGGACAGGAAGTATATTTGTATATGTGTAAATGTACATGTGCGTGTATAATATGATGCATTTGTTGTAAATGTGTATCTACATGCTTTACGTTGATGTATATGAATGTGTGCGCGGGTGTATGCAGGCATTTGTGTGTGAGAGAATAATTGGGATCCCGGGGGGGTCTGCTGCCTGTATATGTTTGTTCTGCATGTATGTGAAAAATGTAATAAAAATCTTAATAGAAAAATAATAATATTGAAGACTTTGTGGAGAATTCCTTTGCATCTCGATAGCAACAACAGGGAAAAACAATTTGCTTCGTAACGGGTACCATGGCAGCTTGCGTACAAGTTGTGATACGAGCAGGGATCAAAGTCAGATCCCTGAGGAACGTCTGATCAAAGCAACACAACAGTGGCAAGGAAAGGTTAACTCTTCTAACAGAGAGGCTATCAGAGGGGTGAGGGTTTAACCACACACCCTGCTGTTCTTCAGCGACCAGGGTTACGCTCTCTGCACATCAAATGGAGACTCAATGCTTCCAGGAAGTAAAGTAAAGGCGTGGGCATCAAAGATAACATCAAAGAGTTCAAACACAGAAAGACTCCACCCTCAAGACATCATATCAAAACAACACAACCTCTAATGTCTCAGCGTGACATCTGCACATGAGAGTGGGAAACAATTAATATCAGTTATCATCAAAGTTTAGCTTCTACATCATGCTTGGCGAGCAAGACATATAAATAATGAATCTAAAAGTCAGGAGCGATGTGTGAGATTCAAACACACGTCCGACAGAACAGCCAAAGCTCGGATAAGAAGTACGAGTCTCAACATGAGATAATGAAATATGGCAGATGAAACAGTATCGGAGGAGATGTGAGATGTGTGCGATACGGAGAGCGAGGTTTGCTGATGCAGCACACATCTGTGCATCAAGCAGTTTAAATAACATACACTATTTCCACATGATGTCTACTGTAGGATATGAAGGAGTTGTGAACTTCAAATCAAAAAGAAACTTTGAAGGAAGGACGCATACCTTTAAGTATCTATCCTGTCTTCTCAATCATTTTGGACCACATCGTTATTTTATGGACAATGCTTAAACCGGGAGATAAAGTTAGACGTGGAACTCAGTCTTTTTGAACATTCATGTTCACAAATCATTTAAGTCTTGGTTCAAACATGATTGTCATTTTTTTGTGTATTTAACATATTCTTCATATATTTATTCTCAAAGAAATAAGAAAACGCCTTGAACAAGTTAGACAAATGACAGAAAAGGGTGCTAAATGCAAGGACATTGAAACACATATCACATATAATAACCTATTCTTTGTAATAAAAACAACTCGTGGCTTGTTGGCAAATGTTCAGACAGCTGCTAGCTTTCCAAACCTCTGAGATAATAATAATAATAGCTTTGATTTATATAGCTCCTTTCAAGGGACCCAAGGTCGCTTTACAAGTAATGGGGCAAAAACAAACATAACAAAACAAAAGTCAGACAGACAAAACAACAGATCGATTAGGGGCCGAAAGCCTTGGCAAACAGATGGGACTTGAGGGCCCTTTTGAAGGCGTCCAGTGTGGGGATGTTGCGAATCTCCGCAGGGAGAGCGTTCCAGAGGGTGGGGGCTGCCACGCTGAAGGCTCTGTCCCAGAAGGTTCTCAGTTTGGTGCGGGGGGTGGTGAGCAGGCCAGAGTCTGAGGACCGCAGGTTCCGGGGTGGGGCATGTGGGTGAAGGATGTCCGATAGGTACTGGGGGGCAAGGGCATGGAGGGACTTGTAGGTAAGGAGGAGGACTTTGTAAGATATGCGGAACTTGACCGGCAACCAGTGTAGGTGGACGAGGGTGGGAGTTATGTGCTGCCACGGCTTTGTGTGCGTGAGTACCCTAGCAACACAGTGTTGGACATACTGGAGCCTGTCCGGGGTTTTGTTGGGAACCCCGAACAGGACACCATTGCAGTAGTCCAAGCGGGTGGTGACAAACGCATGCACCAGGGTTTCGGCAACCGACACCGAGAGTAACGGTCGGAGTCTGGCAATGTTCCTCAGGTGGTAAAAGGCCGATTTGGTCACAGATTTTACGTGGGAATGGAAGGAAAGAGTGGAGTCAAGGATGACACCCAGGTTGCGGGCTTCAGGAGATGGGGAGATGGAGCAGCCGTCGACCTCAAGGACGAAGTCACCAACCTTCTGGAGCAGGGCCTTGGGTGCCACAACCATGAGCTCTGTTTTATTGCTGTTCAGCTTAAGATAGTTGGAAGACATCCATGGTTTGATGTCATGCAGGCAGTTGATGAGAGACTGAGGGGGGAGCTGGGAGGACGGAGTGGTGCTGAGATGCAATTGGGTATCATCAGCGTAGCAGTGGAAATTGAGTCCATGATGTCGGATGATCTGGCCGAGGGGGAGCATGTAAATGGTGAACAGGAGGGGGCCAAGCACAGAGCCCTGGGGTACACCGTGGTGGACTGGGGCCGGGGGTGAGTTTGAGCCACTGATGGAGACAAACTGATGAACTAGTGCTCCCATTTTCAACTAATTGGTGATGTTTAAACCTCGACATTTAAACAGCGACACTGTGATTAGTGCCACTGCAAAGACAACTAGAGAGCGCATAAAGTAACACAGACAACCAGCTAATGTTTGACGTGTCAGGTTACAGCTTACATCACATACTACAGAATAATCTGACGTCGGTACGGCTGCATTTCCAGGAATACCTGAAGCGTAGATCAAAGGAATGTTGAAAATCCTCAGAAAGGAGGGGCGCCTCATTCTCACACAGAGAGGAATCAAATCTGTGTACTCAGACGACACTGCAGCCCAAATAAACAAAGGCATAACTACCCAAACAAGGCAAAACAATCACTTATAAACCTGCACTAAAGAAAGTGATTTCTCTTTCATCGCTGAGCTCACTCCAAATGGCTGCGGATGGAGTTTAAGCACTTACAATACAAACAGAAATAAAGGAAGTGGAAAATGAACAATGGGTGTGTGGATTATAAATCCATGCGAGGCAATAACACGGCTTATTAATCAGAACAATGCGACTCAGCGTCAAGGCAGGGTTATGGCTCATAAATGCAATGTGTACATTGAGATATGGTTTATAGCAACCAACGCAGCGGCTTGTAATTCAAACAATGGAACAGTTTGCTTAACAAATCAAGACACGTAAATACAATGCATGTTGGAAGACGCGTCATGCATTTTAACTATAATCATTCAATACTATGCCGTGGAGAGGGAGCGTGTGCTCATGAATAAACTGAACACAGAAAGATGTTGGACATGTGCGTCCTGCAGAGCCAACAACACCCAAACACAGACATGTAACTCCTACGTAAACATATAACGTTTGTTTAGTTACTGAAATGATATCTTCTGTTGCTCTGGAGGAACAGAAAATATCTAATGTCGGGTTTAGAAACTACAAAAAATGGTGTTACAAACGAGGGCATTTGATTGACATGCATTAACCAATCAGGGGGCCGAATGAAAACAAGACACAAGTCCACATCCATGTTCCATGATTTAAAACACTGTTTATGGTGTGAGAGAACTGCATTAGATGTTAATCATAAAAATAACAACGAACATGTTGACCAGGGAATATTTAGCAACTAAGCACAATGTTAGCTTATCGTGCTCAACACCAGTAGTATTCATATCATTAACTTTCATTTCAACTATTTTATCAAATCTTGGGTAGTTTAATCAGACATAATACATTCTAATTTAAAAGTGGATTTTACTTTTGTATAAATAATCTGGTCTGTAAAGTCATTCAATCAGTTAAATAAACGAGATGTAGATGAGTAAAGGTATTGTAGTTCCAGTAATCCAAAATTCGATTGACAGACAGCACATAAGCTTGACTCGGACAAGATACGTCTCAGGACAGTTTGTTTGACTCTTTACTTCAGCAAAAAGGTATCAAATACAAACACATATGTTCACAGGTCAAAAACGATGTTGCTCTGTGCTTCTTTCTCCTTCTCACACACAATCACCAACAGCTGCCGTTGGCTATAACGTCTCGTAATCACCAGCAGCTGCGGTCGTCTGTGCCGTCAATTTCACACGGCTGGTTCAAATAAATGATATGATAGTACTAACAACACAGGATTATAATATTCAAATATATCAAACTATACATTTCAACATATGGCTCCTGGTATAATGTAGCAGAATGTGGAAATGATTGAGTACCTTAAAGGGCCCATGTCATGCTTTTCCGGTTAAACCCTCAAAGTACACCCTGTAGCGAGTAAAACTCTAACACAGAGAAGACCTGTCTGTGCTGCCCCAGAACGCCTCGTTGGACATTTCTCTTTTTCCATTTTTTTCTTCCTATAGTGACGTTACCATACCTAGGTCACACACACACACACACACACACACACACACACACACACACACACACACACACACACCACACACACACACACACACACACACACACACACACACACACACACACACACTCTCTGTCTTATCTTTTCTCAGCCGCGGCTCCATGGATCTCCACTCACAGTTCGCCACACCCTCACGTGTGTGAGCTCAGGCTGAGCTCCACGGTGTCTCGCTGTCTCGCAGACCCCACTGAGAGTGAATACACAGACTACACAGAGATGCTGTTTGAGAAATCAATGTGGGTTTTGAACATTGAACGATGTGAATCTATTCTAGTCGACCTCAACAATGGAGTTATGATCAGTAGAAATGGCCATGTCATGGGACCTTTAACTTTGTACTTAGGTATAACTTGAGTAAATGTAAATTATACTCCACAACTGCATTCAACAAAGAGTACGAGAACTAGTATTACAACTTTTTTTTTACTGTGTTATAGTTTACTGATTTCTACCTTTAGCGATTTCTTAGTTCGTGTCGTTTTTTCAATTTGGTTGCAGATAATTAAGATAGTTTGTAAATATTCATCAAGAGGTTTAATTTGAAAATACATTACACTTTGATATATTCACACAAAACCAGTGTTGTTTCTGCTCCCTAAGTATCATCCTGTCAGGCCACTCACACCGCCAAACGGTGCCTGGTTTTTCGGATTTCAAACCTTCAGGACTTACGGCGCGTCCACACTACAGCTTAAAAAAAAGCTTGGAGCTCGGCGTGTCTGAAGCTCGACCAACAACCAATCACATGAATCTCCCGCCCCTGACACACAAGCAGCGGTTTGATTGGCTAGAGCTTGTACTGGCATATGATTCGATTGGCTGACGCTTCCACCGAAAGCTTCAGAAGCTTCTAAAGTTGAACATTGCTCAACTTTGGCAGCCTGAAACGCCAGGAAAGCCCCGCTCTGCTTCCCACAATGCAGTTCGGCGAAAAGTGACACCCCATTCAAAGTGGGCAGACGTGTTGGAAACCGTTTTTGAAGCTGCCGAAGCTGTAGTGTGGACGGGCCGTGAGTGTTTCACTCGAGGACACTGTCACTGTCACAGAAATAGTGCTGATGAAGAACAAATAAACGACAACAAGCAAGTCACTGCTCCTCTCAAAACAGAGAAGTCCGAAAATTGTACGACAAACATCCATTACAGAAACAATCTGGAGGCAAATTCTGGACCGTTTCCATCCCAACACACACAGACGCGTTCCAGCGTGTGTTATGGTAATGTTGATGCTGGTGACTTAGAGTGGATTATTCCTCTCATCAATATTTCCCTCCATTCACTGCATCCAATCCCATCGCTGTTTGTTTGTCTTCCCTCACTGTGTGTTCACTGATGTGAGATGACATTCATGATATTTGCACAATGATAACGCCGTATGAAGGATTCGCATTATGATGTCCCCTTTAGCTCTACGTGGAGATCTCAGATTGTGGTATTGATTAGAGTGCAGAGAAACCGAGCTGCGTATTGACGACGTTTCTATTGGACGTTCTGATGGTTAATCACGAGCTCGCCTGATGAATCATTTACAGAATAAGCATCTTCTCCAGATTACTTAAAGACTTTCACTGCAGGAAGTCCCAAACCACGATATTCTCCCTGATGCATGCTGTATTTATTAAACATGATCATCGTTCATGCTCACATGCTGTCGACTCGGCACTTTCATATTCAAAAGTGCCGAGCAGCGGATAGCAGAACGGCAAGTTTAATTTAAACGGTATATTTCTTATTTTAGAGTAAGTAGGACTCGAGGAGATCAGACCGGATAACTGTATTGTCTGTGGATTATGGTCTATCAGGAGTAACATGGTCGGCGTCTGTACAAAGAGGAAGTGGAAGCAGTGTTGAATGGATGTGCTTCCTCGGCACATTTTACATCCAATGCTGCTGATAAAAGAGCAGGGTTTAGCCGATACCAGATAAGCCTGTGTGGAAGAACAGAGAATATTGTTAGCATTTATCTGAGGATGCTGCCACTGATTCCTCACGTTGGGTGCTTTGGCTGTGGAGGGAGAGGATACATGTCGGGTCGTGTCTTCTCTATCCAGCAGCACTTGAATCAATAACAGCTTAGCAGACTGCAGGCCTGATATAAAAAGCAGGATTGTACTTTTCTTCTGGAAAGCCAGTTAGCATGCAACAGTAATTAATTAACTAAAAGCTATTCTTGTCTCATAAACTTTAACAGATTTAACCTCACGATAATTCTTTGTTGTCAGTTCCTGGTTTGAGTTTGTTGTCGCATTGCAGCAGCTCCGTTTACAACATCAACAAGGGCAAATATTAAAGAGGCCCTATTCTGCTTTTTGGGTTTGTCCTTCTCTGTTTCTCTCCCATTCTCACTGGGTGTTTCTCAATGTCGAGGACGCTTCCTTGGTAGCACATGTACCTCCGAGTCACTTGCTTCAGAAGCGAGGCAAGAATCCTTCCGAGCCTCGGAAAACGAAGAACGGTGGAACAGGCTAACGGGTGTGCGTCGAGAGGCCCCGCCTTAAATGGAGCGCAAAGATTTAGAAATTGGTCCGTGCGCAAAGCATTGTGGGGATTTTAAGACCGCGGAGGATACACATGTGCAGCTTCGAAATGTCTCGCTACGAAGGACGCCAGCCTCGGTAGAATTCCAAGTATCCTGGACATTGGAACAGTCCTTCGGCGGGACTCGATGGCATCCTTGAAATAGTGGCTCTGGAGCATCCTTCCTCGACATTGAGAAACACCCTCTGTGCTCTTTTTAGGGTGGTAGAGCTATCATTACACCCAAGTATTTATATGAAAGTATTTGAATTATTTAAATGACAATGGGAAAACACGGAATACAAATTGTTCGAGTTAGTTTGAAGTCAGAGCTCTGTTAACCTGACACATGATGCTAATTGGCTGTCAAATGAAAATAACTCCATTGTTATGCGCAGCACAGAGCGCTGCTGCCTGAACGGCTGGAGCATCGATGACACACGCAGAGATAATGAACAAATATGCCAAACCACGGCAAATTGCAGAAGGAAAGACAAAAAATCTGTCACAACTGGACACGTATCAACACGTATCAACAACATGAAGGCGCTGCAGAAAACTACACCCAAAGAATCCGACACATAAACAGCCGTCACTCTGATGAACATTAAACACCGGAACAAAGCGTGAGGAACAATCTCTCTGCGCTATCCTCTTAACAAATTAATGATATATTATTAATGCAAAGCTTTGTTGAATAGCCTCAATTCTAATTGGTCAATTGTTGCATTCTACAGTCCGTTATTTCTGTGTATCAGACCGCTGACAAGGACTTCGTAGTGATCCCAAAACACAGCTAGTGGACTACTTTAGAAGTAGCAATTAAATCATTATTTAAATCAATAACATCGTTTTTAATCTATACTTTGGGTTAAAAAAATGTAAATAATTGTTAAATATAACCCTAACTATGTCATACTGTGCATATTGAAATATCCACCTACCTCTTTTACATTATTTATCCACATTTACTTCAGCACTCCTTTTCACTCTGAACCATTGTCTTACTGTTGACACATTTCATTTAAATTGTGTAGTAACTATATACATTACAGTTTAGTATGTTAGTTATTCCTTAGTTGTCAAATGTTTATGTTTTATCTGCGTTATTGTCCTTCTTATAAGCTATTGGTGTTTTTTGTGTGAGTAAATTGATAGCAGTTCAAACCTGAGTCAAACTCCTTTGATTGAACACACACCTGGCCAATCAAGCAGATTCTTATTTTGTATAAACGTTATATGAATATGTGTTTGGCCCATGTGTCTCCTCCTCACCTATGAACAGCTGGCTGTTGAGCTGCAGGTGGAGGTGTCCGTCAGCCGGAGCTTCCTGCGTGGCGACAGGAAGTCCGTCCAGCCGCAGCGACGCCTCTTTGACGTTCCTCTCGGCTCGGACTCGATGCCACCGGTTGTCGTTCAGCGGCACCATCGACTCCACGTGAACCTCCAGAGGCCCGTTACCGACGTCGAAGGAGAAAACCACCCGGGTGGAGGCTGACGGAGGGGGAGAGAGGGAGAGAGGGAGAGAGGGAGAGGGGGGGAGAGAGGGAGAGAGAGGCAGAGAGAGGGAGAGAGAGGGAGAGAGGGAGAGAGGGAGAGGGGGGGGGAGAGGGAGAGAGAGGCAGAGAGAGGGAGAGAGAGGGAAAGAGAGGGAGACGGATGAGACAGGGAGAGGTAAAGGTACGATTTATGGACAGGATAGCGGTCATGGGGAAGACAAAATGCAAACGGAAGAATTAACAGATTAGAAATATGGGTCAGGGTTGAAATAGAAAATCCTGGAGACAATTTGAGAACACTTTGAACATCATTTCAGAAAAACTCATTATGAAACATGTTTTTGCGTCACGTAAATAATCTCACACTTTCTCAGATTCAGATTCAGACTGACGTAGTGTAATAACTAAATATATATGAATGGCCTTATGTTAGCATTTTTGTAAATTATATATACTGGTCTTTAATTCTGTAGAGGTTTTTCAACATTAACTTGAATATAATCCATTAAAGTTGCGCCTCATATTTATATAAATACGACAATTTCAACTTACATTTGACACTTGCAAAAAAAAACTACAACTGCATTAAATGTCGGAGATATTTCCCACTTTAAATATGGTTTATTTATTTAGGTTGTTTAGGTTGTTTTAAAGCAATTTGGCCTCCTAATTTGTGTCTTGCCACATCTGTTACAGCAATTGAGAAAATTAATCCTTTGTGATTTTACAAACATTTAACAACAGCTCCTATGAAAAAGAAGGAAAGGCAAAGACTCATCCAAATCAATAACATGTGCTCTCTCTTAAAATGGCTATTTCTAACTTTGTAGCTGTATTCTCGCAGCTAAACTCACCAGCATTCAAACTACCAAAATATAACAACAAAACTACTAACTCACTTAAAGTGGAAACCCTTGATGCGCCATGAACTTGCTTACTTTGTCAAGCCCTGATGTTTTTGCTCTTGAACTACTAAAACGTATGGGGAATTGCGTTTGCAAAAGACAGCAACATTTTTTAAATATTGAATAGACAAAAAAATCTACAGTCCTTACTTGACATATAAAGACGAGCCACACAACATAGTGCTGAGAAAGGCTCTGGATTTATAGTTACAAGCACTGTAACACATAATAATGAGACTTTGAATGAATTGTTCTTCGTTGTGGAACGGACCAGATCCACTTGGGCTCTCCACTGCTCCCCCTTTCAAGAGAAGGGGTCGATGTTGGCGCCTAAAGACATCTCATCCTTTGTGTTTTCCAAGGAGAAGATGTATCACTCCGAGAGCACAGCACAAGATGAAACAATAACCCGGCATCACACGGGTAACTTCATTATGAAACTGTTCTCAGAGGAAGCAGCGGTATTCGGAGCGGGAACAACCAACACTGACAATGATTTCCCCGCGGGGCGAGGCTGTTGGAGCAGCAGTGTCCCTGCATCTGATTCTGTGTGTCCCGTCAAATCCCAATGCAGCACGAAACAACACGGCAAAATAAACTGGGCTGATTGAGCTTCAAAAGGCAGGCTCTGATACCTGCAAGATTGTTTTCCCATTGTCACACACATATGACACCTAGTCAGGGGCGGTTCTAGGGGGGGGGGCAGTGTCCCCCTAACACTGACCTCTGACCCCCCTGTGGCCCCCCCTAACAATGAAACTTTTTGTTTTTTTTAAATGTATATTTTCTGGTACTCAGGATGTCTGTTGCTGTAATGTGAGATTGTGCAGACACCCTTATGTAAAGTAGAGATGTAACTGTTCATTGCTTTTATTTTTATATAAATATGGTGTTAGTGCAAACATTGCACTATAACTTAAGCTGAAGCTAACAGTAATAACTATAAGATCTATCTGAAATAAATAAGTGTACTGAAACAAATACCAATAACTGTATTGCATTGTTTTCTTATGCGCAATTACTTCATTCTGTCTAGTTCTCTTTTTTGTCCTGCATGTATTGTGCCCCCCTCAGAAAATAACTGGCCCCCCAGTCAAATTGGTCTAGAACCGCCACTGCACCTAGTTGCATAACCATAGCGTACAGAGGTGTTTCTGCCATATTTTAAATGCAAACACACCAATGAGGGCTGTAAAGGTATAACACATACGCACTGCAATGTTGTACCCATAACGTATAAAACACCCTCTTGGTTATCGCTGTCATATTGAATAATATGCAGTGAGGCGGCGGCTAGAAAGCAGAACACAGAGAGCAGACACAGAAAATATCGCCCGAGCAATGAAAACAGAAAGCTCAAGTGAAGTTAAAGAAGAGTAATATGTGCGCTCTCATTTTGGGAAACTAAACCATCCTAGAAGCAGTGCTAAATAAAAGTCTCCCGTTGCTGCAGGCATTTTAGATGTGGTCAGATTTTCAAGCAAATAACTCTGAGGAAAGAAATGTGTTCAGGTTAACGTCGCAGCATAAGAGTGTTTACTATACCCAATTAGTTTGTATTTTCTTCTATTTGAACAGCCCAGTTGTTTCCGTAGCTATCGGTCCTTATGTTAAGCTATTCAAACAGCCGTAAAATGTCCCAGCTGGGCCACCGTATAGGGCGAGTGGCAATGGATGGGTGGGTAAAAGGTGGTATCACCATCAGAATTAAGCATTGTTTGAATCCACGTGTGATGATAGATGAGATCCAATCAGATCACACCACAGTAACAAAGAGATGAGTTTAAACATTTCATAAATAACACACATAGATGTATGAATGTTTCTTTCTTAACTTCGATTAAATGATCGCTTATTTAATAATTGATATTTACAGATTTAGTTTAAAAGCGGGTTTTCACAGGCTTTGTGTGGTAACCGTTTGGGAAGACCCTTTCCTGATTTTTAGCTGCAGAGCACGCTCTATAAAAACATTTTTTTCAAAGCGCGGTGTGGAAGACCTGCCTGCACAGAGCCCTGAGCTTGACCTCATGCAATCCATTTTAGATTAACTGAACCATCCATCGACGCTCTTGTGGATAAATTGAGTCAAATCCCTGCAGCCAGATTTAAAACATTTTGAAAAGGCTTCTCGGTTTCCCTGAGCTGTTCAACTTTGTGTAGCATTCACAGTTGAAGTCAGGACAGGAAGATCAAGACAGCCGAGTTCAACCTTCAATAAACAATTTCTCCCTTCAGAATACTTTGAAACAGATTAAGTCTCTAACCTCCAGGTATTACACTGATCCAGATTAAGACTTTGACTCCCAGGTTTCACTGACACATCACTCTAATCCGGATTAATTCCTCGCCCTTCAGCTCTTACTCACAGCTCAGTTCGATCCGGATGAAGTCTTTGATGCCCAGGTTCTCCAGGAACACACCGGAGGAGGCGGTGGTTTTAAACAGGAAGGAGATATCCGCGCTCAGCTCTCCGTGGAAAGTCGGGAAGTGGAGGTAAGACGTCTCCTTGTCGAAAAACGCAGAGTTCCAGAAGTTCTCTGAGAAAAGGAAATGAAAACTCATCATCTGTGAAGGGGCCCTATTTTATTTGTTGGGGTTTCCATTTCCTGTGTGTGTTATATCACCTGAACATCAGCAGGAGAGGACTCTTTAAAGTAGAGACACTACATACTGATATACACCTGAACATCAGCAGGAGAGGACTCTTTAAAGTAGAGACACTACATACTGATATACACCTGAACACCAGCAGGAGAGGACTCTTTAAAGTAGAGACACTAAATACTGATATACATCTGAACATCAGCAGGAGAGGACTCTTTAAAGTAGAGACACTACATACTAATATACACCTGAACATCAGCAGGAGAGGACTCTTTAAAGTAGAGACACTAAATACTGATATACACCTGAACACCAGCAGGAGAGGACTCCTTAAAGTAGAGACACTAAATACTGATATACACCTGAACACCAGCAGGAGAGGACTCTTTAAAGTAGAGACACTACATACTGATATACACCTGAACATCAGCAGGAGAGGACTCTTTAAAGTAGAGACACTACATACTGATATACACCTGAACATCAGCAGGAGAGGACTCTTTAAAGTAGAGACACTACATACTGATATACACCTGAACATCAGCAGGAGAGGACTCTTTAAAGTGGAGACACTACATACTGATATACACCTGAACATCAGCAAGAGAGGACTCTTTAAAGTAGAGACACTACATACTGATATACACCTGAACACCAGCAGGAGAGGACTCTTTAAAGTAGAGACACTAAATACTGATATACACCTGAACATCAGCAGGAGAGGACTCTTTAAAGTAGAGACACTACATACTGATATACACCTGAACACCAGCAGGAGAGGACTCCTTAAAGTAGAGACACTAAATACTGATATACACCTGAACACCAGCAGGAGAGGACTCTTTAAAGTAGAGACACTACATACTGATATACACCTGAACATCAGCAGGAGAGGACTCTTTAAAGTAGAGACACTACATACTGATATACACCTGAACATCAGCAGGAGAGGACTCTTTAAAGTAGAGACACTACATACTGATATACACCTGAACATCAGCAGGAGAGGACTCTTTAAAGTGGAGACACTACATACTGATATACACCTGAACATCAGCAGGAGAGGACTCTTTAAAGTGGAGACACTACATACTGATATACACCTGAACATCAGCAGGAGAGGACTCTTTAAAGTAGATACACTACATACTGATATAAACCTGAACATCAGCAGGAGAGGACTCTTTAAAGTAGAGACACTACATACCGATATACACCTGAACATCAGCAGGAGAGGACTCTTTAAAGTAGAGACACTACATACTGATATACACCTGAACATCAGCAGGAGAGTACTCTTTAAAGTAGAGACACTACATACTGATATACACCTGAACATCAGCAGGAGAGGACTGTTTAAAGTAGAGACACTACATACTGATACACACATGAACATCAGCAGGAGAGGACTGTTTAAAGTAGAGACACTACATACTGATATACACCTGAACATCAGCAGGAGAGGACTCTTTAAAGTAGATACACTACATACCGATATACACCTGAACATCAGCAGGAGAGGACTCTTTAAAGTAGAGACACTACATACTGATATACACCTGAACATCAGCAGGAGAGGACTCTTTAAAGTAGAGACACTACATACTGATATGAACCTGAACATCAGCAGGAGAGGACTCTTTAAAGTAGAGACACTACATACTGATATACACCTGAACATCAGCAGGAGAGTACTCTTTAAAGTAGAGACACTACATACTGATATACACCTGAACATCAGCAGGAGAGGACTGTTTAAAGTAGAGACACTACATACTGATATACACCTGAACATCAGCAGGAGAGGACTCTTTAAAGTAGATACACTACATACCGATATACACCTGAACATCAGCAGGAGAGGACTCTTTAAAGTAGAGACACTACATACTGATATACACCTGAACATCAGCAGGAGAGGACTCTTTAAAGTAGAGACACTACATACTGATATGAACCTGAACATCAGCAGGAGAGGACTCTTTAAAGTAGAGACACTACATACTGATACACACATGAACATCAGCAGGAGAGGACTGTTTAAAGTAGAGACACTACATACTGATATACACCTGAACATCAGCAGGAGAGGACTCTTTAAAGTAGATACACTACATACCGATATACACCTGAACATCAGCAGGAGAGGACTCTTTAAAGTAGAGACACTACATACTGATATACACCTGAACATCAGCAGGAGAGGACTCTTTAAAGTAGAGACACTACATACTGATATGAACCTGAACATCAGCAGGAGAGGACTCTTTAAAGTAGAGACACTACATACTGATACACACATGAACATCAGCAGGAGAGGACTGTTTAAAGTAGAGACACTACATACTGATATACACCTGAACATCAGCAGGAGAGGACTCTTTAAAGTAGATACACTACATACCGATATACACCTGAACATCAGCAGGAGAGGACTCTTTAAAGTAGAGACACTACATACTGATATACACCTGAACATCAGCAGGAGAGGACTCTTTAAAGTAGAGACACTACATACTGATATGAACCTGAACATCAGCAGGAGAGGACTCTTTAAAGTAGAGACACTACATACTGATATACACCTGAACATCAGCAGGAGAGGACTCTTTAAAGTAGAGACACTACATACTGATATACACCTGAACATCAGCAGGAGAGGACTCTTTAAAGTAGAGACACTACATACTGATATACACCTGAACATCAGCAGGAGAGGACTCTTTAAAGTAGAGACACTACATACTGATATACACCTGAAAAATCATCAAATGGAAATCACGGGGAAACAAATGAGGCAACAAATGTAGCTTTTGGTTTACTGTTACGCGGTCTCGTTTGATTTATCGTGCCAAACATTTATTTATAAATCTACTCGGGTATATATAGAACGGCTGTAATTGTGAATAATTGGAAAAACAACTTGCTTTTGTTTTACGTTGTAACATATTTTCATTAGATATAAGAACCAGAGTGTGACATTTGAGACGAAAATGCGCATTAGCAGCGGTTCTGCTAATGATAAATAGCTTCTAGATGTTTGGGTTTTGTACCCAGGATAATGTATTCATCGCATTAAACACCTAATCCTGTATTTCCATTTCAATAGACCTGAGAACAATTCATCCCTCAGAAATAATGAGCGAATCATTTGCTGCTCGAACAAATAAACGCTGGCTTTTGGTTTGAATGTCAAAATAAGTTTGTTAGTTTGTGTCCTTCTGTAAGTTCGACGAAACAGGGAACAGACATGATTATGAATATTATGTATTAAATGTAAGTCAAGGTTAAATTCTTATATATTTTCTGTTTACAAACAATGTGGATACAGCTGAAAGAAAGTGGGGAAAAAAGCAGTAGGCAACGGTGTGAGTAAGGTTGTATAGGCTGGGCTGTGGCGCAGTGGACTAGTGCGTTGGTGTTCGGATCGAAAAGACCAGGGGAGAACAGGTTCAAACCCTACTGCAGTCAGCATGTCATTGTGTGACTGCGCAAAGCGATGTAAAATAAACTTTAAAGGTCCCCTATTATACTGTTTCTCATCAATACTACAGATATACAAAACATGTTTGGCACCAAACAGCATTACCCATAATCCCCTCTGTTTCAGCCATGTTTCAAAAGTGCTGTTTCTCTGTCTGTGACTTTAGATGAAAAGTAAGGAGCCCCTCCCCCACGCCCCTCTGAGAGACATTTGGTTACAAAGAACTCAATGGAGCTCTAGGAGGAGATTCAGGTGATAAGGGGGGGGGGTTACCTTGGTTGCTGATTGGCTAATGGTTACACAAGACAACACATCGTTATGACATCATCAAGTGGCCAAAATCTGATCAGCTCATTTTCAGACAGGTTTTTATAGAAATGGATCAAAAAGAGAGAGAATCTTTGTTCCTGAAACTTTCAGAGTCTCTTTCCACAGAGGGGACACATGTTGATGTAGAAGAGACATGAAGAAGAGGGGACACATGTTGATGTAGAAGAGACATGGAGAAGAGGGGACACATGTTGATGTAGTAGAAGAGACATGGAGAAGAGGGGACACATGTTGATGTAGGAGAGACATGGAGAAGAGGGGACACATGTAGATGTAGAAGAGACATGGAGAAGAGGGGACACATGTTGATGTAGAAGAGACATGAAGAAGAGGGGACACATGTTGATGTAGTAGAAGAGACATGGCGAAGAGGGGACACATGTTGATGTAGGAGAGACATGGAGAAGAGGGGACACATGTTGATGTAGAAGAGACATGAAGAAGAGGGGACACATGTTGATGTAGAAGAGACATGAAGAAGAGGGGACACATGGTGATGTAGAAGAGACATGAAGAAGAGGGGACACATGTTGATGAAGAAGAGACATGAAGAAGAGGGGACACGTGTTGATGTAGAAGAGACATGAAGAAGAGAGGACACATGGTGATGTAGAAGAGACATGAAGAAGAGGGGACACATGTTGATGTAGTAGAAGAGACATGGAGAAGAGGGGACACATGTTGATGTAGGAGAGACATGGAGAAGAGGGGACACATGTTGATGTTGAAGAGACATGAAGAAGAGGGGACACATGTTGATGTAGAAGAGACATGAAGAAGAGGGGACACATGGTGATGTAGAAGAGACATGAAGAAGAGGGGACACATGTTGATGAAGAAGAGACATGAAGAAGAGGGGACACGTGTTGATGTAGAAGAGACATGAAGAAGAGGGGACACATGGTGATGTAGAAGAGACATGAAGAAGAGGGGACACATGTTGATGAAGAAGAGACATGGAGAAGAGGGGACACATGTTGATGTAGAAGAGACATGAAGAAGAGGGGACACATGTTGATGTAGAAGAGACATGAAGAAGAGGGGACACATGTTGATGAAGAAGAGACATGAAGAAGAGGGGACACATGTTGATGAAGAAGAGACATTAAGAAGAGGGGACACGTGTTGATGTAGAAGAGACATGAAGAAGAGGGGACACGTGTTGATGTAGAAGAGACATGAGGAAGAGGGGACACATGTTGATGTAGAAGAGACATGAAGAAGAGGGGACACATGTTGATGAAGAAGAGACATGAAGAAGAGGGGACACGTGTTGATGTAGAAGAGACATGAGGAAGAGGGGACACATGTTGATGAAGAAGAGACATGAACAAGTGGATTTTGCCTGATAGGTGACGTTTAATACAAATTGTAATTTTCCAGAATGGAGAGACTTCTGTCATGATGTAACCAGGCAATTAAAGCTTGACTTACTGTCTCCATGACAACTGAGCGGTCCCACCCTGTAGACGGCCTCTGACCCCGGCCTTCTGATGTCACCTAGCAACAGAGACCGGACAGGGAGGCTCTCCTTATGGGTGAGCAGCCCAGAGTCCTCAGTCCTGCAGGAGGAAGAGGAGGAAGAGGAGGAGGAGGAAGAGGAGGAGGTGGAAGAATAATTAGGATTTGGAGGATTAAAGAAAGAATTGGAGGATAGAGGAGGAAAAAGGAGAAGAAGGAATGAGGAGGAAGACAGAAAGGAGAAGGAAGAAAGGAGAAATAGAGGGGGAGGAGTAGGAAAGCAAATGGCAATAAGGAGGAGTGAGAAAGATTAGGAAGCAAAGGGCAGAGGAGGGTAGAACAAAAAGGAGAGATAAAAAGGAGAGGATGAAGAAACAGACCAAGGTGGGGCACGATAGAGAGGGGGACACTTCAGTATTAATAACCACGTCTGTAAGTAGTGCTGTGTCTCAGTACCACTCGGCGCGGTCAGCGTCACAGTTGCAGTAGTGCTGAGGGTCCACACAGTCTCCCTGCAGCCCGCACACACACTGCTGGCTGCCCGGCTGAGCCCCCCCCCAATAAGACTGGACACGACCGGGAGCGGGACCCCCGAGCCACCAGCTGAACGGAGAGCCCTCTGAAACACACACAGTAAACACACACTTAACCTTCCTACGTCCCACAACGTGAGCATGCTTTCTGGGGTTCTCCCTTTTCTGTCGTTAGATCCTTTGATGACATAACACTCGCGGTTCTATTGGCTAGCGCTCCAACACATCGCACGTGATAGGCTAAGGGGCGGGACATCTTTAAGCGGTTGACCAATCGCAACAGAGCCGGCCAGCTAACCAATCAGAGCGGACTGGGCTCTGGTTTCAGACAGAGGGTGAAAAGAGGTGCTGCAGCACAGGCAGGATGAGAGAAATAAAGAGCTTTGTGAACATTAGAGCAAGGAGACATGAAGTAGAGACACTAAACTGATATGAACCTGACTCAACACACCAGCATTACATTTCCACTTTAAATGGAAATCACGGGAAACGAATGAGGGAACGAATGTAGCTATTTAGTTGACATGGTCTCTCTGAAAGGGTTTACAATAATTGATTACAGCCAAGTGAAAAATGAAACCCGGAGAAAGGCTTCATCAGCTGGTGGTATCTTTGAAGTCAGTCACATATGACCGTTCACTCTGGTGCACACTAGCTAGCTTGATTTTTCAAAAATAAACGAGTTGATCAAAAGTGAAACGAAAGCAACAGAAATGTATCTGGGGGACGCTGCTCATTTATCTTGTACGGGTCCAAACCAGGGCATTGCTAATAAAAGGGCAGCCTCCTCAAGATGCTTGCAGGACACAAAAGCAACACAGAGATACGCTCTCTATGGAAATACTGTAAGCCCTATTGAACAATGTTGTGACAAAAAAACCTCTTTGCTGCTTGGAAAGAGTTCCCATCTCTCATCCTCCAGAGACGAATCCAGAGTTTGAGGAAGGGGACGTTTGCCAGCTCGTACCCCAACGCTGCATACATTGTTTTTGATGGAGGGTGATGATGGTATACGGTGACGAGTATATTTTTGTGAGAGAGCGTCGGTGCACCGGAGTGAGAGAAGGTGATTGTAAAGGTTTCTGTTGAGTCAGCGCTTTTTTTTATTTTCCCAGAGAGCAGAAGGGGTTTTTTTAATGGAAACTATCTCTCCTCCCATTCTTCCTTTTCTACCACATCCAGTATTTTCATCCATCATTTTATTACCCACCCACCCAAAAAGGTTGCTTAGCCGCACACTCTCTTTTGTGTGTGTAGTCTTAGTAGTTCCACAGGAGAGAGAGAAGTTTGAGGATGTGTTAATACATATTGCATGGATAACTTTCGGTCAAACACATCTCTGTGAATCATCATTTGGTTGAACCGGTTATGGGGGATTTTCTTCTGACTAATAATCAATTATTTTACACACAATTTCTGCTCAAATACAAATAACAGCAACACCTACAACCTACAAGAAAGAAGCTACAACATAGCAGTGCTTTAAGCTAAATGCGAATGTCAGCATGCTAATTTGCTCGCAATGAAATAAGTAAAATGCCGATATTTGGCAGGTATACTGTCTACACCATGTTAACCATCTCTAACGTAAGAATGTAAGCCCACTGAACTGTAAACATGAGCACTACATACAAACTAAAGTCGAGGTTAAAAATCTCTTAATGGGCTGGCCCCAGAGTACATCTCCGACCGCTTACAGGTGTACACCCGCTCAAGGGCCTTGAGGTCGGCTGATCAGCTGCTGCTTGTAGTCCCAAAAACAAAGAAAAAGACCAGGGGAGACCGAGCGTTCTCATCGGTAGCCCCCGGGCTCTGGAACGACTAAATTGTCGCCCACTCTTGAAGCTTTTAAGTCCCGCCTAAAAACCCACCTATTTCCCCTCGCTTACCAGCCAGTCAGTCTGTGTCACACCTATTTGTATGCTTTCACTGTCTGTCCATGGCCTTTATGTGCCTTGTATTTATTCTTATGTGTGCTTTTTTGTATCTATTCGTGTAATATTATATTTTATTATAATGTTATGTTCATTGTGAAGCACTTTGGCAAACCCTCTGTTTTTAAACTGTGCTATATAAATAAAGCGGATTGGATTGGATACATATCATTGGTTTTTTTATTAATCATAAAAGTATTGGTCAAATTATGTAAATTCCGATTTCACATGGAAATGAGCTGTCTAATCTGGCATATAGCATCCCTTCTCTTTTTGACATTAATGTGTTTTTATGGATGGTCCTTGTTCAATAAAGATATATAATACTAATAATAATAATTCCCGCCAAATAAATCCTTATTTCATGGCAATCCATCTGATAGACGTAGAGCAATTTCATTTAAAAGCAACCACATGGTGGCGCTAAAGGAAGAGTAAGAGGATCATATCTGCAAAGAGTTTCAGAGGCGCTTTCACACCGGAGGACTTTTCCCTTTTAGTTCCGATAGTTCCTGGGATTTTGCGTTCACACCAAAAAGAGAACTTAGTTCATGAGAACTTCCCCCCCCTGTTCAGGGCCTGCTAGAGAGGTGGTTCTTTCCTGGGGAGAAACAAGTTACAATTTCTGAATGGCTGGGCGGATTCAAACCACGACCCCGTAAAACTCAGAATTTGTTTTGTGTAGCCGCCATTTTATTTGTTGGCATTAGCATTATTAGCATTAGCATTAGCCCCGCGCACCAACGCAGAGAGACTAACTTATGACAACACACAAAATAACATGGGAGCGGTGGAGATGAGGAGGTGTCGGCGTTCTGGCGATTTACTCGGAAGGCTTCAGGAGAGCTGGGACTCCCAGCAGCTTCTACTGAAGCCAGTCCCCAACTCCGGGGACTTAGGGTTGCAGAATACGCCGTGAAGTGGTTTGCGGCCTGCCAGTAAACCCAAAGCAGAAGAAGAAGAAGTGACGTCAGCGGGTTAATTTGCGTAATCCTCGCGATCAGCTCTTTAGTTCCATGGGGGCACTTAGTACTGGGAACTGAGTACGGCAAAGTACTTGGTGTGAAAGCGGCTATTGACCATCGAAAAACTGCTTGAATATATCAGCCTGGGCCAAAGTGGCCCGACCAACAAACAGCACGGCTACAAACTGGATGTAATAAAGTCTAGACCAGTGCTTCTCAAAGTGTAGTCCGCGGACCACTGGTGGTCCGTGCGCGCCCCCTAGTGGTCCGGGGTCCTATTGGTAAAATTTCACAATTGAAATAAATAAATACATTTCAGTTTTCCGCACTCTCGCGGGAATATCTCCGTAATGAAGGGAGGTTACATTTCACTTTCGATTGCATGATATAGCCCAGCGCAACACCTCCGTCACACATGTTGCCACCTGTTTGTACCATTTTCAGGTGATTTGTAATCTGTTCTAGAAAACGATGTGTTTTTTGATATTTGTGGAGTTAGGTGGTCCGCGAGTGTTTTTTTATTGGTTAAGTCCTTGGTATGAAAAAGTTTGAGAAACACTGGTCTAGACGACCGTGGCGTGTTGAGCTGGTAGTCTTTACACAGAATTAGCTTTCTTTCTGTATATGCATGAACGTGCTCACTGTTGCATGTTCTGCTACCAGGAAAACAATCTATTAAACGTATTAATCAAAGAGATCCTGCCTGAGTCAATAGGAGCACAGGAAAACACAGAACTAACTCAATACTCACTATCAGGACGAGGAATTAAACAAATCCTGAATAATCAATATATCTGAATCAGAAGAAAATCCCTGAAACCACAACAAAGAGCGTAATGATGTGTTCGTGGTCGATGAGAGCTGAACCAAGCTTTCGTTAACTTGTATTTAACATTAAAATTAGCAACAAGTGCTTGTTTACAGTCTTTTCTGATTTCAATGTGCACTTGAGGATTATTGAAGAAAAAGGGAGGAAACTAAATTCAAGAAGGCTCTCACCGAGATAAGATTAAAAGATTAAAAGGATTAAGATTAAAATACAAATATTTCAAAAGCGAGATCTACAGCTGACTTATTTGAGTATAATCACAAACACAGAATGGAATAAAATGAAATGTTGGATCCGGTAGGGGCACATGTTGAATATAAAGTTGTAAGAAATTAAATCTTCTATCTTCTGTAGTTTTCCAGAGTCAATAACAACATGTGAATACACATTAATAAAATAGCACCATGAGTCCATCCATCTCATCGATATTAAGCTAGCTAGCAGCCCCTTCGCTAGCATGGCTCTGGCTAACAGCGCCTATCTGTATAAAGCTCACTAAATATCACATGTTCATCATTACATGTTGTTATAAAGTGTACACAAATAAATGTACAGGTTGGTGCCGGATTATGTTTTGCTTTGAGCAAACAGAAGAAACTCAATACAAGAAATAATCTGCCTCATGACTGCTGGAAAACTGAGCATTTTAATTTGTACTCTTAGTCCTTTGTGAGGATTAACCAAACAAGATATTAGGTGTTATTTAGTTGGCTTGAGTGAAGCAGATTCTAGCCTTCAACACAGCCAGGCTGGCTGTTTCCACCTGTTTCCCGTCTTTATGCTAAGCTAACATGCCAGCAGTAGCTTGTCACAGACATGAGAGTGATAATAATCTTCTCATATAACTCTCCATCACAAAGTAAATTAGCCTTTCGTCCAACATGTCAAACAATACTTTTGAAGTGACTACCTTATAAAGAAGACACACAAGGGTACATTTAGAAAGCTTGTCCTGAACAGCCCCTCACCTGGAGTGTTGAGGAGGCGGGACTTCCTGCAGTGGTAGGACAGATCCTGTTCGCAGTACTCTGATTGGCTGATGGCGGCCAATAGCTGCTCCTCTTCAGTGGAGTAGTCAAAGTGAACTGAGTGCTGGTTCACCTCTGGAGACGGCCGCACTCTGGTCAGCTCGCTGTTGTTGTGCTGGATCAGCATCCATGTGTTCTCCTCTGTGGGGGTAGATTAAAAGATTAAAAGAAACAGATTGTTATTTCCAAATGACTGATTATTTACTGCTATTTATTCGTTTTGTATTGTATATACGTCTTGTGTGTCATATCTGTTGCATCATACACTTGCCTATGCAACAACAGCAATCGACCTATTGATATCTTATTTAACAATATGCTGCTCCTGTACTCGCACGAGTTTGATAAGAAGATCAATACTACTCTATCTGTACAGGAAGCAATGCTAGTTTAGCACAAAGAGCTAGCCATAGGTTTACAGCGACAGCACATTTAAAGCAATAAACACACTTTGATCCTTTTACATTTTAGTTTTTGAACGCATTAAACAAATGAGATTCAACAAGTTCATTCGTGAGCTTGAGATGTTCTTGTAGCAGTATTTTTTTAAATGAGAGAAAGCCAAGCTAGCTGTTCCATAGATATCCTGTCTTTATGCTAAGCTAAGCTAAGCTAAGCTAAGCTAATCACATCCAAATGTAGAGAGTAAGCGTGGAATTGGAGTTAAACTTATCGTCAAACTCCTGTTAGAAAAAGTGAAAAAGCCTAAAAGTATTTTTCTAAACGAGTTGGCGATCGGAGAGAAAAAAGCTTTACTTCCAGTTCAACAATTCTGATGAATAATTTACAACTGAATGTAAAAGTTAAAACACTTATACCTTTAGTAATCTGCATGTATCTGCCTTTCAGCAGCTGCAATTGAATCGTACTCTGTCTTGTTTATCGTTTGTTCTGCTGTCATATTAATGACCCTGTCTGCTCGATATTTAATTCCTCGGTGTAATTAATAACCGGTCCGTAAATAAGGACGTACTCTACAAGCACACCTTGTTGATTAAAAAACATGAAGCATCATAAACCTAAGATGAAAAACTGAGAATAGGGAGAGAAAATCGGATCATCACGATTTATACACGTACATCAATTATATGAAGCAGCGAGACGTCATTATTCATATTTCTATGATTAAACGGGTGACATGACACAGAGGAAAAAGAGAGGGAAATCAGGGGATGGGAGATAAAGTGGATCGGAGCGTGATGAGAGGAGCATCATCATTTACAATTATGTAAATTTTAATCATGACATTTTGAGTGATGATGTGAGGAGGGTGTGTGTGTGTGTGTGTGTGTGTGTGTGTCACCTGTCATGTTGCAGTACACCAGCTGCGGTTTGATTGGTCCGCTGCCGTCCACGTCGATATGAAAATGTCCCGACGTGTTGCCGTTGTGTTTGTACGCCTCGCAGGACTGTTCGAACACAGCTGGAGGAAAAATAATGAGATCACGTCAACATGAATCACATCGTTTGTGAGGGGATGAAGAATTGCACGCTGTGGAGGATTATGGGTAAATCACCAACTCATAATCAGAGTGGAGAAACTCAAGTTACGTTTGAATTCTGAGTCATAAAGTGAAGATTAATCCAGTAATGAGGGATGGGAGTACACACACTTGTATCAGCCCTGCCTCTTCCTCCTTCCTCTGCCTGTCTGACACACACACACACACACACACACACACACACACACACACACACACACACACACACACACACACACACACACACACACACTCTCTCTGCAATCAAAGCCCTTGCAGACAAAGCCATATCTAAGAGTTCCCACACCTGTCTCTCCTCCCCTCCACAGCATTTTATTCATCACATTCTCCCAGTGAAGCACCAGCAATAATAAATGAGACCAGAGGTGGATTGTGGGTAAGTTTCTTCTTTTGGTTTCGAGGATTCGACTCGAGGGAATGGGCTCAGAACAGATCACCTCACTGCTGCAGGTGTATTTATTCATTCCCCATGCGGCAGTTCAGTCACAGCTTCAGTCTCATTAGCTTCATCGTATCTCTCACATACCAACAGGTTTTATTAAGCTGTATCCTCCCCCACCAGATTTGAATATACCTCAAGGGGGGCGGTCTCTTCACAGGCAGATTACAGTTCATGGAAGTATTTACGTGGTTTTAGGACATTATTTATTTGTTTTGTTATTATGGCCAACCTCGCTAAATGTTTAGAAGATCGGAAAGGTTATAAATAAAAGGACAAACTAATTTATTTTAAGGTGAATTTTAAAGTGAGTGCTCGTGAAATTGAATACACAACCCTGCATATCGAAACAGGAAGTTGGTCTGTAAAGTGTGATGGATGTTTACCAGATTTTTTCGGTTGTGTATTTTCAAATGCTAGCGCACTCGAGCTGCTTTCTCCATGCTTCTACCTTTAAAGGTGGGGTAGGTAAGTTTGAGAAACCGGCTCGAGATCGCTAGAATTTGAAAATACACAACCGGAGAAAATCTGCCACTTCCTCACAGAGCCCCTCCTCCAACACACACGAACGCGCACATGACCAATGAGGGCACGAGGTGAGTTTGTGCCCCGATGGAAGGCTGACAGGCAGGGTAGTTGTACTTTTTACAGTATCACGGCTTCTACAGATGACATTTTTTGTATGGATTTTTTGTCAAAGCACTTCAGATATTCATTGCTATCGGGATGTTAAGAGCATTCCATGGAATATAACAAAAGGTGTATCTCGAGCCGGTTTCTGAAACTTAAGTTAAATAAATGGCATCTGAAACTACTACTCTTTGTTTGGTCCCTGCTTGAGTTGAATGTTTTTTCTTTTTTAATGTTTATATTGCAATATGTTTGAGTCACTTGCTATACGAACACATTGAATTATCTTTTGTTGATGTGCCATTATATTCAATTCGATATGAAATTGGATCTTAATCATTCTGTACGACACACTGCCTCATTCCTATTATTTATTTCATCTGTCTATCTCATCTCATCATCTCCCCCCCATCGGTCGGTTTGTGTCTTTCTAAACGTCATGTGTCGCTGTCGTGTTTGACTCACGGCTGTGGCAGGTGGCTCCGCTGTAGCCGCTGTCGGAGCAGTTGCAGTGGAAGACGGTCCAGGACTGACTGCAGCGGCCGCCATGTTCACACCGACTGGGAGAACACCTGAGAGAGAGGGACGCAGAGAAGAGGCACTGCTTGAGTCCCTTTAGACAGGTTGGGTTCATCTGCTTTACACGACATTTCAGTGACAGTTCTCATGGACAAAAACAAAACACAAATGTTGCCTTTCAATTAAAAACGGAGTAAATCATTATTTATATTTTAGAAGATTCATTTTGAACCTTTACTTAGTTAATTTTGTCAGCTGTCTGCTTTGAACGCATCCACATTCACTCTGTCTTGACAACACTACTCTTATATGACATTGTGGAAACACCTAACACATAAGGATTGAAAAACCCCATGTTTCAAACACATATAAAGGGAAAATAAATAAGAATACACAAAAAACCAGTGGCACCCAAAACTGCAATATGTTAGACCTCCGCCTACATTTCTCAAAAGAGGCTTTCTAGGTCGTGGGTTGTGAGGAGAGCAAGAAATGCATTGTGCAGCAGCAACAACAACCAGTTACTTGCGATGAAAGGATGTTTGGATTTCTTGGAAGGCCTTGAGATGTCTAAATACAAAGTTGCTGTTTTTCAAACTCGAATAGGAGCCTCTCCGTGTGTGAAGGTTAGCAGAGAGGCGTGGGTTGATGCCACATATATTTAGAAACAACACCAGGGACAATGTCTTCCGCCTCTAACGATTGGAAGTGTTTGAAGACTTAGGTATGGGTGAACTTGATCAGGTGATTGATCGCGGCTGCAAAGACGTTACCAACAGAAACACAGTCTGGACTTTTTTTTTAAGAGCATTGCCCAACAGGGAAACGGACGTCTTCAGTGTTTCCAGGGTTCGTCACTTCTTCGCCGCGCCCAGGTCAAAACGCATCGTTCTGCTGTCGCGGTTTTTTGAACTGTCGATGCTGAATCTGACAAAGTGCAATGTCTCAAGGCACTGCAATTCCTTTGACTTTCGGGTTTCAAACCTTTACTTTCTAATGTTCCTCAGCCCTGCTGCATCTTCAGAACAGCAGTATTGATTTGGAGAAATCATGCTTTCAAACTCCCAATAAAGAAAACTATTTCATTAAACTAAATGAGCCTCTTTTTAAAATGCAGCTGGTGCAGGCAAAAACCTTTTAGCCGAAGCCCTTCAAGGTTAGACAGCAATGGAGCGTCAAACAGAACATCTGTCATTTTTTATATTGCCTTTTTTGTATTTAAAGTTGTGTTGACATTAAACTCTGTTGGTTTTTTGGGTTGAATGGAATTTGAAACACCTTTCCCCTTCCCCCAGAGATCCAAAGAATAATTCACTACTGTCTCACGTTGGATGTTTCTTTCATTTCATATGAAAACGAAATGCTTCTGCTGAAAATAAAATATCCTTTCTGCTCAGCTCCACCTCTGATGCCACACGGTTTGAAGAAGCCCCTTTAAGTGGAGCCGGCTCCCAGGAGACGTCCCAGAGGCTTTGTGTTATTTATAGATAAACATCATGACATCAGTCCTGTGTGGGAGGGAGGAGAGGGACCAAGGGTGGCAGCCACTGCGATAATGAATGTGTTTGAAACTGAAAGTGAAAATGTGACACAGGGAATATGTTTGTTTTTCATGTCCTGCATATAATCTACACCAGTGGTTCCCAAGGTGTGGGGCGTGCCACCCCCTGGGGGGCGCAGAGGCATGACAGGGGGGGGGCGCGAGAGACGAGGAGGAAAAATGGTTGTTAAAAAAATAAATTAAAAAATCATAATTTGAACAATTATTGATTCGAAAATAGTATGATACAGTACTATTACGTCTGGGTCTCTGTGTTTCATTAAAGCTCGGCTCTGTGTGTGTGTGCAATGAGCCATTTTGTGTGTGTGCGCAAGAGAGAGAGAGCGCACCGGTAACGGAGATCGTTGTTGTTAGCTTCTGGTGCTAGCGAGCTACGCTAACGGATATAAGGAGTCTTTTCAACAACAAAGTGGAGGAGAGTCCTCTCCGGTCAGACTGAGAGACTCAGTGAGCTAAAGGACTCTCAGTGTTATCTCAGTGGGTCTCAAACGTTTTGGTCACCATTAATGAAACAATTATTTCTGAGGCACACGTTTATATGATCATTATAGTTATAAAAAAATAGAGAATAAATGAAAAACAGGTATGAAATACTATATGACATTAAAAAAATAATAAAGTTTTAAAGGGTGATTTGTAAAATATCCATAAAGAAAAAGTAAATCTGTTTCCAGTTCTGTTTCATCTGGGTGTTGAGAGAGGTATCCACAGATCTCTCATGTTGCTCTCAAAGTGCACCAGATTGATGCTTTCAACTTCAATATTTAAAATAAATCCTCCGGGGGAGCATCCCCCCGGACCCCCCCAATGTGAGGTCCACACACCACCTATAAAAATAGCACTTTACCGCTGCTTACACCTATATGCCGTGAGCTGATTATCGAGCCTTCATTGTAACAGTCGCGGGTACACTGTACAGTATGCGTGGGGATTGTTGCAGTAGAACATTCCTCTGTAGCGCCCGGTACATTAATGGGACCCCTAAATGTTTGAGCACCCTCTATGAAACGTCAAGCTACCCCACAGCACCCCCAAAATAAATATCTGGTGCCGCCACTGAGCCTGACTTGTGTTGGGGGGGGCCCGACTTTTTTCTCCAAAGGGGGGGCCTGACAGAGTCTACACAGGCTGGGGGAATGATAAACATAGCATGAGCATGTTTATATATCAACATACAGATATAAATTGATCTGTCACACACCCGTGTGTGACAGATCAAACCATATTGCACCAAAACATGGAAATACAATTGCATCAACAAGCTCTAAGTGTGCTGACATGTAACAGATGGCTGTTTGTGACAATGTGATGTATTATCTTTTTTTACAAGAATGGTTGAATACTGGATTCTGATTGGTCAATTTGGCCGTTTAGCAGGTCTGATCTCTCTTGCAATGTTATTTAAAGACTTTGTTTAGTTAGTAGTTCAGGCTGTGCGCGTTTGTCAACAACACGAAGACGATGTTTCTGTGTAATAACTTTCAACCTTTGAGCGACGCAAACAAATGGAATTCACCCCCATCTTTACAGGCGTGGGTATAAAATATTACAGACAGGTACATCAAAACTTGAGCACATAAAAAAAGGAAACAATGGAAGATGTAACACCGGCTCTGTTTCAGCTTTGATCTGCCGTGTCTCTTTTGAGAAACATGGGGACGCACTTTGAGTTGCCTCTGCTGAGGGAAAGACAGACAGAGGGCGACAGGAGCACCCCAGCGCGTGCTCTACGCTCTGCATCAGCCAAACGACTCGCTGCACCCTCACTGCGAGGGGGACCCAAGTTCCCATCAGCAAAAACACGTGGGTTTGCTATCCTGGCTCCAAAATGGTGGACTGAGCTCCCCATTGACATCAGGACAGCAGAGAGCTTACACACCTTCCGGGCGCAGACTGAACACTCATCTCTTTCGACTCCACTTCGAGCGATAGAATTACTAACAGAGCACTTATATACTAATAAAGGACTGGCTTATCTAAAGCCAGTTGAGTAGCACTTGAAATGCTTGGCTCTATGAAGCCTGATGTTCTTATATGATTCTGTTTTCCTCAAGGTTGTGTCTTCCTGGTCGAATGTACTTATTGTGAGTCGCTTTGGATAAAAGCGTCAGCTAAATGCAATGTAATGTAATGGATGGAGAAAGCATTCAGCAGCCAGGTGAGGTCTCCAATGAGAGGTGAGCCGTATGGTGATGATTCAGCACGGCAGCCTAACACAGCTCTAGTTAAACACACACACACACACACACGCACACATGCACGCACGCACACGCACGCACGCACACACACACACACACACACACACACACACACACACACACACACACACACACACACACACACCATGTATACATCACTTCAGGGGACATTACATTGACTTACATGCATTTCCTGGAGACTTATCCTAACCTTAACCATAACCAACACATGCCTAACCCTAATCCTAAACCTAACCAAGTCTTCACCCTAAAATTAATGATCCCCCTTATGGGGACCTCCAATTTGTCCCCATAAGGGAGGCGAGTCCCCACACGTGACTGTGTAAACAGATTTAGGTCCCCACACGTATAGTAATGCTAGACCACACACACACACACACGCACACACACACACACACACGCACGCACACACACACACACACGCACGCACGCACACACACACACACACACACACACACACACACACACTTTGACGTCACTGGTGCAGTATGTCTATGCTGACTGTGTATCCCTCTGTATTCTTAAATGCATGTTTTAGAGTGTGTTTACTTCTGTAAATGAATTTGACAGTTTAATAGATGACTGTGCAGAATCGGCAGCCTCCTTTTTATTTGGATAAAACCAATAACTCAGCAGCCTGTCATAGTGTGACTTTTACCTCCGTGCATCTTTACACTGCTTTCATCTAAGAGTACGCTGGAGACTTGAAGATAGCACGCTTTGTTTTCACTTTAGATACACATTACCTTACTGCTTTTATTTGATATATTAAATGTTTAAGGCAGGGTTTCGGGGATGTTATGTACAGCTAGCTCAGTCTGGCAGAAGTGACCTATGATCTTTTTCTGTTTTAAGTACTCAACTCGACTGATCAGTGTAATAATAGCACAATATACTCAACAGAGTCTGTGAAACACCATCTTATACATTAGGAAATACTCCAAAACATGTTGCAATCCATGTGGGACTACATGAGGTATGTTTAGGCCTTCCATCCTTTAGTCACATTGTGTAAGTTAGTTGAGTAACTAAAAAAAAAGTATTGGTTAAGTCCTTGTCCGGGTTTTGTTTGTCTTGTTGAGAGTATTTCATGTAATCACTACCAGGATGGCCGAGTGGTTACGGCGTTGGACTTAAGATCCAATGGGCATCAGCCCTCGTGGGTTCGAACCCCACTCCTGGTAGTTTGTTAAATTCGAACATATATAAAACACATGGAAAAGGCAGGTCCCTTGACGGTAGCAAAAAGCAAAGTAAAGAAAGCATGTTCCTTAGCCAGACATCGGCCCGGTTAATCTGGTGAAAGTTATCTAAAATATTCATTTAATCTAAAAAATGGCATCCATGTAAACACTAGGACCTCAACGTCGACTGGACAAGGTTGACTGACTGATATTGAAACGCTTTTAGTACCCACACTTTGCACCTCCAACCACTTCTCTCCCACTTTGGTAGCTGTATGCCTTCTTCTCACTACTTTCACAACCATTTGTTATCGTGAATATGACTCCCACAGTCATTACACATCTGCAGGATTAGCTATATCAAAGATCCAGCACAAACCACTACATCGTTTTTATATGGAAGCACGCCAAACTGGAGAAATTCAAATGTCTTACACGGTTGTTGTTGTTGTTGTTGTTGCTCTTATTTTCCAGGTTTTCGCTCTACAGGGAGAGGACTTTTTGATCATGAAGTAAATTGCTACAAAACTGATGGGTCAAGTCAAGTGTATTAAATGCATGTCTGCTTCTTGTAGCAGTCATTGCTCTGAGGTGAGAGAAGCGCGTGGAAGCTGCGTCTGTAACTCCATTTTTCTATAAACTTTATATCCCATGGTTTCCAAATGCAATCAACAGCTGCAATGAGGGGGTGTACAGTGGGAGCCATGGTTTCTGTTTCAGTGAACCGAACTGTGCAAGAACCAAATTCTGCTTGATAATTATCTCGTTCATTTAGAAACAGGAGGATAATTAATCAAATCCACTCTCTGCTGAGGATGTGACTGGAGTGGGTAGCTATATTTATGCATATATGTTGATTTGATTCAATATCCTCCTGTTTCTACAGTTACTAGATTATTATCCAGCAGAATCCAGTTCTTTGCCATTGCCATGCATCTGCTGGTTTAGATTTGTGCTATTTAGTGTGACACTGAGACAGCAGGCAATTGGTTCGGCTCCACATGAGTTACCCTCTTGATGTGACATAACTATAAATGACTCTCACAGAGATGAAAATGGAAGTAATGACATATAATAATGATAAACTGTAGCTTGTGTCTTTATTTGCACGTCTTTCCGCATTTCTCTGTCACATTGATATATTTTCCTATAATCGTTTAAAATGTTGCATTTAGTTTTTGCTTTGTAGCGATTGTGGTCTGTCAGTGGGTGGGACCATCACTTTAGTTCAAACGACTTTGGGATGAATTGCATTGAAACTGTTTAATGAATGTCATGAGGCGCGTTCACACCGGAGTACTTTTCCCCGTAATTTTCCCGATTAGTTCCGTTAGTATCTCTTATCGTTATTTGCGTTCACACCAAAAAGAGTACTTAGTGCCGTGAACTTTTACCCCCATTTGTAGCGCCTGCTAGAGGGGTGGTACCATCCTGGGGAGAAAAAAGTACCAATTTCTATTGGCTGGGCGGATTGCAAACCACGCCCCGTAAAACTCTTCAGAAAGGTTTTCTGAAGCCGCCTTTGTATTTTCTGGCATTAGCATTATTAGCATTAGCATTAGCCCCACGCACCAACGGATGGGGGAAAAACTGATGGCAACACAAAAAAAAACATGGGAGCGGTGGAGATGAGGAGGTGCCGGTGTTCTGGCGATTTACTCCCCAACTCCGGGGACTTTGGGCGGCAGTATACGCCGTGAAGTGGTTTTCGGCCTGCCAGTAAACCCAAAGCAGAAGAAGAAGAAGTGACGTCAGCGGCTTCATTTGCCTAATCTTCCCTCAGGGGAACTTATTCCGGTGTGAACGCGATCGGTACTTAGTGCCATGGGGGTACTAAGTGCCAGGCACTAAGTGCCGGCACTTAGTACAGCAAAGTACTTGATGTGAAAGCGACTATGGTCCCCAGAGGATGAACCCTAATGACTTTGGTGATCACCTGCCTTTTAACTAGCAACACCGTATGGTTGATATTTCTTAATTTAAGTAGAGAGTCTATTCCTGTTAGATGGATTTAAAGTACATTTTGGTTCAGACATTCAGGATGATTTGTGATAACTTTCTGATCTTCCACGGAGCGTAAACATCAGGTAAACATTTTTTATTTCGTTTGTTACACATATTTTCAGATTTGAGCATTTAGCTCAAAGCAACGCTGACTATAGCACAACTGTAGACCTGTCTGTTCTCTTATTTTGTGCGTTAATATGTCTTGTCTTATGCTTGCACTATTTCTGTTTGGCGTACAGTATCTCTTACTCCCTCTCTGGGTGCATTTCGTTGTAGATGTGCGAGGGAATGGAGCATTTATTTATGCTGCCACTAGAAAGCCCGGTAGAGTTATAAGAGTAAATGGAGGAGATGGGCAAGGTCCCTTCAAGGCTTCTCAAGGACTGTGCTTTAACCAGTCGAAAGAGGACGATTAAAGCCTTTCATTGATGCCCAAAGGTAGTATTAGTAATAGGCAGATGGAGAACAAATAAAACCAGAATGAAAAGTCCTGACATTAGCAGAGAACGGAAGGTGAAACATGAGAAGATTGCTGCTTTGACAGCGGGATACAACGCCACGTCATCCTGGTGCTAATTGAAACAGGCTCGAAAATCATGACTGAAAAGCTGATACCCAGGTGAGAATAACACTGATTATAAGGGCGACAAGCGGGTTTAGAAAACGTTGCTTTTTTGTTGGGAGATCTTGATGTGTCCTACATCACAGGGAATCAAACAAACAGCGTGATTATTTCACACCACAGGTCTCCACTGAACAATAATTCATTCCTTAATCGAAATACTGCGAGTGTGAGTGCGTGCTTTTGGTTTTTTGTGTGTTTGTTTATTATTTTCCTGGATCGAACACCTCACACCGCATCACCTCACAATTCAATGATTCTCCCGAATACTCAAAGAACAAAACAAATACATTTAACTTCCACAACAATCGTGTCTCGTATAGACATGGATCAAAACACAGAGACGCAGCACAGCTCAAACTGTGAGTCTCTCTGCATGAAGTTGCACACTGGCAACAAGCTTTACAAATGACACAAAAAGTAACCGGGGGTCCGTCTCAGGTCGATTCTTTTCATTTCCTCGCTCCTCGGTCAGTTGATTTGTCTGCGCCATCTTGAATACCGTCCCATGGCGCTTATTTCTGCCGGAGGACCGAGGATCGATAATGGAGGAACCACCAGACCATCCTCCGATGAAATCCTCAGACACTCGCCCCGCCCCCTTACTGTGTATCGCTCACTGATTGGACGATGCAGCGCATGCACTGATCTGATGCTTCTTGACATGAGAGCCGTTTCCCAGAGTGAAGAAAATAGACGAGAGTCACTCCTCAGTCTAAACTGTGTTTTGTTTCAATTCGTGTTTCATTTAGTTACAAAAATGTGATATATCTGAAGTGGTCAAAACATGTTTTATTCATTTATTGGAAACATTTTCATGATCGCTTTTTTCGTTTTAAGAATGGCGTTTATCTTTTTTGAGAATGAGTTCTTATTTGATTTAATGTATGTGTGTCTACAACAGATGATACAAATGTTTGTGTCAGTAAATGTGTGCTAACAGAGGCGGGGGTGTCGGGCACAGAGCTGGCTGCTGTCAGACGATCAGCTGTGCGGCGTCATCACAAACGGACGTCGCTTCACGTGACGCTCCGGAGGAAAGGACGACCCATTGGTCTTAAAACTAATGTCCCTGCTTCTCGTGGTTTCCTTGCGTCTCTCCATGCTTCCCTGTTGGGAGGGACTAGTCGCAGGGAAACGACGCAATTAAGGATTCCATTTAATCGACCTGAGAAGGACCCCAGGATGGCTGGTTATTTAGCCATCAAACCTGAGATCTGAAAGGAGCCACGTCGGCTGTTCCAAGGCTTTCAGGAAACAGTATGACATGTCGCCGTGCACAATGTTAAATAAGACAACTAACCGAGAGTAATAGATTCATGGAGCTGGGAAGTAAATTCTTCATTTTTGGATTCACCCTACTCTTAGGCATTTCTGCCATAATTATTTGGTCAATATGGAGCATTCTGTTTCCAAATGTCCTCAAGTGTCTTGCACAGTTTGAATAATCGAGGTATCTAATAATAAAAATAGATAATATTTAAGGCGCCTTTACCATTTGTTAACTATTCTAAGAGGTAAAAGCAACAGAACATGACTAAAAAAACCTACAGGCGATCATGAAGGATCTCTGTACTTCAAATATTTTCTCAACCTCAACTTTTGGGCAATAGCCCTCGTGGGTTCGAACCCCACTCCTTAGCTTCTGCAGATGCACAAGGAGCAGGTCCCTTGAACACAACACATGGCAATAGCAGATGATGAAGTAAAAAATAAAGTCTGTAGATAAGTAACAGTCAACTATTGATCGGTCTGTTTCCAAATGTCCTCAAGTGTCTTGCACAGTTTGAATAGTTGAGGTATCTAATAATAAAAATACATAATATTTAAGGCGCCTTTCACAACACCATACAATTGGTTAACTATTCTAAGAGGTAAAAGCAACAGAACATGACTGAAAAAACCTACAGGCGATCATGAAGGATCTCTGTACTTCATATATTTTCTCAACCTCAACCTTTGACAAGATTGATGCTCTATTTCCAGATCATCCTCACCAGGATGGCCGAGTGGTTAAGGCGTTGGACTTAAGATCCAATGGGCAATAGCCCTCGTGGGTTCAAACCCCACTCCTGGTAAATCTTAACTTCTGCAGATACAGTGACATATTTGCTTAATAAAAGCCCTAGTAAATGTAAGGGAGAAGCAGAGGCCTGAACTACGAAGCCGGATTTCCACTTAGCGGCTAACTTCAGGCAACACTCTGGGTTTCTGGTCCTACGACGCTGGTTCACTTCTTAGTGGTCTAGATCTCCATGGTAACTTATGCTGAACGGCTAGCCTGGTCCGGAGCAGGTTAGGTTCCAGGATAAGAGCTCAACTCAGTGAAAGCACCGCCTGCTGACCAATCAGAGCTCAGTGTGCGGAGTTCAAAGCGATCAAGTCATATTACAGGAGAAAGGAAATACAGAAAAACTGCCGTCGCAGGAAAGACGGCCGGCCGAAAATCACCGACTGTGTGAACGTGAACATGAATAGAATATCACCTCCATCTTCAGAGCAATCTGACTGTTATAACATTAGCGTTAAGAAAGCTTACTTAAATATCGGCCACAACATAAGTAACCGGATCAGAGTACATTAAGTACAGTCCGCGGCATATCACTTCATAATGTATCATATATCTCCTGATCTGAGTCAGCTGAGCCGTATCTGGCCGTGCAACACTCACAGCGTCACATACTGGATGCAGAAGTATTATTTTAAGCAACACATTAAAATGACGAAACACTCGAGTCGAAATGTAATTGGTCAGGTCTACTCGTGTCTTAGACGGAGCAGTGATATCATGAACCTGTTAATGTACGCATTCAAACACGTGTTCTGTCACCAGCTGTGTTCACCTTGCAGGTGCAGCTCTGAGGCTTTGATCCTGGTCAAGTGTTTAAGTCATGGATGTTTGAAGTTGAACTTCTTCATATGTCTAATATTATAGTTGACTTTTCATTCAGGAAGTATGACGCTGCGCTGTCAGTATGCTTCTCCATGTTTGTGATTGGTCAAATGTTGCTAGCCCCGCCCCTTTCGTGTGAACGTGCACTCAGCCGGACAGAGAAACCTTGGCTTAAGATAGCGAGTTGATAACCAGCGTCGTAGGACCGCTTAGCGAGAGCGCGTTTGTTTTGGATTAGGGAAGCCGGGTAACTCGAACATATCCAGGGTCTGTTGAACTGGATTCGTAGCACAGGCCTCAGGTCCCTTGGACACACCGATGATGCTCTATTTCCTGTTCATCCTCACCAGGATGGCCGAGTGGTTAAGGCGTTGGACTTAAGATCCAATGGGCAATAGCCCTCGTGGGTTCGAACCCCACTCCTGGTAAATCCTTAGCTTCTGCTGATGCACAAGGAGCAGGTCCCTTGAACACAACACATGGCAATAGCAGATGATGAAGTAAAAAATAAAGTCTGTCGATAAGTAACAGTCAACTATTAATCGGTCTGTTTCCAATTGTCCTCAAGTGTCTTGCACAGTTTGAATAGTTGAGGTATCTAATAATAAAAATACATAATATTTAAGGCGCCTTTCACAACACCATACAATTGGTTAACTATTCTAAGAGGTAAAAGCAACAGAACATGACTGAAAAAACCTACAGGCGATCATGAAGGATCTCTGTACTTCATATATTTTCTCAACCTCAACTTTTGACAAGATTGATGCTCTATTTCCTGTTCATCCTCACCAGGATGGCCGAGTGGTTAAGGCGTTGGACTTAAGATCCAATGGGCAATAGCCCTCGTGGGTTCAAACCCCACTCCTGGTAAATCTTAACTTCTGCAGATACAGTGACATATTTGCTGAATAAAAGCCCTAGTAAATGTAAGGGAGAAGCAGAGGCCTGAACTACGAAGCCGGATTTCCACTTAGCGGCTAACTTCAGGCAACACTCTGGGTTTCCGGTCCTACGACGCTGGTTCACTTCTTAGTGGTCTAGATCTCCATGGTAACTTATGCTGAACGGCTGGCCTGGTCCGGAGCAGGTTAGGTTCCAGGATAAGAGCTCAACTCAGTGAAAGCACCGCCTGCTGACCAATCAGAGCTCAGTGTGCAGAGTTCAAAGCGATCAAGTCATATCACAGGAGAAAGGAAATACAGAAAAACTGCCGTCGCAGGAAAGACGGCCGGCCAAAATCACCGACTGTGTGAACGTGAACATTAATAGAATATCAGCTCCATCTTCAGAGCAATCTGACTGTTATAACATTAGCGTTAAGAAAGCTTACTTAAATATCGGCCACAACATAAGTAACCGGATCAGAGTACATTAAGTACAGTCCGCGGCATATCACTTCATAATGTATCATATATCTCCTGATCTGAGTCAGCTGAGCCGTATCTGGCCGTGCAACACTCACAGCGTCACAGACTGGATGCAGAAGTATTATTTTAAGCAACACATTAAAATGACGAAACACTCGAGTCGAAATGTAATTCGTCAGGTCTACTCGTGTCTTAGACGGAGCAGTGATATCATGAACCTGTTAATGTACGCATTCAAACACGTGTTCTGTCACCAGCTGTGTTCACCTTGCAGGTGCAGCTCTGAGGCTTTGATCCTGGTCAAGTGTTTAAGTCATGGATGTTTGAAGTTGAACTTCTTCATATGTCTAATATTATAGTTGACTTTTCATTCAGGAAGTATGACGCTGCGCTGTCAGTACGCTTCTCCATGTTTGTGATTGGTCAAATGTTGCTAGCCCCGCCCCTTTCGTGTGAACGTGCACTCAGCCGGACAGAGAAACCTTGGCTTAAGATAGCGAGTTGATAACCAGCGTCGTAGGACCGCTTAGCGAGAGCGCGTTTGTTTTGGATTAGGGAAGCCGGGTAACTCGAACATATCCAGGGTCTGTTGAACTGGATTCGTAGCACAGGCCTCAGGTCCCTTGGACACACCGAACGGCAAAGGCAATTATTAGCAAATGACAAAGTAAAATGTTTTGAATTTGTAAAAAACAGCTAATTATTAATCTGTCTGTTTCCATTTCCTACATCGCTTCTTGTAAAGTTTGAATAGTTAAGCACGACTTAATATCATTTCTCATGACCTTTGATCATCGATCAATTTGATGCTCTATTTCCTGTTCATCCTCACCAGGATGGCCGAGTGGTTAAGGCGTTGGACTTAAGATCCAATGGGCAATAGCCCTCGTGGGTTCGAACCCCACTCCTGGTAAATTCTTAGCTTCTGCAGATGCACAAGGAGCAGGTCCCTTGAACACAACACATGGCAATAGCAGATGATGAAGATAAGTAACAGTCAACTATTAATCGGTCTGTTTCCAAATGTCCTCAAGTGTCTTGCACAGTTTGAATAGTTGAGGTATCTAATAATAAAAATACATAATATTTAAGGCGCCTTTCACAACACCATACAATTGGTTAACTATTCTAAGAGGTAAAAGCAACAGAACATGACTGAAAAAACCTACAGGCGATCATGAAGGATCTCTGTACTTCATATATTTTCTCAACCTCAACCTTTGACAAGATTGATGCTCTATTTCCTGATCATCCTCACCAGGATGGCCGAGTGGCGTTGGACTTAAGATCCAATGGGCAATAGCCCTCGTGGGTTCAAACCCCACTCCTGGTAAATCTTAACTTCTGCAGATACAGTGACATATTTGCTGAATAAAAGCCCTAGTAAATGTAAGGGAGAAGCAGAGGCCTGAACTACGAAGCCGGATTTCCACTTAGCGGCTAACTTCAGGCAACACTCTGGGTTTCCGGTCCTACGACGCTGGTTCACTTCTTAGTGGTCTAGATCTCCATGGTAACTTATGCTGAACGGCTAGCCTGGTCCGGAGCAGGTTAGGTTGCAGGCTAAGAGCTCAACCCAGTGAAAGCACCGCCTGCTGACCAATCAGAGCTCAGTGTGCGGAGTTCAAAGCGATCAAGTCATATCACAGGAGAAAGGAAATACAGAAAAACTGCCGTCGCAGGAAAGACGGCCGGCCAAAATCACCGACTGTGTGAACGTGAACATTAATAGAATATCAGCTCCATCTTCAGAGCAATCTGACTGTTATAACATTAGCGTTAAGAAAGCTTACTTAAATATCTGCCACAACATAAGTAACCGGATCAGAGTACATTAAGTACAGTCCGCGGCATATCACTTCATAATGTATCATATATCTCCTGATCTGAGTCAGCTGAGCCGTATCTGGCCGTGCAACACTCACAGCGTCACAGACTGGATGCAGAAGTATTATTTTAAGCAACACATTAAAATGACGAAACACTCGAGTCGAAATGTAATTCGTCAGGTCTACTCGTGTCTTAGACGGAGCAGTGATATCATGAACCTGTTAATGTACGCATTCAAACACGTGTTCTGTCACCAGCTGTGTTCACCTTGCAGGTGCAGCTCTGAGGCTTTGATCCTGGTCAAGTGTTTAAGTCATGGATGTTTGAAGTTGAACTTCTTCATATGTCTAATATTATAGTTGACTTTTCATTCAGGAAGTATGACGCTGCGCTGTCAGTACGCTTCTCCATGTTTGTGATTGGTCAAATGTTGCTAGCCCCGCCCCTTTCGTGTGAACGTGCACTCAGCCGGACAGAGAAACCTTGGCTTAAGATAGCGAGTTGATAACCAGCGTCGTAGGACCGCTTAGCGAGAGCGCGTTTGTTTTGGATTAGGGAAGCCGGGTAACTCGAACATATCCAGGGTCTGTTGAACTGGATTCGTAGCACAGGCCTCAGGTCCCTTGGACACACCGAACGGCAAAGGCAATTATTAGCAAATGACAAAGTAAAATGTTTTGAATTTGTAAAAAACAGCTAATTATTAATCTGTCTGTTTCCATTTCCTACATCGCTTCTTGTAAAGTTTGAATAGTTAAGCACGACTTAATATCATTTCTCATGACCTTTGATCATCGATCAATTTGATGCTCTATTTCCTGTTCATCCTCACCAGGATGGCCGAGTGGTTAAGGCGTTGGACTTAAGATCCAATGGGCAATAGCCCTCGTGGGTTCGAACCCCACTCCTGGTAAATTCTTAGCTTCTGCAGATGCACAAGGAGCAGGTCCCTTGAACACAACACATGGCAATAGCAGATGATGAAGTAAAAAATAAAGTCTGTGATAAGTAACAGTCAACTATTAATCGGTCTGTTTCCAAATGTCCTCAAGTGTCTTGCACAGTTTGAATAGTTGAGGTATCTAATAATAAAAATACATAATATTTAAGGCGCCTTTCACTACACCATACAATTGGTTAACTATTCTAAGAGGTAAAAGCAACAGAACATGACTGAAAAAAACCTACAGGCGATCATGAAGGATCTCTGTACTTCATATATTTTCTCAACCTCAACCTTTGACAAGATTGATGCTCTATTTCCTGATCATCCTCACCAGGATGGCCGAGTGGTTAAGGCGTTGGACTTAAGATCCAATGGGCAATAGCCCTCGTGGGTTCAAACCCCACTCCTGGTAAATCTTAACTTCTGCAGATACAGTGACATATTTGCTTAATAAAAGCCCTAGTAAATGTAAGGGAGAAGCAGAGGCCTGAACTACGAAGCCGGATTTCCACTTAGCGGCTAACTTCAGGCAACACTCTGGGTTTCCGGTCCTACGACGCTGGTTCACTTCTTAGTGGTCTAGATCTCCATGGTAACTTATGCTGAACGGCTAGCCTGGTCCGGAGCAGGTTAGGTTCCAGGATAAGAGCTCAACTCAGTGAAAGCACCGCCTGCTGACCAATCAGAGCTCAGTGTGCGGAGTTCAAAGCGATCAAGTCATATCACAGGAGAAAGGAAATACAGAAAAAGCTTCCGTCACAGGAAAGACGGCCGGCCAAAATCACCGACTGTGTGAACGTGAACATTAATAGAATATCAGCTCCATCTTCAGAGCAATCTGACTGTTATAACATTAGCGTTAAGAAAGCTTACTTAAATATCTGCCACAACATAAGTAACCGGATCAGAGTACATTAAGTACAGTCCGCGGCATGAGTGCACGTCGATGTCCATTATCATTCACTCATATGATCTATCTCCTGATCTGAGTCAGCTGAGCCGTATCTGGCCGTGCAACACTCACAGCGTCACAGACTGGATGCAGAAGTATTATTTTAAGCAACACATTAAAATGACGAAACACTCGAGTCGAAATGTAATTCGTCAGGTCTACTCGTGTCTTAGACGGAGCAGTGATATCATGAACCTGTTAATGTACGCATTCAAACACGTGTTCTGTCACCAGCTGTGTTCACCTTGCAGGTGCAGCTCTGAGGCTTTGATCCTGGTCAAGTGTTTAAGTCATGGATGTTTGAAGTTGAACTTCTTCATATGTCTAATATTATAGTTGACTTTTCATTCAGGAAGTATGACGCTGCGCTGTCAGTACGCTTCTCCATGTTTGTGATTGGTCAAATGTTGCTAGCCCGCCCCTTTCGTGTGAACGTGCACTCAGCCGGACAGAGAAACCTTGGCTTAAGATAGCGAGTTGATAACCAGCGTCGTAGGACCGCTTAGCGAGAGCGCGTTTGTTTTGGATTAGGGAAGCCGGGTAACTCGAACATATCCAGGGTCTGTTGAACTGGATTCGTAGCACAGGCCTCAGGTCCCTTGGACACACCGAACGGCAAAGGCAATTATTAGCAAATGACAAAGTAAAATGTTTTGAATTTGTAAAAAACAGCTAATTATTAATCTGTCTGTTTCCATTTCCTACATCGCTTCTTGTAAAGTTTGAATAGTTAAGCACGACTTAATATCATTTCTCATGACCTTTGATCATCGATCAATTTGATGCTCTATTTCCTGTTCATCCTCACCAGGATGGCCGAGTGGTTAAGGCGTTGGACTTAAGATCCAATGGGCAATAGCCCTCGTGGGTTCGAACCCCACTCCTGGTAAATTCTTAGCTTCTGCAGATGCACAAGGAGCAGGTCCCTTGAACACAACACATGGCAATAGCAGATGATGAAGATAAGTAACAGTCAACTATTAATCGGTCTGTTTCCAAATGTCCTCAAGTGTCTTGCACAGTTTGAATAGTTGAGGTATCTAATAATAAAAATACATAATATTTAAGGCGCCTTTCACAACACCATACAATTGGTTAACTATTCTAAGAGGTAAAAGCAACAGAACATGACTGAAAAAACCTACAGGCGATCATGAAGGATCTCTGTACTTCATATATTTTCTCAACCTCAACCTTTGACAAGATTGATGCTCTATTTCCTGATCATCCTCACCAGGATGGCCGAGTGGTTAGGCGTTGGACTTAAGATCCAATGGGCAATAGCCCTCGTGGGTTCAAACCCCACTCCTGGTAAATCTTAACTTCTGCAGATACAGTGACATATTTGCTGAATAAAAGCCCTAGTAAATGTAAGGGAGAAGCAGAGGCCTGAACTACGAAGCCGGATTTCCACTTAGCGGCTAACTTCAGGCAACACTCTGGGTTTCCGGTCCTACGACGCTGGTTCACTTCTTAGTGGTCTAGATCTCCATGGTAACTTATGCTGAACGGCTAGCCTGGTCCGGAGCAGGTTAGGTTCCAGGATAAGAGCTCAACTCAGTGAAAGCACCGCCTGCTGACCAATCAGAGCTCAGTGTGCGGAGTTCAAAGCGATCAAGTCATATCACAGGAGAAAGGAAATACAGAAAAACTGCCGTCGCAGGAAAGACGGCCGGCCAAAATCACCGACTGTGTGAACGTGAACATTAATAGAATATCACCTCCATCTTCAGAGCAATCTGACTGTTATAACATTAGCGTTAAGAAAGCTTACTTAAATATCTGCCACAACATAAGTAACCGGATCAGAGTACATTAAGTACAGTCCGCGGCATATCACTTCATAATGTATCATATATCTCCTGATCTGAGTCAGCTGAGCCGTATCTGGCCGTGCAACACTCACAGCGTCACAGACTGGATGCAGAAGTATTATTTTAAGCAACACATTAAAATGACGAAACACTCGAGTCGAAATGTAATTCGTCAGGTCTACTCGTGTCTTAGACGGAGCAGTGATATCATGAACCTGTTAATGTACGCATTCAAACACGTGTTCTGTCACCAGCTGTGTTCACCTTGCAGGTGCAGCTCTGAGGCTTTGATCCTGGTCAAGTGTTTAAGTCATGGATGTTTGAAGTTGAACTTCTTCATATGTCTAATATTATAGTTGACTTTTCATTCAGGAAGTATGACGCTGCGCTGTCAGTACGCTTCTCCATGTTTGTGATTGGTCAAATGTTGCTAGCCCCGCCCCTTTCGTGTGAACGTGCACTCAGCCGGACAGAGAAACCTTGGCTTAAGATAGCGAGTTGATAACCAGCGTCGTAGGACCGCTTAGCGAGAGCGCGTTTGTTTTGGATTAGGGAAGCCGGGTAACTCGAACATATCCAGGGTCTGTTGAACTGGATTCGTAGCACAGGCCTCAGGTCCCTTGGACACACCGAACGGCAAAGGCAATTATTAGCAAATGACAAAGTAAAATGTTTTGAATTTGTAAAAAACAGCTAATTATTAATCTGTCTGTTTCCATTTCCTACATCGCTTCTTGTAAAGTTTGAATAGTTAAGCACGACTTAATATCATTTCTCATGACCTTTGATCATCGATCAATTTGATGCTCTATTTCCTGTTCATCCTCACCAGGATGGCCGAGTGGTTAAGGCGTTGGACTTAAGATCCAATGGGCAATAGCCCTCGTGGGTTCGAACCCCACTCCTGGTAAATTCTTAGCTTCTGCAGATGCACAAGGAGCAGGTCCCTTGAACACAACACATGGCAATAGCAGATGATGAAGATAAGTAACAGTCAACTATTAATCGGTCTGTTTCCAAATGTCCTCAAGTGTCTTGCACAGTTTGAATAGTTGAGGTATCTAATAATAAAAATACATAATATTTAAGGCGCCTTTCATACACCATACAATTGGTTAACTATTCTAAGAGGTAAAAGCAACAGAACATGACTAAAAAAACCTACAGGCGATCATGAAGGATCTCTGTACTTCATATATTTTCTCAACCTCAACCTTTGACAAGATTGATGCTCTATTTCCTGTTCGTCCTCACCAGGATGGCCGAGTGGTTAAGGCGTTGGACTTAAGATCCAATGGGCAATAGCCCTCGTGGGTTCAAACCCCACTCCTGGTAAATCTTAACTTCTGCAGATACAGTGACATATTTGCTTAATAAAAGCCCTAGTAAATGTAAGGGAGAAGCAGAGGCCTGAACTACGAAGCCGGATTTCCACTTAGCGGCTAACTTCAGGCAACACTCTGGGTTTCCGGTCCTACGACGCTGGTTCACTTCTTAGTGGTCTAGATCTCCATGGTAACTTATGCTGAACGGCTAGCCTGGTCCGGAGCAGGTTAGGTTCCAGGATAAGAGCTCAACTCAGTGAAAGCACCGCCTGCTGACCAATCAGAGCTCAGTGTGCGGAGTTCAAAGCGATCAAGTCATATCACAGGAGAAAGGAAATACAGAAAAGCTTCCGTCACAGGAAAGACGGCCGGCCAAAATCACCGACTGTGTGAACGTGAACATGAATAGAATATCAGCTCCATCTTCAGAGCAATCTGACTGTTATAACATTAGCGTTAAGAAAGCTTACTTAAATATCTGCCACAACATAAGTAACCGGATCAGAGTACATTAAGTACAGTCCGCGGCACTGAGTGCAGACGTCGATGTGTCCCATTATCATTCACTTCATAATGTATCATATATCTCCTGATCTGAGTCAGCTGAGCCGTATCTGGCCGTGCAACACTCACAGCGTCACAGACTGGATGCAGAAGTATTATTTTAAGCAACACATTAAGTTGACGAAACACTCGAGTCGAAATGTAATTCGTCAGGTCTACTCGTGTCTTAGACGGAGCAGTGATATCATGAACCTGTTAATGTACGCATTCAAACACGTGTTCTGTCACCAGCTGTGTTCACCTTGCAGGTGCAGCTCTGAGGCTTTGATCCTGGTCAAGTGTTTAAGTCATGGATGTTTGAAGTTTAACTTCTTCATATGTCTAATATTATAGTTGACTTTTCATTCAGGAAGTATGACGCTGCGCTGTCAGTACGCTTCTCCATGTTTGTGATTGGTCAAATGTTGCTAGCCCCGCCCCTTTCGTGTGAACGTGCACTCAGCCGGACAGAGAAACCTTGGCTTAAGATAGCGAGTTGATAACCAGCGTCGTAGGACCGCTTAGCGAGAGCGCGTTTGTTTTGGATTAGGGAAGCCGGGTAACTCGAACATATCCAGGGTCTGTTGAACTGGATTCGTAGCACAGGCCTCAGGTCCCTTGGACACACCGAACGGCAAAGGCAATTATTAGCAAATGACAAAGTAAAATGTTTTGAATTTGTAAAAAACAGCTAATTATTAATCTGTCTGTTTCCATTTCCTACATCGCTTCTTGTAAAGTTTGAATAGTTAAGCACGACTTAATATCATTTCTCATGACCTTTGATCATCGATCAATTTGATGCTCTATTTCCTGTTCATCCTCACCAGGATGGCCGAGTGGTTAAGGCGTTGGACTTAAGATCCAATGGGCAATAGCCCTTGTGGGTTCGAACCCCACTCCTGGTAAATTCTTAGCTTCTGCAGATGCACAAGGAGCAGGTCCCTTGAACACAACACATGGCAATAGCAGATGATGAAGATAAGTAACAGTCAACTATTAATCGGTCTGTTTCCAAATGTCCTCAAGTGTCTTGCACAGTTTGAATAGTTGAGGTATCTAATAATAAAAATACATAATATTTAAGGCGCCTTTCACAACACCATACAATTGGTTAACTATTCTAAGAGGTAAAAGCAACAGAACATGACTAAAAAAACCTACAGGCGATCATGAAGGATCTCTGTACTTCATATATTTTCTCAACCTCAACCTTTGACAAGATTGATGCTCTATTTCCTGATCATCCTCACCAGGATGGCCGAGTGGTTAAGGCGTTGGACTTAAGATCCAATGGGCAATAGCCCTCGTGGGTTCAAACCCCACTCCTGGTAAATCTTAACTTCTGCAGATACAGTGACATATTTGCTGAATAAAAGCCCTAGTAAATGTAAGGGAGAAGCAGAGGCCTGAACTACGAAGCCGGATTTCCACTTAGCGGCTAACTTCAGGCAACACTCTGGGTTTCCGGTCCTACGACGCTGGTTCACTTCTTAGTGGTCTAGATCTCCATGGTAACTTATGCTGAACGGCTAGCCTGGTCCGGAGCAGGTTAGGTTCCAGGATAAGAGCTCAACTCAGTGAAAGCACCGCCTGCTGACCAATCAGAGCTCAGTGTGCGGAGTTTAAAGCGATCAAGTCATATTACAGAGAAAGGAAATACAGAAAAGCTTCCGTCACAGGAAAGACGGCCGGCCAAAATCACCGACTGTGTGAACGTGAACATCAATAGAATATCACCTCCATCTTCAGAGCAATCTGACTGTTATAACATTAGCGTTAAGAAAGCTTACTTAAATATCTGCCACAAGGTAAGTAACTGGATCAGAGTACATTAAGTACAGTCCGCGGCACTGAGTGCAGACGTCGATGTGTCCCATTATCATTCACTTCATAATGTATCATATATCTCCTGATCTGAGTCAGCTGAGCCGTGTCTGGCCGTGCAACACTCACAGCGTCACAGACTGGATGCAGAAGTATTATTTTAAGCAACACATTAAAATGACGAAACACTCGAGTCGAAATGTAATTAGTCAGGTCTACTCGTGTCTTAGACGGAGCAGTGATATCATGAACCTGTTAACGTACGCATTCAAACACGTGTTCTGTCACCAGCTGTGTTCACCTTGCAGGTGCAGCTCTGAGGCTTTGATCCTGGTCAAGTGTTTAAGTCATGGATGTTTGAAGTTGAACTTCTTCATATGTCTAATATTATAGTTGACTTTTCATTCAGGAAGTATGACGCTGCGCTGTCAGTGCGCTTCTCCATGTTTGTGATTGGTCAAATGTTGCTAGCCCCGCCCCTTTCGTGTGAACGTGCACTCAGCCGGACAGAGAAACCTTGGCTTAAGATAGCGAGTTGATAACCAGCGTCGTAGGACCGCTTAGCGAGAGCGCGTTTGTTTTGGATTAGGGAAGCCGGGTAACTCGAACATATCCAGGGTCTGTTGAACTGGATTCGTAGCACAGGCCTCAGGTCCCTTGGACACACCGAACGGCAAAGGCAATTATTAGCAAATGACAAAGTAAAATGTTTTGAATTTGTAAAAAACAGCTAATTATTAATCTGTCTGTTTCCATTTCCTACATCGCTTCTTGTAAAGTTTGAATAGTTAAGCACGACTTAATATCATTTCTCATGACCTTTGATCATCGATCAATTTGATGCTCTATTTCCTGTTCATCCTCACCAGGATGGCCGAGTGGTTAAGGCGTTGGACTTAAGATCCAATGGGCAATAGCCCTCGTGGGTTCGAACCCCACTCCTGGTAAATTCTTAGCTTCTGCAGATACAGTGAAATATATATAAAAGTGAATATACAGTAGTATCAAGCGCCATGGCAGGCAGGGTAAAATGATTGTATTAGGGTCGACCAATGAGAATGGGTTTGTTCGTTCGGACCTGTCAATAATGCCACACATGTCGATCTGCAGGTGGCTGTAGTTTCCCAGCATCCTTTGCTGCACCTTCATCAGGTCCACGGGCTGGTTCTCCACACTGAGCAGACGCATGCAGCCCTGAAAGATGTTGAAGGGATTGTGGCATTCCTGACGGTCCTCTTCAGCCGGACACCCTGAGGGAAGCAGAGACAGCGTTCACGGTCACCAGGACAACAGAGAGGAACATCACATATAAAACATGTTCATAATAGAAGGACGTTTGAATGTTGGTTTGGTCTTCAGATCGAGAGGAAGGTGGACCTTGGATGAAACAAAGTGTTACGGACACAAATACAATCCCTTTATTTCGATTATAAAGGGATTTTCTCTTAAAGAAACTCACTGTTAAGCTCTGTATGGCTTGTGGAGACTCGTGGCACTAAAGTAGTTTGGGCTTAAACCACAGTTATTCACTGGAGGACTATTGGTCAACGTCGTATCTGGTTAAAACATGTTGTTATTTACTAAAGAGTTATATTGTGTGAAACTGGTATTCTGCCACCCTGAGAGGTGAGCTGCTATTTGGGTATTCTTAAGTGACTGGAGTAGTGCACAAATAGGCCAAGGCTTTATCAAATGAATGGAGGTATTCTGTTCTACTTAGTAGTCCATTTGGAAAAGGAGATAGCGCAAATGTGTGTGTGTGTGTGTGTGTGTGGGATGATAAAAAGCCTAAGGCAGTTGAAGAACATGACTGGACTGCAATATGGCCGAAGAGATTAAAAAAGAGATTAAAGAGACAGAGGCAGAGAGGAGACAGAAGGACATAAAGGAGACCGGGGAGAAGGGAAAGATGAGAGAGAGGATGATAAAAGGACAGAATAAAGAGAGAGGGAAAGATAAAGCAGACTTATGCCTTTAAGTTTAAAACGGCCACAAGCTAAATGTAGCCACAGATTGCAGATGTGCGTATGGACGTCACAAGCTGTACTGTAAAATACAGAAAGATATTATGAAGTTTAAATATTTAAACAAATCTAGGCAAATAGGACATGTTGATATCAAATTATAATACATCAGTTAGTCTACGGCACTATTGCGTGTACTGCAACTTCACATGTAGTATTCAAGTTTAATCTGAAAAGGTCGTAGCGTCATATCGATGAAAACATTTAAACTACATGTGCTGAAAAAAATATTCAAAATATAGAAAAAACTCAAAACGTCAGCGTTGGCCTTGGAAACGGGAAACCAATTAGCATCCAGACAGAAAAGACAGTAATAGAATACTTCATGAATGGGGAATACTTATTTGTAGCAAAACTACTCATTTTCTACAGCTTGAATATCCCAGTTCTATCCATTCCATTTGATTGGCCGTTGGAAGTGAAACCAGACTTTGAGACGACTTATTTTCCTCTTACCACCAAAGAAGAGGTGACCTTCTACAGAGACAGGAAATGAAGGAGTGGCGTGAGCGCTGCCTCCTTCCTCTTGATCCACGAGGATGCTCAGACGACCTCGTCTGGAGTGCAGACCCACCGAATGCCACTGACCGTCGTTCAGAGCAGAACCTGGGAAACAATCATTATTATCATCACCTGCTTTTTCAATTATGGAAGAGTTTTAAAACAGTGTTAGACAGTCAGATGAAATATTTCCAGCCTCATTAAAAATCTATCTATTCGGGGTGAAGTTCATATTAGTTATAAGTAGGATGTTTAGCTATTAAAGGTCTCCAAATATACTGTTTCTCATCATATATCACAGCTCTCAGATATATACAGAACCTGTCTCTGAAGTGTTTGTCTCCAAACACCAAACAGATCATTGCAGCATTACCCATAATCCCCTCTGTTTCCAAAGTGCTGATTCTCTGTCTGCGACTTTAGATGAAAACAAGGAGCCCCTCCCCACGCCCCTCTGAGAGACATTTGGTTACAAAGAACTCAATGGAGCTCTAGAGGAGATTCAGGTGATAAGGGGAGTTACTTTGGTTGCTGATTGGCTAATGGTTACCAAGACAACACATCGTTATGACATCATAAAGTGGCCGAAATCTGATCAGCTCATTTTCAGACAGGTTTTTATAGAAATGGATCAAAAAGAGAGAAAATCTTTGTTCCTGAACCTTTCAGAGTCTCTTTCCACAGAGGGGACACATGTTGATGTAGAAGAGACATGAAGAAGAGGGGACACATGTTGATGAAGAAGAGACGTGAAGAAGAGGGGACACATGTTGATGTAGAAGAGACATGAAGAAGAGGGGACACATGTTGATGTAGCAGAGACATGAAGAAGAGGGGACACATGTTGATGTAGAAGAGACATGAAGAAGAGGGGACACATGTTGATGTAGAAGAGACATGAAGAAGAGGGGACACATGTTGATGAAGAAGAGACGTGAAGAAGAGGGGACACATGTTGATGTAGAAGAGACATGAAGAAGAGGGGACACATGTTGATGTAGCAGAGACATGAAGAAGAGGGGACACATGTTGATGTAGAAGAGACATGAAGAAGAGGGGACACATGTTGATGTAGAAGAGACATGGAGAAGAGGGGACACATGTTGATGAAGAAGAGACATGAAGAAGAGGGGACACATGTTGATGTAGAAAAGACATGAAGAAGAGGGGACACATGTTGATGTAGAAGAGACATGAAGAAGAGGGGACACATGTTGATGTAGAAGAGACATGAAGAAGAGGGGACACATGTTGATGTAGAAGAGACATGAAGAAGAGGGGACACATGTTGATGAAGAAGAGGGGACACATGTTGATGTAGAAGAGACATGAAGAAGAGGGGACACATGTTGATGTAGAAGAGACATGAAGAAGAGGGGACACATGTTGATGTAGAAGAGACATGAAGAAGAGGGGACACGTGTTGATGTAGAAGAGACTGAAGAAGAGGGGACACATGTTGATGAGAGGGACATGGAGAAGAGGGGACACATGCTGATGTAGAAGAGACATGAAGAAGAGGGGACACATGTTGATGTGGAAGAGACATGAAGAGGGGACACATGTTGATGTAGAAGAGACACGGAGAAGAGGGGACACATGTTGATGTAGAAGAGACACGAAGAAGAGGGGACACATGTTGATGTGGAAGAGACACGAAGAAGAGGGGACACATGTTGATGTGGAAGAGACACGAAGAGGAGGGGACACATGTTGATGTAGAAGAGACACGGAGAAGAGGGGACACATGTTGATGTAGAAGAGACATGAAGAAGAGGGGACACATGTTGATGTAGAAGAGACACGGAGAAGAGGGGACACATGTTGATGTAGAAGAGACATGAAGAAGAGGGGACACATGTTGATGTAGAAGAGACATGGAGAAGAGGGGACACATGTTGATGTAGAAGAGACATGAGGAAGAGGGGACACATGTTGATGTAGAAGAGACACGAAGAAGAGGGGACACATGTTGATGTAGAAGAGACATGAGAAGAGGGGACACATGTTGATGTAGAAGAGACACGAAGAAGAGGGGACACATGTTGATGAAGAAGAGACATGAAGAAGAGGGGACACATGTTGATGTAGAAGAGACATGAAGAAGAGGGGACACATGTTGATGTAGAAGAGACATGGAGAAGAGGGGACACATGTTGATGTAGAGGAGACAAGAAGAAGAGGGGACACATGTTGATGTAGAAGAGACATGGAGAAGAGGGGACACATGTTGATGTAGAGGAGACAAGAAGAAGAGGGGACACATGTTGATGTAGAAGAGACATGAAGAAGAGGATTTTACATGGTGCCCTTTTTGAGGCAGACTGACCTGCACCGAGCTCTAGCAGCGCCCTGCCAGCTTTATGGACCTGCAGCCGGACTCTGGCCTCACTCAGGTAGAGCCAGGCCACGCCCCCTCCCTGAGGCAGGTCAAAGGTCAACAGGAGCCCCGCCTTGTTCCACGTCCTGAACTGGAACCCAACGGACACGCCCCCTGACGACGACGCCGTGGCCCCCGGCAACTGGAGGAAGCTCTGGGGTCCGGGGAAGGTCACGGCGACGGAAACCGACTCAGCACAAGAAAAGGTGACATTGCCCTGAGAGCGGAGAGAGGAGGAGGAGGGAGAGGGACATGATTACGAGAGAGATAACACAACATAAACATGAATATTAATCAGTCGTCGATGTGACCTCTGGGGCAATGACCTCATCAGCAAGTCCCCTTGAGATTAAAAGCAATGGATGCAAAGTGGAAACATGTGAACGTCACACAACAGAGAGGCGTGAAGGGAGCCGGTGTGTGAACAGAACTGTATACTCTTTTGAGGAGTGGTAATGACACCAGGTTGCTAAGGCTGCAGCAGAAATACATTACAGTCCTCTCTGCTGGGAGTATCAGCCTGCTATCTTCATAATGCGCCTGACGTCTAATGGCCCTTTGTGGAGCTGTTAAAGTGAAATATGGAGGCGCATGGAGCAGCACCACTGCAAAGTATAACGTTAAAAGTGAGCGATACAATGTCCCAAAAGCCATCGCCGTCGCACTCCAAATCCCCCTCACACACACACACACATCATTTAGGGCTTTACTTTGTTATCGTACCTTTAAGGCAAAAGTGGTGTGTATACTTCAAAGGACTATAACTATAGCCTATATTAACTCAACCATGCATATGCAACCTTTTTTGTTATCTTCTCTGCACTTTAACTGTAATGAGAGACTGTATATCAGAAAGGGTTACGAGTTGCTCTCCATTGAGCTCGGTCCACTTGTTGTAGAACTATAGAAACATATGAAGGTAAAGAAGTCTTTGCATCGCCCTCTGTCCCCTCGTCACTCAGTGTCCTTGTTCACTGCCATCAGCTTCAGTGACCTGCTAGCAGCTCGTTAGCATCCCAATGAGGATGCATGAAAACACACACATTCCCATTTATTATACATGTTGGACATATTATGCTCATTTTCCTTTGCAGGTGTATATCAGTATGTAGTGTCTCTACTTTAAAGAGTCCTCTCCTGCTGATGTTCAGGTGTATATCAGTATGTAGTGTCTCTACTTTAAAGAGTCCTCTCCTGCTGATGTTCAGGTGTATATCAGTATGTAGTGTCTCTACTTTAAAGAGTCCTCTCCTGCTGATGTTCAGGTGTATATCAGTATGTAGTGTCTCTACTTTAAAGAGTCCTCTCCTGCTGATGTTCAGGTGTATATCAGTATGTAGTGTCTCTACTTTAAAGAGTCCTCTCCTGCTGATGTTCAGGTGTATATCAGTATGTAGTGTCTCTACTTTAAAGAGTCCTCTCCTGCTGATGTTCAGGTGTATATCAGAATGTAGTGTCTCTACTTTAAAGAGTCCTCTCCTGCTGATGTTCAGGTGTATATCAGTATGTAGTGTCTCTACTTTAAAGAGTCCTCTCCTGCTGATGTTCAGGTGTATATCAGTATGTAGTGTCTCTACTTTAAAGAGTCCTCTCCTGCTGATGTTCAGGTGTATATCAGTATGTAGTGTCTCTACTTTAAAGAGTCCTCTCCTGCTGATGTTCAGGTGTATATCAGTATGTAGTGTCCCTACTTTAAAGAGTCCTCTCCTGCTGATGTTCAGGTGTATATCAGTATGTAGTGTCTCTACTTTAAAGAGTCCTCTCCTGCTGATGTTCAGGTGTATATCAGTATGAAGAGTCTCTACTTTAAAGAGTCCTCTCCTGCTGATGTTCAGGTGTATATCAGTATGTAGTGTCTCTACTTTAAAGAGTCCTCTCCTGCTGATGTTCAGGTGTATATCAGTATGTAGTGTCTCTACTTTAAAGAGTCCTCTCCTGCTGATGTTCAGGTGTATATCAGTATGTAGTGTCTCTACTTTAAAGAGTCCTCTCCTGCTGATGTTCAGGTGTATATCAGTATGTAGTGTCTCTACTTTAAAGAGTCCTCTCCTGCTGATGTTCAGGTGTATATCCGTATGTAGTGTCTCTACTTTAAAGAGTCCTTTCCTGCTGATGTTCAGGTGTATATCAGTATGTAGTGTCTCTACTTTAAAGAGTCCTCTCCTGCTGATGTTCAGGTGTATATCAGTATGTAGTGTCTCTACTTTAAAGAGTCCTCTCCTGCTGATGTTCAGGTGTATATCAGTATGTAGTGTCTCTAATTTAAAGAGTCCTCTCCTGCTGATGTTCAGGTGTATATCGTATGTAGTGTCTCTACTTTAAAGAGTCCTCTCCAGCTGATGTTCAGGTGTATATCAGTATGTAGTGTCTCTACTTTAAAGAGTCCTCTCCTGCTGATGTTCAGGTGTATATCAGTATGTAGTGTCTCTACTTTAAAGAGTCCTCTCCTGCTGATGTTCAGGTGTATATCAGCATGTAGTGTCTCTACTTTAAAGAGTCCTCTCCTGCTGATGTTCAGGTGTATATCAGCATGTCGTGTCTCTACTTTAAAGAGTCCTCTCCTGCTGATGTTCAGGTGCATTTACATGCACAACAACCTATATAACACACTGCTTCAACTCGTGTCCTTGTTAGACCCTCTTCTAGACAGTCACACATGACACAGAGCAGAATCTTTTATAAGAACCAAATTTAGCCTCCAGTGTTTTTATTTGAGGTGGCGCAGCTCCAGCGATTGATGCTGTGTTCTCTCTGAAATAAAGAAAAGCTCAGGGCCCAGAGAGTTTGAGGAGATGAACATCAAAGCTCTTTGCTTTCCCCCAAACGAATTACGTGATCTGTCATCAGCACATTGGAGGAATACAAAAGAACTGCAGGTGGTGCCATGTCGTCTGGTATTTTCAATAGATGGACCCTTTCAAAGGTAAGATCTGATCGATACTGTTGTGTTTCTGAGGAGGGTCTGACCACTACCGAAAAGCATTTCAACAAAGTGAAACATTAGAAAAGGACGATGGGCTTTCACCACAAAGGAAACAGGAAAGTGGGACGCACCATGACGGTAACTCGGTGGTCCTCGCGTTTGGCTAACTCTATCAGCTTGAGGTCGTTGTACATCAGGTTTTCAAGGCAGCCATGGAAGTTCCTCTTTGAGACGGGGTACTGGATTGCCCCGACAATCAGCTATACGGAGACAAAGCAGATCCTGTGAAACATATGCGTAGAGTATGTGCATCAGGGCTTGTGTCGGAGCGGCGTCCTCTCCCCCACCTGCTGGATGTGCCAGTGGCTGAACTCTGCGGGGATCTGAATCCTCTCCGTGTGTTTGTCCACAGTGAGGTTGAGGTGAGAGCTGCGCCGCTCCACCGCTAAATGATGCCAATGCCGATCGTCCAGCAGGCTGCCGAGGGAGGAGAGACGCCGGGGCTCAGAGGAAGAAGTCCTGCCTGCAAGAGAAGAGGGGAATAAGGGTGGGGTAGATCAGAGGTAAGCCAAGGAATAATCTACGAAATTGGTTGTTGGTATAATTAGCTAATTAGCTGCATGTTAGCACAGGGTCTACGCAGGAATCCTGAAGTCAGATGTAAGACCTTTTTTAAGACCCTTTCCGTACATTTTAAGACCTCATCGCCCCTTCCAGTTCTAACCGGTTACCTTGGCGACACACTTCACCTCACATTGACCATACACAGTATCGATTGTCCTTCCCCATAACGATGTTGCTTAGTAACCGGCGTAAACAGACCTTCGCGTGCTATCAAGCAGTGAGCGCGCGATGTCCTGTTCAGGTGACGTCAAACCCAACGGGATGCCATCAATAAACTACAGAATCACACTACACACAGAAACTGACCATGATCAAAATCGATTATTCGGCAGCCCTGGCGAATAATAATCGATTATTCGACCAATTATTAATACTATTACTATTATTAGCATATATATATTTATATATATTTTGGTTGAAACTAAAAAAACAAATAAAAAAAAACATAAATAAATAAATGGGGCGAAGCCTGCGAGCTAGTTCAGGCAGTCAACTCGAGCACTTATGCTGCATTCATACATAACGCCCCTTGCCGCTCTACAACCAACCAAACAGAGTCTCCTTAACATGCCGCTCTATTTAACCTGCCAGATCTCTCACCATGCATTGCTTGCTGCTGCTATTGATGCAGCTACGTCGCTGCTGCTTGCTGCGTTCATTTGCTATTGCTGCGTTCATGTTCGTGCTGCTGTGTTTCATGTTGCTGCTGCTTGCTGCCCCACCACCACCCCAGCTTCCACCTGTAGGCTCGCGGGTTAGTTATTTAATCATCACTCATCGTGCTATGTATATCTATGGAGTGATGATGCCCGAGCCTAGTCGCCAAACTCAACTATATGCTGCTTCTAATAAACATGTTAAAGGAACACGTGAGTTGTCTGACTGAAATAAAATTAAAGAAATATATATAAATAAAATCGATTTTTAAAAATAATATTCGATTATGGAGACTGATGGAGAATATTCGAATAATCGAATAATCGCTGGCATCCCTACTACACGCCTACGCCATGACTACATTCAGGCGGACTGTAGAATACAGATGGAAAAAAAGATGGACTTTTATTAATCCCTCGTGGGGAAATAGTTTCTCTGCATTTGACCCATCCTAGTGTTAGGAGCAGTGGGCTGCCATTTTGAACGGCACCCGGGGAGCTGTGTAGGGAACGGTGCCTTGGACACCTCGGTGGCACTTGGTCTTGCCGGGACTTGAACTGGTGACACATTTCTAGTAACTGCTGTCCAGGCTTTAGCTGTTTCCAGGCAACGCTAACGTAAGACTGAGGTCATAAATATGTTGAAATATGGCAAAAGCCTCCTGTATATCTACAAAAAGTCCCAGTGATTTCAATTCTGCAGGAGCTGCAGTGAGAAGTTGTCATCTCTCGCAAATTATGTTAAGTTTAGTTAAGTGTTTTTGTCTTGCGACTTTCCCCTTTATTCTGAATAGTAACCTTCCCTCTCGTTTCAGACCTCCCTTTCTTGTGTATCTCCCACTCCTGTGATTGTCGACCCCGCCCATGATTGTTTCCACCTGTTCCCCATTACCTGGCGTATGTATTGTCCTAGTCTCCCTTTGTCCCGTGCCAGTTGTTTCGTTCCTTGTGACAAACGACCAGCGTATCATGCCAGGAATACTCCCAAGCAGAGCTTTGAGCCACGTCTTGTCTAAGTACTTAAGTCCTAGTGTTGTTCCTCGTTAAGAGTGATTTACTTTGTTATACCACTGTAGTTGAGCATTGGTTTGAATAAACCCTTTTGTTAAAACCTGTGTGAGTCGTGCATTTGAGTTCAAACCCGTTTATCCAGTCAGAGACGAACAATAAGAAGGAATTATTTTCCGTTTAATTATATTGTGAGATATCAACATTATTTAGGGGATGGCTTCAAATGAGAGGATTTTCTGCACCCTATATTATCCCTTTAAAAGGTTACTTTAAATTGTGCTAATAAACTGCAAAGAGAGCAGGGGGAAAGGAGGAGGGAGGTGACAAAGGAGAACATGGAGTACACCCTAACAAATAAGACCATTGGCAAGGCAAGGCAAGGCACGTTTATTTATATAGCACCTTTCAACACAAGGCAATTCAAAGTGCTTTTCAAAAAATGCAAGACATTCAGAAAATGGCATTTAGAATCAGTCATTAAAAAGAAAAGATAATAAAAGAAACATTAAAAGAAAAAAGTACATGGATAAAAGTTACAGTGCCGTTTAAAATGTGAATAGTTCAATTAAATGCAGCGACAAAAAGAAAAGTCTTCATGCTGGATTTGAAAGTAGTCAGGGTTGCAGCGGACCTGCAGGTTTCTGGGAGTTTGTTCCAGATATTTGGAGCATAATAACTGAACGCTGCTTCTCCATGTTTAGTTCTGACTCTGGGACAGAAAGCTGACCAGTCCCTGAAGACCTGAGAGATCTGTCTCTGGGGACAGAAAGCTGACCTGTCCCTGAAGACCTGAGAGATCTGGATGGTTCATCATTTAGCAGGAGGTCAGACATGTATTTTGAGCCTAAACCATTCAGTGCTTTATAAACCAGCAGCAGTATTTAGAGATCTATTCTTTGACACACAGGAAGCCAGTGTAAAGACTTCAGAACTGGAGTGATGTGATCCACTTTCTTAGTGTCAGTGAGGACTCGAGCAGCGGCGTTCTGAATCAGCTGCAGCTTTCTAATAGATGTTTCAGTTAATATCATTACATTAATTCATTCTAGTTTGTACAGTGTATGAAGAAGAGACAGAAGTGGGTAAAAAGAAAGTAAGTTGAGAGAAATGGGGAGAAGAGGGAGGATAGGAGGATAGGAGAGAGGAGGAAAGTGAAGATGAAGAGGCGGGAACAAAAGTCAGGTGACTAGGGTTAAAAGTCAGGGAGGAGGGCGTCACAAAGAAGAGGGAGGAAAAGGGCGGGGGAAGGTCAAGAGGAGGGAAGGTGTTGAGCAAAAGAACGAAGAAGAGGGGTGAGAGGAAGATACAGACGTCAATGGATGAAACCAAAGCGATGAGGGAGAAGATAAAGCACAGGCACAAAGAGGGCAGTATTAAAGAAGACGGATCACAAAGTGAGAAATGTAATTACTGAGAAGTGTTTTATTCAACACATCGCTGCTGTTTAATTTGCAACGTCTGAATAATCCATATTCATGAAACCAGACGAGATCAACTACACTTACTTGGTTTTAAGTTATTTGACTTGTTCAGTGTTTTCAAGTCTGCTAATCCTCATACTTAATAGGCAGTCATGCTTCTATTCAATAAGCATTTCATCGACTAACTTATTTGATTATTTATCTGATCTGTCTTCTCATTATTTGACCTGGTGGTAAAGACACACAGGCTTTATGACAGCTCCAACACACCGTGCTCCATATTGTGTATCCATATTTAACTTTTCTCAGAATCCCACGGAGAGGGTCACAGCGAGGTTAACTCTCTCCGCTCTGCATATTGTATTTGCACTGAGAACTAAAGCCGAGTGATAATGGCTGAAAAAGGAGAATAAACATTGGCTTCATTAATGATGGATGAGCAAATAAGTGGATCCGCCCCCCCCCTGAAGTACTGAAGAGAAACGTTGTGTTTCTGCTGAGAGAAGGAGCAGAATACAGTCACCATTAAAATGCATTAAGCAATCTTTAGGGAGAGACAATTCCTACTTCAAAGAGAGAAACGGAGACACTTTGACGATGATGGACAAATGTAGTTTTGATATACAGAGAGAGGTTTATTTGTCTGCGGCTTTGATACAAAAAACCCCACTTCATCTAGAGCAGGGGTGTCAAACTCAAGGCCCGGGGGCCAAATCTGGCCCGCGACTTCATTTCATGTGGCCCGCAAGAGCTTGCAAAGAATATAATATGTTTATTATACGGTTACATTCCACTTTACAGAAGCAGGTTGCCCATAAACTACATGTCCCACAATGCATCTCGTTTTGTGACATGCACTGAAGAGACTCACACTTATTTGCCCTGGACTTCTGCTTTCAGACGTAGTTAATTACTAAGTTATTATCCTATCCGATAATAATCAAATTCAGAGGCAATAATGTAATATATAATATATAATATATTTATATATGTATATTTATAGTTACAACCGGCCCTTTGAGTGCAACCATAATGTTAATGTGGCCCGCGATGAAATTGAGTTTGACACTCCTGATCTAGAGAGAGAAAGTTAGGATGTAGACTTTGTGAAACAGGAAGTCTTATCTGTTAAAGGCGCGCACATATTCTCATTTTCAGGTTCATATTTGTATTGTGTGCCTCTACTGTGTGACATGTTCACATGCGTTAATGATAATAATACATTTTATTTCTATAACGCTTTTCTTGAACCCAAAGACGCTTTACATTTGGGAGGGAGGGTGGACAAACAAAACGAAGCCAAAAAGAAACAAAGAAATAAATGTGGGGAACTTTGGGATTGTAGCCTTTGCAAGCCATTTACATGCACACACACTTATAGAACACACTGAAAGAAAGGGAAAACCCAAACAGCATGATAGGGGCCTTTTAACGCGTGTTATTGTGATGGGTTATTTCATTTCAGTTTGAACGAGTGGAGAGAGACGTACAGATCGATATGACAGTGTTCAGAATAAATCAGATGTATTAAATGGCATCGAGTAAAGCCACACATAAAAAGGCGGTGGTAATAGGCATCTACAAATCTGAGGGTCAGTGGTCAGCTAACTAATGTGTGATGTAATTTAGCAGCAGGCCAGTGTTTAAGGGGTCTTACAAGGGGTCTTAAAACATCTATTTGAGATGTCGTTTTTTTTTAAAGATGTCCAATAATTGTTTCATCAAGTTTTCATTCTGTGGGACGTGATGGAGGAGAAACAAGAGGGATAGAGGGAAGTGGTGGCTTATTGATAGGAGGTAGGATAGACATGTCAGAGAGAGAAATGGAGGGAGAAGAGGTGGACAGAAGGTCAAGAAGTAGAGAAGGGGGGGACTTTTGACAGAGGGAAAAACGACTGATGGATGTAGCTAAATCGGCGCTTTTGAGAGATTTTAAATCTCAGATCTGATCACGTGAACCTGTTAAACAGGGCTCAGTAGGCAATCAAGCGTGCATTAAAATAGGCAGGGCCTCTCAGCTGTCGCCCATCAGCTGTAGAGAGTTAACTAATTAGAGGGGCGTGGCACCACTGCTGTGTGAACTCAGCAATCAGGCGTCCATTTAGGTAGCTCTTTCCTTCAGCGTCAGACATTGGGTGGCAAAGAGGAGGCAAATCCTACTCTGATTGAGCTAAGTATCGCTGGTGTCTTATTTTTCCTTTCCTTAGCTTTCTAGCCCCTCAGGCTATAATCATGTGTATGTTTCTCCATTCCTGTTTATGTGTCTTCTCGCAATTATCACTGGCCCCGTGTATCTCGTAATCGATATAACCGGCCTGCTCTCGTCTATCCCACGTGCTCCACTGAGATCCAACATCTAGTTTTAGGTGGCCTGTGGAACTGCCAGTCAGCTGTTCCTAAGGCTGACTTCATCTCTGGCTACGCCTCCCTGCAGACCCTGGATTTCCTTGCTTTCACAGAGACCTGGATGACTCCATTCAACACATCCACCCCAGCAGCTCTCTCCACAGCATATTCCTTCTCCCATACACCCAGACCCACTGGCAGAGGAGGTGACACTGGTCTCCTGCTCTCTCCCAAATGGAGCTTCTCCCTCTTCAAGCTACCTAACTTCACTCCTTCTACCTTTGAATTCCATGCCGTCACAGTAACCCATCCTATACAACTAACCATTGTTGTTCTCTACCGTCCACCAGGCGTCTTGTGGGACTTCTTGGAGGAATTAGATAATCTCCTATCACACATCCCTGAAACTGGCCCTCCCGCTGTACTTCTCGGAGACTTCAACCTCCAGACGGGGAAGATAGACGAACTAAAATCTCTGTTAACCGCCTTTGCTTCTCACTGTCTCCGTCCCCACCAACTCATAAAGCTGGCAATGTCCTTGATCTCATATTCTCAAGGAACTACGCTACTTCTAACCTCTCTGTAAACCCGCTCCACACATCCGATCACTTCTTCATTTCATTCTCTCTACCCCTTTCCAAACATAACAAACTAATCTCTTCGCATCCTGCACCTGTCCGCCGCAACCTCCGTTCCCTCTCCCCCTCTACCTTTGCCTCATCGGTGCTCTCAGCCCTCCCTTCCTCTGACTCGTTCCAACTCCTGCCTCCAAACTCTGCTGCAGAAACTCTCCTCTCTACTCTCTCATCCTCTCTGGACTCTCTCTGTCCTCTCACATCTCGGCAGGCTCGTCAGTCCCCTCCTGCTCCCTGGCTAAATGATGCACTGCGTGCTAATAGAACCGTCCTTAGGGCAGCAGAGCGGAAACGGTGGAAATACAAACACCGTGACGACCTCCTAACATATCAGGCTCTCCTCTCCTCTTTCTCGGCTTGGATCTCTCAGGCAAAAAGCACTTTCTTTCAAGATAAGATCCAATCTTCCTATTCCAATCCTAAAAAAACTATTTTCCATCTTCTCCACCCTCTTGGACCCTCCCAAAGCTCCTCCCCCCTCCTCACTTCTGTCAAGCGACTTTGTTAACCACTTTGAAAAAAGGTTGATGATATTCGCTCTTTCTTTTTCTGACTCACCTTTACTCACCGCTGGCTCACCAGACCCTCCTTTCACCCGCACACTAACCTCCTTTTCCCCTCTCTCTCCAAGTGAGGTTCTTACCCTCATTACCTCTGCCCGCCCTACCACCTGTCCTCTGGACCCTATCACTTCAAACCTCCTTCAGACTATCGCTCCTGATATTCTACCGTTTCTCACCCATTTCATCAACACTTCTCTAACTTCTGGTCACTTTCCAAACAGTCTCAAGGAGGCGAGAGTAAACCCTCTTCTAAAGAAACCCACTCTCAACCCGTCTGATGTTATAAACTACAGGCCTGTCTCTCTCCTCCCGTTCCTGTCTAAAACACTTGAACGCGCTGTCTTTAAACAACTCTCCTGTTATCTCCATCAGAACAACCTTCTGGATCCGCACCAGTCTGGTTTCAAGGCAGGTCACTCCACAGAAACTGCCCTCATTGCTGTCACTGAGGAACTGCACACTGCTAAAGCAGCCTCCCTATCCTCTGTCATCATCCTATTGGACCTGTCTGCTGCATTCGACACGGTGAACCATCAGATCCTCCTTCGCACTCTCCAAGAACTTGGAGTTTCAGGCTCTACACTTTCCCTCCTCACCTCATACCTCAAAGACTGTACCTACAGGGTAACTTGGAGAGGGTCCGAGTCCGACCCTTGTCAATTAACTACAGGGGTCCCTCAGGGCTCTGTTCTTGGTCCCCTCCTCTTCTCCCTGTACACAAACTCGCTCAGATCTGTCATTAGCCCGCATGGTTTTTCATACCACTGCTACGCTGACGACACCCAATTAATTCTGTTCTTTCCCCGCTCAGAGACCCAGGTCGTCGCACGCATCTCTGCTTGTCTAGCTGACATCTCTCAGTGGATGTCCGCTCATCATCTCAAGCTTAACCTTGACAAGACTGAACTGCTTTTCCTTCCGGGAAAAGATTGTCCCACTCTTGACCTGACAATCAACATCGGCACCTCTGTTGTTTCCCCGACTCAGACTGCAAGGACTCTGGGTGTGACCCTAGATAACAACCTGTCCTTCACTGCAAACATCGCTGCTACAACCCGCTGCTGCAGATACACGCTTTACGACATCAGGAGGATACGTCCCCAGCTGACCCAGAAAGCGACGCAGCTTCTGGTCCAGGCTCTCGTCACCTCACGCCTAGACTACTGCAACTCCCTCCTGGCTGGTCTACCTGCATGTGCCATCCGACCTCTGCAGCTCATCCAGAATGCAGCGGCTCGTCTGGTCTTCAACCTTCCTAAATGTTCCCACACCACGACGCTCCTCCGCTCCCTCCACTGGCTTCCGGTAACTGCTAGAATCCACTTCAAGACACCGGTACTTGCGTACCATGCTGCGAATGGATCTGGCCCTTCCTACATCCAGGACATGGTTAAACTGTACACCCCAGCACGTGCACTCCGCTCTGCATCAACCAAACGACTCGCTGCACCCTCGCTGCGAGGGGGACCCAAGTTCCCATCAGCAAAAACACGTGGGTTTGCTATCCTGCCTCCAAAATGGTGGAATGAGCTCCCCATTGACATCAGGACGGCAGATAGCTCACACACCTTCGCGCAGACTGAAAACTCATCTCTTTCGACTCCACCTCGAGCGATAGAATTACTAACAAAGAACTGCTATCAAAGCACTTATATACTAATAAAGGTCTGGCTTATCTATAGCCAGTTGAGTAGCACTTGAAATGCTTGGCTCTATGAAGCCTGATGTACTTATATGATTCTGTTTTCTTCAAGGTTGTGTCTTCCTGGTCTAATGTACTTATTGTAAGTCGCTTTGGATAAAAGCGTCAGCTAAATGCAATGTAATGTAATGGATGGAGAAAGCATTCAGCAGCCAGGTGAGGTCTCCAATGAGAGGGTGAGCCGTATGGTGATGATTCAGCACGGCAGCCTAACACAGCTCTAGTTAAACACACACACACACACACACACACACACACACCACACCACACACACACACACCCACACACACACACACACACCCACCTCCCTCTGTACAGTCTGTAAGCCATGCATCAAGTCCTACAGAGTCCGGCCCTAACACATGCTACAGTGAACGGATACCATCCATCACGGCTGCAACTAGACAGAGACGCAGCAGCGGAGCGAGAGCCGAGGTTTACACCAATCAGGCAGCACGTGTCGTCCATCTCACCCAACCACAACCAATCAGAAGTTATCTCAGGGGGTTTATATTGTCCTCCACCTTAAAGAGAAGTTCTCCACCTGTACGCCCGCAGAGAGGCCCACAGAGGACATGTCAGAAATACAAATGTGTTCTTTCAGCTGAAGGTATTTCTTTGCACGTAATCTTTGCACGAGGTGTAAGTCGTAGTGAGCAAATCTTCTGCTGGGAGATACAGATGGAAATGTCATGTTGCCTGTCAGAAGAGATGAGTTTACAGAACCAACCAAATATTTTTTCATGTTACAGTAAGTACTTAAAGTGGACCTATCATGCTATATTTGAAACATATATTGTAGGGCCAAACCTATATAAAACATGTGTGTGAAGTTTTTTTTTCAAAATACCAAACAGATCCTGCATTTTAGCCTCATTTCGCTCTATTTGCTCTTTTCAGCCCTGTTTTTGCAACGGCTGATTCTGATGTTGTGGCAGACTACAGCGCCACTTACAGGCCTGGCATATGTACCACGGCGTCTCCAGCGCTTTCGAGCGGTCTCCCATTCCCCTCATAGGTGGAGAGTTGCCCATATAGGCGGAGCTCCCCGTTTCTGACGTCAGAACAATTTCAAATCTGTATAAGTCTGTATCAGCTCAGTTGCAGCTCAGTTTTTAGAGATTTGGGTACGGAGGAAAAGAGAGAGGGTTGTGTTTTCTGACACTTGGCGAGTTCCCTGACACCGGGGACACATATTCATATAAAAGACATACAAAAGTGCATTTTGCACGATAGGTCCCCTTTAAGTTTACTTATGAATGCAACAATCAACCTTTGTTTGTGTTAGTCCTATATTGCGTAATGGGCCTTTCTGAACATCTTAGATAAGTTCTCATGGCTTACTGGATATAAAATGTATTAAATAAATGTCTATTTGTATAAAGACATGAACGCAGGAGCTCTACAGTGACTACATAACTCACACAAGTGTGAAAATACTAGCAATGTGTTTAGACCTTCAACCGGGACCAATACCAACGAAATGATGTTAGAACATTTGTAAATCTGTGTATTGCAAATGTTATAATCCTCTTATAAATGTAGCATCCTTTGGAGCCTGTTGCTTTCTCCTTCTTTGATCTTTATATACAGTATGGTAGCCCCCTTTTCTTCTGCAAATGTTAGTGGTCTTGTGTTTTACTCCGTTTCACGGTATCAATAGGTTTGAAAAGATGTCAGTACCTTTCGCTGTAGATATCAGTATATTGTGTGAGGTACCTTGTCTGAGCAGCAGCTGCAGCTTTCCTCTCTCTAACTCCAGGCTGAGTCCTCTCCCTCTCTCTCCCTCCGCATGCAGCAGCGTCCCAGAATTCCTCAGGGTTTTAAACTTCAGAGAGACGACCTCTCTGGACGTCGGCCTCGGGTCGGGGGTCAACCTGAACACCAGACTGCTGCTGCCGTCCAAGCCCACCACATCAGAGGCTGGAAGACACAAAGGGAGACAGAGGCAGTCACAGCAACACATCCAAACCTTAACCCAAAGCAACTTGTATTGACGTCTCGTTTGGAGTCATTTGATTTGTATTGTCATTATTAGAGGAAATAGCAGTTGCTTTTGTTTCGAAGGCAGTTTCAGGCACCATGGGAGTTGGGGGTTATTGCCACACAGGTGGAGGAGTTATTAGCCCCGTAAAAGCATATTTGATGATGTAAACGCTAAGAAAATAACTCCACAAACAGAAATCTAGTCTCTGTAAATGTACTCTCGCACTTATACGACGTGTTACCCGTCTTAGCGGCAGTTTGATTTTAGGATTGATTTTTCTTGTGTTTCTTTTTGGTTTGAAGACAAATAGTGGCTTCAACGTCTTTCCCATTCACCGGGTTACAGTGTGTGTGTTTTAATTGGGGTTATTTCTACATTGTCTCTCAGTGGGAAGAACAAACTGTCATCTTTAGAGCAATTAAGCTCACAACAGATAATCAAGTGTCAACATTGATTAGAAATGCACCACAAAACAAACACAATTTGGACAGCAATTCGTCCCGTTGTGGCTGCCGAGTACGGCCGAGAATTCATTTAGTTAATTACTGGGGCGTTCGGGCTGAGGAGAGGTGATCAGTGTGTGTTGTGTGTGTATGCTGTAAAGACTGAAGTGTTTGAGAGCAGCAGCTGAGTTCAGCATCTACTTCCTCGTCAGCCTTACGTCTAATCTCTCCGACGGAGCGGTTTTTAAAGGCAAGTCTTTGACTCGATAACGGCAGGGTTGACCGCTCTGCTTGCAGCAACGCTCTCAATGGATTGATCAGTGAACTTCCTGCTGATTAAAAAACAGCTCTGAGTCATCCCTCAGTGAAGCTGAACACTTTAAGTCCACTCCACAACTCTGTGGACTAAAGGTCGACATTTCTTACTAGAATATTAAGTTTTATCTGATCATTATTAAAACAGATTGGGGGGCTTGTTCATGACTCATATTGACAAACCGCTGCCTGTCTATACATCCAGCAGATACTGACGTTATACGACTGTGTTTCTAACGAACCTAAGAAGCAACGTTTTTAATTGAAGAGGAAATATGGTTTCGTGTTCTCTGGCAGAACGTCTGCATTATCCAGAGAAACACTACATATTTCAATTGTAATAATGATAATAATAATACATTTAATTTCCAAGCGCTTTTTCAAATATTAAAACAGCAACACAAGATAATTCACAAATTCAAAGCCAGTCTGAAGAGGTGTGTTTTGGTCAGTGTTTTGAGTTCGGTGCAGTCTCTGATGTGTTGTGGAAGGGAGTTCCAGAGGGTGGGGGCAGCGATGGGAGAAGGCTCTTCTCCCTCAGGTTTTTTTTAATAATTTTATAATATATATAATAATCTTATATAATATTGAAGGAACAACTGTGAGACTGCTAGCCCTGTTCCTTCAGAATAAAAGCCGTATCTTAACATGTGTTTCCAGACAAAAACACATGTTGGGACCAAAACTGCACAAATGATATATTATAACTATTTCCAAGATTTATAACGTGTCCTTATAACCAAGAACAAATACAGGCTTGTTCGTGACCCACATGGAACAACACATGTTTCTAACAGACCGCAGACGCAACATAGGAACTAGGAGAGGAACTAGGATTTTGTGTTCACTGGCAAAACCTTTGCATTTTCCGAATATTAGGTTGATTTATATCATGATTCTTATATATATATATATATATATAATCTTAAATATAATTTTAATTGCAGCAACAACTCTAAGACGTCTAGCCCGTATCCTTCAGAATAAAAGCTTGTGCAATTGGCACAAAAACTGCAAAATGTATATATTAAAATACGTTTCAGTAACTTTACATCTTGTTTGAAGCTGTTGAGTACTTTTTAGTTATTAATGTTAGAGCTATATATTGCTTTATATTCATTTAATAGTTAAACATGTATTTACTTACTGTGTTAGTGAATGCATTCTTATGTAGTGTTGTTATTTAAGTGAGTTAAAGTAGGTGTTATGCTTTTATTTTGATGGCATGTTCGGGCCCCTGGTGTAATTGTATATATTGACAGGTGGAGGTGGGAGTAGAGCACTAGTAGGTACATCGTTTTTTACGAGTGATTCAAGCCTCTAGGAAAGGCTTGAGGAAAGGAATAGGAAACATGTTCATTGTTCTTTTGTTAATTATATTGGATCATGAAATAAATGTCTGGACTTGGATCACTGCCCTGCGTAAGGATCACTAATTAGTTGGTGTTATTTTAAGTTAATATCCGTTGTTGTGACTGAACTCACAGGTGCATGAAGTTTCAAACGGCAGTTGTGAGTCTCCAGATGTTTCGTTTTTAAACATTTGATTAAGTGTGAGCCTCTTTTTGATATTCCTTTGTATGATATCAATTTAATTTAATACCTGCCAGGGGATATTCTGAAATGTTTCGTTGTGTGTTCGTCTCAAAAGATTGATACGTTTTCCCCGTTATGGTAAACTGTTTGCTGCCAGCAGATATATTTCATCTCAGAAAATGACATTAGTTTTTCCCAGGAGGATTCAGCTGAGCGTGCGACATTAGTTTCAGCCAGGAAAACCACGAGTGTCCTCTGCCAACCGTCACGCCGGCTGATAGAAATACAACACTGATATATCCGCTGTGTCCTCAAATAACTACAGGCCATTTATTGAAAATCCATCTTTTTAATGTTTCTCATAATCCATTTATCTTCCAGAGGCGACGGCAGCAGACACCGTTTTGAGGGACATAAATATATACAAAACAAATCATGAATCCACTTTTCATTTGGGGAAGAAGTTATGAATTAACTACTTCGAATTAGTGCTGGGAGGTAGGAAATAAATAAAGTATTTAAGAGTATTTTCAAGGCTACCTAGCATTCTCCTCACAACATATGAAACTAGAGGCTGCAGAAGACTGATGAAAGTAAACCAAATATACAGACATTCATGGTCCCCAGAGGATACAG
>CM070481.1:34306482-34507725 GCA_036324585.1 Champsocephalus esox
ACAATATATATGTCTTGCCTGTTACTAACTATTGGAAATGTGGAAAGCGAAAGAGACGGGTATGAAATGCAACAAAGGTTTGAAGGTGGAAACTGAATGCTTGTTGTTCTGTATTGATGACAAGTCCATTTACTATACTTGATATACAGTGTTAAAAACAAACGTCTTTATTTATAAAAGATTAAAGGATAAACCATGAATAATGCAGATGCTAACAGCTGGAATAACAATATAAGACACAGAAAGCCCGTATGTAAATCATGTTGGCACATTCATATTTACTGTTTGATTAATGGATCTGAGCACATGTGTAAATGTGCGGAGCTGCTTTTGATGTGCATGTGTGTGATGTGTGTGCGAGGGACAATGCAGTGAACAACCAGCTGTGAGGACAGAAAGGAGGCGGAGACACAGCGGGGATTTAATGCTGACAGGGCAGAATATAGCAAACACCTGCTTCTTCAACCCAGGGAGGAAGAGGAGTTTAGATGCAATGAATGCAAGAGTAGCTGCTGAACGTTGAGAGTAAGAGTGTAATTCCTCCGTTTATTGGCCAAGACAAAAAATACACATGCGTTAATCGCGTTAAAATAATTAGGGGTGTTAAAAAAAAATTGCGTTAACGCGTTATTAACGTGTTAACTTGACAGCCATAGTACAAAGCTTTAAAAAAACAAGAACTTGATAAAAACTAAAAGAGGAGGGGTCTGAGCTCATGCGGGACCCGGCAGCTACCGTCTAAACTAAATGCTGCCGTGATGAAACGCCATATCATGGATTATCAAGGATCTGAAACAGTCTGGAGCTCAAAGGCTTTCTCTCTTGCCGGTTATACCACAAGGTGAGTTCCTTTCTACTTCCTGCTTCTTCACACACATGCTCTCCAGCACAGGTTAGCTCTGAGTGTTAGCGATGCTAATGTAAACACCGACCATATTACGTCCAAAACAGTCGGGCTTTGTTTCTGACAGCAACTTTCTGATTGGGCCGTGGCTCCACATTTCAGATGTTACGTCATAGCGGACTCAAATCTGGATCAGCTCCGTTGCTCCCCGTTTTTAGAGATTTGGGTACGGAGGAAAAGAGAGAGGGGTTTATTTTCTGACGCTGCGTGAGTTCCCTGACGCACCTTTATGTATGAAAGACATCACAAAGTGCATTTCGCATGATCGGTCCCCTTTAAGGAGCCATTACAGATCATAAAACTGTAATATTTAAAAACGGCGTGGGAGGAAGCAGAACATATGTTTCTGTGGGCGGTGTGTTGATGCCAGGGGCTGATACTGAAAGGAAACTGTTAACACAAAGTGTGATTCGTGTGGTTTTTATTGTTAATAACCGAGCGTAAATTAGTTGTGAAATATGGAAATACCTAAAAACAAAAGGCAGCCGGGGAGCGTTCACTGTTCGTTGTATCGGTTTGTGATCTCAACACATTTGATTGGTGTGATGTTGACTCTCTGTTTTCTCAGTTGTAGGGATTTGTTGTTGTTAAAGCTTCGATGCAAACCACAGAATAAATAAACTAAATACAACAGTGTCCGCAGTTTCTAAACGGATGGCGAGGGTCCAGGTCTATGAAAGGATGCTTGATTACCTTGAAAAGCATCAGGACTGTTTGAGGCATGTGATAGCTATGTGATTAACATGATGATTCAGCCTCTATGGCAGCGGTGTCAAACTCAAGGCCCGGGGGCCAAATACGGCCCGCGACTTCCTTTTATGCGGCCCTCAAGAGCTTGCAAAACATAGAATACGTTTATTATACGGTTACATGCTACTTTACAGAAGCACGTTGCCCATATACTACATGTCCCACAATGCATCTCATTTTGTGACATGCGCACTGAAGGGACTTGCAATTGGTTGCAGTTATTTTCTGCTTTCAGACTAGTTAATTATGAAGTCATTATACCCTCTCCGATAATAATCAAATACAGAGGCAATAATGTAATATAATACATAATTTTATATATGTATATTTATATAGCTACAACCGGCCCTTTGAGTGCAACCATGATGCTGATGTGGCCCGCCATGAAATTGAGTTTGACGCCACTGCTCTATGGAGAGAGACATATCACTGTCATGTTAATTACTTACGCAAGCCTTAGCTAGTCCGATCCAAACATTGAATACTGCGTTGAACCGGTATTCTGCATCCTGTGACTGTGACACTCTCTTGTATATACAGTAAGGCATGTCAAGGACACTATTCGGGGAACTATGTGTCCCACGAAGCTCTGTGTGTGATGACTACTTCCATTCTTGCAAGGATAACAAACACGTGTATCCTGATTATTGAAGACCAAGCCGGTGACGAGTGATATTTTCAATAACAATAAAGAATAAAAAGTCTTACTGTAAGGACACCCGTAGGTCTCCAGCCGGAGTCCGATCCTCCCGCTGGGGTTCCAGGCCAGAGGGAGGAGGCGGAGGAAGCGAGCGACGGCTGGCTGCTGCAGCTTGTACTGAACCACACTGTCTGCATTGCTGTTACCTGGGAAGGACTGGAAACACACAAAGAGAGGAACGTGTTATATATGTATTCAGCAATCTGCGTCAAGTACTGGTCGTCTCTTCTTCATGTCTCTTCTACATCAACATGTGTCCCCTCTTCTACATCAACATGTGTCCCCTCTTCTCCATGTCTCTTCTACATCAACATGTGTCCCCTCTTCTTCATGTCTCTTCTACATCAACATGTGTCCCTTCTTCTTCACGTCTCTTCTACATCAACACGTGTCCCCTCTTCCTCATGTCTCTTCTACATCAACATGTGTCTCCTCTTCTTCACGTCTCTTCTAAATCAACATGTGTCCCCTCTTCTTCATGTCTCTTCTACATCAACATGTGTCCCCTCTTCTTCATGTCTCTTCCACATCAACATGTGTCCCCTCTTCTCCATGTCTCTTCCACATCAACATGTGTCCCCTCTTCTCCATGTCTCTTCTCCATCAACATGTGTCCCCTCTTCCTCATGTCTCTTCTACATCAACATGTGTCCCCTCTTCTCCATGTCTCTTCTACATCAACATGTGTCCCCTCTTCTCCATGTCTCTTCTTCATCAACACATGTCCCCTCTTCTTCATGTCTCTTCTACATCAACATGTGTCCCCTCTTCTTCATGTCTCTTCCACATCAACATGTGTCCCCTCTTCTCCATGTCTCTTCCACATCAACATGTGTCCCCTCTTCTCCATGTCTCTTCTACATCAACATGTGTCCCCTCTTCCTCATGTCTCTTCTACATCAACATGTGTCCCCTCTTCTCCATGTCTCTTCTACATCAACATGTGTCCCCTCTTCTCCATGTCTCTTCTACATCAACATGTGTCCCCTCTTCCTCATGTCTCTTCTACATCAACATGTGTCTCTTCTTCTTCACGTCTCTTCTACATCAACATGTGTCCCCTCTTCTCCATGTCTCTTCTACATCAACATGTGTCCCCTCTTCTTCACGTCTCTTCCACATCAACATGTGTCCCCTCTTCTCCATGTCTCTTCTACATCAACATGTGTCCCCTCTTCTCCATGTCTCTTCTACATCAACATGTGTACCCTCTTCCTCATGTCTCTTCTACATCAACATGTGTCTCTTCTTCTTCACGTCTCTTCTACATCAACATGTGTCCCCTCTTCTTCACGTCTCTTCTACATCAACATGTGTCCCCTCTTCTCCATGTCTCTTCTACATCAACATGTGTCCCCTCTTCTTCACGTCTCTTCTACATCAACATGTGTCCCCTCTTCTCCATGTCTCTTCTACATCAACATGTGTCCCCTCTTCTCCATGTCTCTTCTACATCAACATGTGTCCCCTCTTCTCCATGTCTCTTCTACATCAACATGTGTCCCCTCTTCTCCATGTCTCTTCTACATCAACATGTGTCCCCTCTTCTCCATGTCTCTTCTACATCAACATGTGTCCCCTCTTCTTCATGTCTCTTCTACATCAACATGTGTCCCCTCTTCTCCATGTCTCTTCTACATCAACATGTGTCCCCTCTTCTCCATGTCTCTTCTACATCAACATGTGTCCCCTCTTCTTCATGTCTCTTTTACATCAACATGTGTCCCCTCTGTGGAAAGAGACTCTGAAAGGTTCAGGAACAAAGATTTTCTCTCTTTTTGATCCATTTCTATAAAAACCTGTCTGAAAATGAGCTGATCAGATTTTGGCCACTTTATGATGTCATAACGATGTGTTGTTTTGTGTAACCATTAGCCAATCAGCAACCAAGGTAACTATCACCTGAATCTCCTCCTAGAGCTCCATTGAGTTCTTTGTAACCAGATGTCTCTCAGAGGGGCGTGGGGAGGGGCTCCTTACTTTCATCTAAAGTAACAGACAGAGAATCAGCACTTTGGAAGCAGGGCTGAAACAGAGGGGATTATGGGTAATGCTGCAATGATCTGTTTGGTGTTTGGAACACTTCAGAGACACGTTCTGTATATATCTGAGACCTGTAATATCTTGATGAGAAACAGGATAATAGGGGGCCTTTAAGTGTGTATTCAGCAAGCTGTGTCATATACTGGTCGTCTCAAATGAACCACAGCGGTGTTTGATTAAGACAAAACCCTTTCTTCCCCCAGGAATTATATTTTTTTGTTTGTCTTTAAGTCGGATTAGGGCAGATTTCCATGACTCTTGGAGGAAGTGTGCAACATGCACCAGGGAAGAATCCCCCAACAGTCCTGTAACCTGTGGGTTAATTTGTGATGGGATGGAGATGGAGATTTCGATTTGTCAGCATGTGCTGAATCCTTACTTTGTGAAAATTACATTACATTACATTCATACATTGCATTTAGCTGACACTTTCATCCAAAGCGACTTACAATAAGTACATTCGACCAGGAAGACACAACCTTGAAGAAAACAGAATCATATAAGTACATCAGGTTTCATAGAGCCAAGTATTTCAAGTGCAACTCAACTGGCTTTAGGTAAGCCAGACCTTTATTAGTATATAAGTGCTCTGTTAGCAGTTCTTTGTTAGTAGTTCTATCGCTCGAGGTGGAGTCGAAAGAGATGAGTGTTCAGTCTGTGCCGGAAGGTGTGTAAGCTTTCTGCTGTCCTGATGTCAATGGGGAGCTCATTCCACCATTTTGGAGCCAGGATAGCAAACCCACATGTTTTTGCTGATGGGAACTTGGGTCCCCCTCGCAGTGAGGGTGCAGCGAGCCGTTTGGCTGATGCAGAGCGGAGTGCACGTGCTGGGGTGTACGGTTTAACCATGTCCTGGATGTAGGAAGGGCCAGATCCATTCGCAGCATGGTACGCAAGTACCAGTGTCTTGAAGTGGATTCTAGCAGTTACCGGAAGCCAGTGAAGGGAGCGGAGGAGCGGAGTGGTGTGGGAGAATTTAGGAAGGTTGAAGACCAGACGAGCCGCTGCATTCTGGATGAGCTGCAGAGGTCGGATGGCACATGCAGGTAGACCAGCCAGGAGGGAGTTGCAGTAGTCTAGGCGTGAGGTGACGAGAGCCTGGGTGTCGTCAGCGTAGCAGTGGTATGAAAAACCATGCGGGCTAATGACAGATCCGAGCGAGTTTGTGTACAGGGAGAAGAGGAGGGGACCAAAAACAGAGCCCTGAGGGACCCCTGTAGTTAATTGACAAGGGTCGGACTCGGCCCCTCTCCAAGTAACCCTGTAGGTGCGGTCTTTGAGGTATGAGGTGATGAGGGAAAGTGTGAATATGAACCGATTGTACATCCTTTGTATCACTTGCTTTGTGGAGAGAAGTGTAGACATTGTCAGTTCTCAAACATCTAAAAATGCTTCCTTTGATGAACGCTTAGCAAAACAAACATCAACTAAAGAAACTACAAGGTGAACTGATCTTGACTTTTCATATCCACATTTTACCTAGTTTTATCTCACAATTTAAATGTTTACATGCGGAAATTGGTATTTTATAATTCCCTAATGTAAATACATAATTATAACAAAAATTGCTCAGAGTGGAAACACATTTGCGTTAGCGTGAGAGTGTTTGCATGATAAAGTGTTTCAGAATAATGTATATATTTTGTACCTTGTGATCTTTTCTTCAAAGCTCCCATCTTGTATGCAAATATATCCTTATTTAGGGTATTGGTTGCTTAATTAATTGTTGCATAGCTTGCACAACTCACTATGCAGATTACAGCAGTTTCCTGCAACCCTGACCTCTTCCCTAAGAGATGTCATGTGGTTTGAACTATGCTACTTCCACCAATAGCCCAGACCAACAACAGTCAGTCCTCAGATGGCCACAGGAGATCTTTGTCGAGAGCAGCTAAACATAGGTCAATTCAAACACTTAAATGCTGTGGTCTGTCTATTAAAAGCTGCTGCGAATGACCAGATCTGAAATACAGTGAAGGTTTTGTCTCCTCAAAGTCATGAGCCACCCAGCAGGGGTTTTAACTCAACCAATCGGGTCTCATTTGATTTAATAAGTCTCTCAAAGGAAAGTTAAAAGTCTCCTGGCGGTGGTGATTTGTAGAAAAAACACAAAGGAGCTTCTGCGATGTGAAACATTTGACTATATTCACTCAATGATGTATCACCTGGTGGCTCAAAGGAGCGCATTATGGAAGCCCATTCCAGCCAGCATAATGAAAAAGGAAATGAGAAAAGATAACGCGAATTCTTCAAGCCTTTGATGGGCCGGGAGAACAGAAGACATGACGAGAGATGAACCATGAATAGGAGAAAGAATAAATAATGAAGGAGATAGAGTAGAAAAGTTAAATAAATATAAGCATAAGGATATCAAATAGCGAGAATAAGAGAGAGATGAGCAGCATAAAAAGTGAGAGGAGGAAATAAAAGGCAGAGTGCGAGAACGAGGTAAAAGTGAAACGGATCACCAGCTGGTTTCTCATTCCCAGCCCCGCAGGAGACAGGAGAGGCACGATAAAGAAGAGATGGACTGCTTTATTTCCCAGCACCCACAGGCTTCTGAGAGGAAAAGAGGAAACAGCATTTCCCCCCGGCCTTCAGGCCTCAAAGCTTAACATAGAAACCCAGAAGACGTGTATCCGAATGCTCTGTCAACGTTCCTGGGACTGGGATTGAGAACTCAGTTTAGTGTCAGATCAACATGTTTCTAAGCTGAGAGAAGGCAGGGCTGAGATTAGCTGCTTTCCTAACAGCTCCTCTCTGTACCACAGACGGTTACCACAGATACACGTCCAATCAAATTACATTGCATTTAGCTGACGCTTTTATCCAAAGCGACTCACAATAAGTGCGTTCGACCAAGAAGACACAACTTTGAAGAAAACAGAATCATAAAGTACATCAGGTTTCATAGACCCAAACATTTCATGTGCTACTCAACTGGCTTTAGATAAGCCAGTCCTTTGTTAGTATATAAGTGCTTTGTTAATAGTTCTATCGCTCGAGGTGGAGTCGAAAGAGATGAGTTTTCAGTCTGCGCCGGAAGGTGTGTGAGCTTTCTGCTGTCCTGATGTCAATGGGTGCTCATTCCACCATCTTGGAGCAGGATAGCAAACCCACGTGTTTTTGCTGATGGGAACTTGGGTCCCCCTCGCAGTGAGGGTGCAGCGAGTCGTTTGGCTGATGCAGAGCGTAGTGCACGCACTGGGGTGTACGGTTTAACCATGTCCTGGACGTAGGAAGGGCCAGATCCATTCGCAGCATGGTACGCAAGTACCGGTGTCTTGAAGTGGATTCTAGCAGTTACCGGAAGCCAGTGGAGGGAGCGGAGGAGCGACGTGGTGTGGGAACATTTAGGAAGGTTGAAGACCAGACGAGCCGCTGCATTCTGGATGAGCTGCAGAGGTCGGATGGCACATGCAGGTAGACCAGCCAGGAGGGAGTTGCAGTAGTCTAGGCGTGAGGTGACGAGAGCAATGCAGTGAGACATCGGGTCTTGTTTTTTAGTTGTATCTCAGATGAAACATTTGTTTTAATGTTATTGAAAATCACGAACATCAGAAATCATAAAAATGTTGAGCATTTGTAGCTTTTTCTGTAACAAAATGTCCTTATTCATGTAAATATAGTTCAAAATAAGTGTTTCCAGTTAATTACAGGATCTAATTTTTCTAAATATCCCAACTTATTTCAAGAAATCTCTCTTATTTCCAGCGTGCTGACCGGATTCATCATTAAACAAGTGTCCTAGTCTTCCTGGATGCATACCAAGCACCACAGTGATCCAAATAAAAGTCCAACACGACACTTGTGCGTCAGGAAAACGCTGAAGAGGCGTTTTCTGTTCATCAGGAGGTGGGAGGTGACGCCTCGCCGCCTCTGCTGTCCCTCGGACTGATTTCTTCATTAATCACCTCTCCAGGCACTCGCTTATATTCCTTCATTTTGGCCATGCTGTTACTCTCGATCAATGGAAAACAAAACAAGACTGAAACTGTCTACTAATGCATGAAGCACCCTTACTCAACTGTTTCTGTTTGTGTACATCTAGTGTTGAAAGCGTTGTAAGTATTTGATACAAATATATAACCATCTTAACTTTTAGCCCAAACTTTATGGTCAAATAATTTTTTTCACCCTTTAATGTTATGCCTTATTTGTCTAGACTTTCAATAAGGACTGACATAAGTTACCACTACTAATACTGCACAAACAGTACACCACTACTTATCTAACACAACATCCTATATACAATGTACGTACAAGCAATACTATTAAATGTCCTTATAACAGTGGCGAACTGTCAGGGCCTTCAAGGTATTCAAGGTACTCAGATAAAACAAACAACAAAACATCGATTTAATTATATAAATAAAATGAATAAATGAGAATCGTATCTGTGTTGTTGATCTGTAATATTAGTGTTACGTTGATTTGTTTGTCCTTCTCGGACCATGCACTACGCATTTCAGTGGGTTTGTGTTAGAAAAGAAAGCAACCAATCAGATCTTTCCCTTTAACCAAGGTATTCGACTTCCTTGATCGAAGGCCCTGGCCGTTGCACTGAATGAGAGCGTACGTTTGGACTGACAGTTTGATCAACCAATCATATATTGATTTGTAGCCAATGGGCGTGTTCTTTCAGAGTTCCCCTCGACGGTTCCAAGGTGTTCTAGAAGGCCCGCTAGTTAACCGGCTCGAGGCAGAGGATCTAGAGATGAATGCGACGAAGCAATTCATGCCGTTTTATTGTTTTTAACGTTGAAATGACAAGTGCAACAGGTGAAGATGAAGTTGTTGCGGAATTGTTGTGAGTACCCTTTTCAAGACGACAATTCAGTGAAAAGACGGACATTATAACGGCGTGGCGGCGGCGGGGGCGGGGTGTGTGTGTGTGTCTACAGAAGGTCCAGTTGTGATAGACACGGTTCGCCACTGCCTTATAATTATAATGAAAGTGTTCCCCATCAAGAGATGAAAGGGTTGAGCGTTGAACTGAAACGCCCTCTGTGGCAGACAGTATTCTTTAACATTTGAACCTACAGTATGGACGAAATCGACATGTTATAACTCCCTCTTCAAGTCGAGAGGAAGCGGGGACGAAGGTGAGACAGAGAAGCAGACAGGGTGAAACGTAATGGTGCCACTTGACTGCCTGTGTGTTGGCGATGGGAGGGGGTTTGTCAACAGGCCTGCAGAGTCAGCAGAGCCTCAGTGGCTTTCATACATTATACATGAAGAGATAAAGTCATGATGACTCAGTGTGTCTGCAGAGCCGCAGAGCACTGCTCCACACTACTTCCCTTCATGGGGATTACACCATATGATGATGCCTGTAGATCCCTGAGGGAGGATGGAGCTAATGCAAGATAAAGGAACCGATGTATAGCCATAAGAGTGAAGGTATGTGTCTGAAAGGATGAGATATGAATATGTGATGTGAGCAGTTCTTGCTCTGTCATCACCTTTCACTTTTCCCCAATGCGATGACTGTTCACAAAGATACAACATTGATTGCACTGTTATTAGGGTGACTGTTGTTTTGTTGCCAAATCCCTGCAGCCCTACTCTTAATGTTTTGATAAGATGGTGCAGCTCTACTTTGTATATAAACAGGATTATAACCCAGCATGGAAGTGAACGCAGTGCTCAGATTATTTAAACATGAAAGTGCAATACAAATATGTTGTCACTAAAACCGACAGAAACTCTTAAAAATAACCCTGATCTTAAGGGTCCCATGTCATGCTGTTCCGGTTATCACCCGTCCCCTTGTGTTCTGAAGCTTCTGCATGTGAACGGTCTGCAGTCACACACCCTCAAAGTGCACCCTGTAGTGAGTAAAGCTCCAACACAGAGAAGACCTGTCTGCTGCCCCAGAACGCCTCGTTCGACATTTCTCTTTTTCCATTGTTTACTTCTTGGGTATAGTGACATAACGTTAAGTCCGCGGAGCCGTTACATTTGGACCAATCCGCGGACTTCCTCACACACACGCATTCGGTGGGACGTTGCGAGGCTCGCTGCTGCGAGGAGCGGGACACTGTAAGCTGGCTCACTGGTGTGGGGTCGGCGAGACAGCGAGACACCGCGGAACTCAGCCTGGGCACACACACAAACTCCCAGCCAGGCTGCGGGTGTGTGTGTGTGTTCGGGCTGGGTTTTGTGGTGTCTCGCTGTCTCGCAGACGACCACTGGGCTCATAGGGAGGAGGGAGGGGGGGCAGGAGCTCCAACAAGCCGTGTAGGACAGAGAGTGAATACACATACTACACAGAGATGCTGTTTGAGAAACCAATGTGAGTTTGGAAAATTGCACAATGTAAATCTTTTCTAGTCGACCTCAACAATGGAAATATGATCAGTAGAAATGGCCATGAACATGATGGGACCTTTAATATTTTTGAATAGCTCTATAATTCTGCCGTTGGGGAAGAATGATCGGCTATAAAATGAGCCACGGGAAGTATTATGTTGACATTATAAGGTCCTATCCTAGCCCCTTTATATATGAAACCAGCAATAAGTTAGTATTCCATCAAAAAAATATTAACCCATTTACATGATTATTATTCATTTTAATACCAAAGTTATCATTTATATGACTTTTGATTTATTTCTAATGTATTAGAAATAAAGTATGTATTTCTTAGTTATTTATTGAGTTTATTTAGGTCATTATTTAGTTTTTTTCAATGTAAAAAATATCTTTCATATTTACTGCTTGGCTAACAATAAGGAATGTTTTATTGTCTTGTTTGACTTATACTGTATGTAAAAAAAAGGTAGAATGTTGAACAAAGCACACAAACTAAGTCAATACATAAAGCAGAACAATATTCTTCCTATCCTAGCTGTGCAGCCCCACTCACCCCGATGCTGTCCTCCTGTCTGTACTGCTGCCAGTTGTGTCCCGTGTCGCTGAACATCAGCAGGTACGACGTCAGCCAATCAGAGCTGCCGTAGCGTCCCTGCGTTGCCACGGCGCTGATAGTGGTGCGCTCTCCGAGGTCGACCTCCAGCCACTGATAGCCGTCTGAGGAGAGAGGAGACCACCCTCCAGCTCCTAAAGGGGGAGAGAGAGACATCACACATGTATTAGATTTCCATTCACCAAGCAGGACATGAAATGAGTTTTGGTGAGATGCAGGAAAGGGAATTGAATCGGTTGACCTTTCAGCTTAAAGCACACCGTTCTGTTACTGAAGAGGAATGAAGGAAATGCATTGAACCAAATCGAAAACCTTTAATTCGATTTTGAAGCTGTAATGGGATATAAATCATACTATAGGAACTTTCCAGATGATTTTAAATCACTGATGTTTGCTGTGTGACCCACAGTGGCATCATGATTTGATATGTGGATATGTAACTACACATTGTGTAAAAGGAAAACATGCACTTATCAAAGCAGCACAGACCCAAAAAGGTTAAAATCTGTAAAAACAAAGGAAAAGTCAGGACATCATATTTATAAGAAAGCAGCCTCGCACTGTTAAGAAATAATTAAACACATATTTATAATTCTGTACCAGGTGCTTCAAAATATACCTACATTTTCCATCGAATGCTATACAGTAGGTGGACACATCCAACTTGTGACACACAATATCAGAATATCCTTGTTGTAACAATTACAACATGTCTCCAAACTAAATTACTTAAAGTTCAACCATATCACAGTAGATTAAGATATTGTATTATGTTTATAATGACAAATATACAAAGTAAACCCGTTCATTACAGATCATAAGTTCAGAAACATGACAGATATTGAGGTGTCCAGACAGTACAAATATGTTTTTAATAACTTCAGTTTAGGAGTAAGAGAAAGTGTTAGTTCGTGACGAATAAAGCAGAATGCATATAGCAGCTGATAGATTTGGTAGCCGTTGACTAATGCATATTATACAATGCAGCTTTTACAGAATGTATATGCTGGTAGGAATGGATAATGTGCTCGGACAGATAAACTGTAGTTAGACTGAATTGAATGCTGGTGAGAATTAACTGGAAAAAGGTAGTGTGTGTGTGTGTGTGTGTGTGTGTGTGTGTGGCTTAGCATTACGATACTTCTGGGGACCTACATTTGTTTACACAGTCACATGTGGGGACTCGCCTCCCTCATGGGGACAAAATGGAGGTCCCCATGAGGGGAATCATTAATTTTAGGGTGAAGGGTTTAGGGTTAGGTTAAGGGTAAAGTTAAGGGTTAGGGTTAGGGTTAGGCATGTGTTGGTTATGGTTAAGGTTAGGATAAGTCTCCAGGAAATGCATGTAAGTCAATGTACTGTCCCCTGAAGTGATGTATACATGGTATGTATGTGTGTGTGTGTGTGCGTGTGTGTAACGCATAGGAAAATACTTTGTCAGGCCAAATGATGACACTAAGCTTAAACACCATATGGGCAGATTCTGAAGGAGGAGGCTGCTGACATCCTACTGAGCCCACACACACGCACACACACACACGCACACGTACACACACACACACACACACACACACACACACACACACACACACACACACACACACAGAGGGAGCAAGTATCAGAAAGCCTTACAGAGCGCAAACACAGTGGAAGCTGCTTAAATGCCACTTCCTTCACTTTTCTTCGTTCCAGCAGCAGTGAGCAAATATTTTTTTCCAACAGCTTGTGTGCGTAACGAGCACATTCCATTTCATGCAGCTCACTCTTTTATACAAAGCATCTCACAGTAAGTGCATTCCATCGTGAATACAAACTTCAAAAAGCAAGAATCCTGCAGGTATATTACTGTCGCTGTCTACATTCCTTTAACATTACATTACATTGCATTTAGCTGACGCTTTTATCCAAAGCGACTCACAATAAGTACATTCGACCAGGAAGACACAACCTTGAGGAAAACAGAATCATATAAGTACATCAGGTTTCATAGAGCCAAGCATTTCAAGTGCTACTCAACTGGCTATAGATAAGCCAGTCCTTTATTAGCATATAAGTGCTCTGTTAGCAGTTCTTTGTTAGTAGTTCTATCGCTCGAGGTGGAGTCGAAAGAGATGAGTTTTCAGTCTGCGCCGGAAGGTGTGTAAGCTCTCTGCTGTCCCGATGTCAATGGGGAGCTCATTCCACCATTTTGGAGCCAGGATAGCAAACCCACGTGTTTTTGCTGATGGGAACTTGGGTCCCCCTCGCAGCGAGGGTGCAGCGAGTCGTTTGGCTGATGTAGAGCGTAGAGCACGTGCTGGGGTGTACGGTTTAACCATGTCCTGGATGTAGGCAGTGTTGTAGTCAAGTCACCAATTCACGAGTCCAAGTCACTCTCGAGTTACCATACCCTTATGGACGGGCCATAAGGGAGAAGCAGATCCCTTGAACACAACACATGGCCATCGCAAATGACACAAGTAAAAACAAAAGAGTTGACTTTGTAAATAAAATGCACTTAATTATTAATCGCAAAGTTTCCATTTCCTACATTGTGTCTTGCACAGTTTGAACGGTTAAGGTATCCATGAGCTTAATATATTTTCTCATGACCTTTGACCATGGATTATTTGTATGCTCTATTTGCTCTTCATCCTCACCAGGATGGCCGAGTGGTTAAGGCGTTGGACTTAAGATCCAATGGGCAATAGCCCTCGTGGGTTCAAACCCCACTCCTGGTAAATCTTAACTTCTGCTTCACCAACACTAATCGTCCACACGGTTCTGTCGTGTTGAAGCTTGCCAGTCTGACACTCGACCAACAACATTAATATCCCGCCCCGGACACACAATCATGTGCTTTGATTGGCTAGTGCTCATACTATTTATTATATATTTGATTGGCTGACGCTTGAAAAGTTGAACTTTTCTCAACTTTCGAAGCGAGCAACGGAGGCAAAGCGATGCGACGGAACCACAATGCAGTTCGGCAAAGCTTGACGTCACCCCATTCAAAGTGAATGGGAGGAGTCTCCATTGAAGCACGCAACGGAACCGTGTGAACGTACCGTAAGGGAGAAGCAGGTCCCTTAAACCCACAGTTTTGAGTGGTTAAGGTATCCATGAGCTTAATATATTTTCTCAAGACCTTTGACCATGGATTATTTGTATGCTCTATTTGCTGTTCATCCTCACCAGGATGGCCGAGTGGTTAAGGCGTTGGACTTAAGATCCAATGGGCAATAGCCCTCGTGGGTTCAAACCCCACTCCTGGTAAATCTTAACTTCTGTAGATAAACCAATAAACCAACATATTAAATGCCCCCTACACTGTAATGTCCCGTCCACACAGCGGTGTGCGTTGAAGCTGGCCGGCGGGCATGTCTGAAACTCGACCAACAACCAACCACATGAATCTCCCACCCCTGACACACAAGCAGCGGTTTGATTGGCTAGAGCTTGTATGATTCGATTGGCTGACGCTTCTGCGGAGGCTTCAAAAGTTGAACATGTCTCAAATTTTGCAGCGAGCCATGCCAGCAAAGCTCCGCAGTTCGACGAAAAGTGATGTCACCCCATTCAAAGTGAATGGTGAAGCTTTCAACAGCACGCCGTGTGTGGACGGGCGGTAAGGGAGAAGCAGATCCCTTGAACACAACAAATGGCCATCGCAAATGACACAAGTAAAAACAAAAGAGTTGACTTTGTAAATAAAATGCACTTAATTATTAATCGCTAAGTTTCCATTTCCTACATTGTGTCTTGCACAGTTTGAACGGTTAAGGTATCCATGAGCTTAATATATTTTCTCATGACCTTTGACCATGGATTATTTGTATGCTCTATTTGCTCTTCATCCTCACCAGGATGGCCGAGTGGTTAAGGCGTTGGACTTAAGATCCAATGGGCAATAGCCCTCGTGGGTTCAAACCCCACTCCTGGTAAATCTTAACTTCTGCTTCACCAACACTAATCGTCCACACGGTTCTGTCGTGTTGAAGCTTGCCAGTCTGACACTCGACCAACAACATTAATATCCCGCCCCGGACACACACATGTGCTTTGATTGGCTAGTGCTCATACTATTTATTATAATATTTGATTGGCTGACGCTTGAAAAGTTGAACTTTTCTCAACTTTCGAAGCGAGCAACGGAGGCAAAGCGATGCGACAGAACCACAATGCAGTTCGGCAAAGCTTGACGTCACCCCATTCAAAGTGAATGGGAGGAGTCTCCATTGAAGCACGCAACGGAACCGTGTGAACGTACCGTAAGGGAGAAGCAGGTCCCTTAAACCCACAGTTTTGAGTGGTTAAGGTATCCATGAGCTTAATATATTTTCTCAAGACCTTTGACCATGGATTATTTGTATGCTCTATTTGCTGTTCATCCTCACCAGGATGGCCGAGTGGTTAAGGCGTTGGACTTAAGATCCAATGGGCAATAGCCCTCGTGGGTTCAAACCCCACTCCTGGTAAATCTTAACTTCTGTAGATAAACCAATAAACCAACATATTAAATGCCCCCTACACTGTAATGTCCCGTCCACACAGCGGTGTGCGTTGAAGCTGGCCGGCGGGCATGTCTGAAACTCGACCAATAACCAACCACATGAATCTCCCACCCCTGACACACAAGCAGCGGTTTGATTGGCTAGAGCTTGTACGATTTGATTCGTATGATTCGATTGGCTGACGCTTCTGCCGAGGCTTCAAAAGTTGAACATGTCTCAAATTTTGCAGCGAGCCATGCCAGCAAAGCTCCGCAGTTCGACGAAAAGTGATGTCACCCCATTCAAAGTGAATGGTGAAGCTTTCAACAGCACGCCGTGTGTGGACGGGCGGTAAGGGAGAAGCAGATCCCTTGAACACAACAAATGGCCATCGCAAATGACACAAGTAAAAAAAAAGAATTGACTTTGTAAATAAAATGCACATAATTATTAATCGCTAAGTTTCCATGTCCTACATTGTGTCTTGCAAAGTTTGAACAGTTAAGGTATCCATGCGCTTAATATATTTTCTCATGACCTTTGACCATGGATTATTTGTATGCTCTATTTGCCGTTCATCCTCACCAGGATGGCCGAGTGGTTAAGGCGTTGGACTTAAGATCCAATGGGCAATAGCCCTCGTGGGTTCAAACCCCACTCCTGGTAAATCTTAACTTCTGCTTCACCAACACTAATCGTCCACACGGTTCTGTCGTGTTGAAGCTTGCCAGTCTGGCACTCGACCAACAACATTAATATCCCGCCCCGGACACACAAGCATGTGCTTTGATTGGCTAGTGCTCATACTGGCATATTATTTGATTGGCTTGAAAAGTTGAACTTTTCTCAACTTTCGAAGCGAGCAACGGAGGCAAAGCGATGCGACGGAACCACAATGCAGTTCGGCAAAGCTTGACGTCACCCCATTCAAAGTGAATGGGAGGAGTCTCCATTGAAGCACGCAACGGAACCGTGTGAACGTACCGTAAGGGAGAAGCAGGTCCCTTAAACCCACAGTTTTGAGTGGTTAAGGTATCCATGAGCTTAATATATTTTCTCATGACCTTTGACCATGGATTATTTGTATGCTCTATTTGCCGTTCATCCTCACCAGGATGGCCGAGTGGTTAAGGCGTTGGACTTAAGATCCAATGGGCAATAGCCCTCGTGGGTTCAAACCCCACTCCTGGTAAATCTTAACTTCTGTAGATAAACCAATAAACCAACATATTAAATGACCCCTACACTGTAACGTCCCATCCACACAGCGGTGTGCGTTGAAGCTTGCCGGCGGGCGTGTCTGAAACTCGACCAACAACCAACCACATGAATCCATTCAAAGTGAATGGTGAAGCTTTCAACGCACGCCGTGTGTGGACGGGCCATAAGGGAGAAGCAGATCCCTTGAACACAACAAATGGCCATCGCAAATGACACAAGTAAAAACAAAAGAGTTGACTTTGTAAATAAAATGCACTTAATCATTAATCGCTAAGTTTCCATTTCCTACATTGTGTCTTGCACAGTTTGAACGGTTAAGGTATCCATGAGCTTAATATATTTTCTCATGACCTTTGACCATGGATTATTTGTATGCTCTATTTGCTCGTTCATCCTCACCAGGATGGCCGAGTGGTTAAGGCGTTGGACTTAATGGGCAATAGCCCTCGTGGGTTCAAACCCCACTCCTGGTAAATCTTAACTTCTGCTTCACCAACACTAATCGTCCACACGGTTCTGTCGTGTTGAAGCTTGCCAGTCTGACACTCGACCAACAACATTAATATCCCGCCCCGGACACACAATCATGTGCTTTGATTGGCTAGTGCTCATACTGGCATATTATTTGATTGGCTTGAAAAGTTGAACTTTTCTCAACTTTCGAAGCGAGCAACGGAGGCAAAGCGATGCGACGGAACCACAATGCAGTTCGGCAAAGCTTGACGTCACCCCATTCAAAGTGAATGGGAGGAGTCTCCATTGAAGCACGCAACGGAACCGTGTGAACGTACCGTAAGGGAGAAGCAGGTCCCTTAAACCCACAGTTTTGAGTGGTTAAGGTATCCATGAGCTTAATATATTTTCTCAAGACCTTTGACCATGGATTATTTGTATGCTCTATTTGCCGTTCATCCTCACCAGGATGGCCGAGTGGTTAAGGCGTTGGACTTAAGATCCAATGGGCAATAGCCCTCGTGGGTTCAAACCCCACTCCTGGTAAATCTTAACTTCTGTAGATAAACCAATAAACCAACATATTAAATGCCCCTACACTGTAAGTCCCTCCACACAGCGGTGTGCGTTGAAGCTTGCCGGCGGGCATGTCTGAAACTCGACCAACAACCAACCACATGAATCCATTCAAAGTGAATGGTGAAGCTTTCAACGCACGCCGTGTTGACGGGCCATAAGGGAGAAGCAGATCCCTTGAACACAACAAATGGCCATCGCAAATGACACAAGTAAAAACAAAAGAGTTGACTTTGTAACTAAAATGCACTAATCATTAATCGCTAAGTTTCCATTTCCTACATTGTGTCTTGCACAGTTTGAACGGTTAAGGTATCCATGAGCTTAATATATTTTCTCATGACCTTTGACCATGGATTATTTGTATGCTCTATTTGCCGTTCATCCTCACCAGGATGGCCGAGTGGTTAAGGCGTTGGACTTAAGATCCAATGGGCAATAGCCCTCGTGGGTTCAAACCCCACTCCTGGTAAATCTTAACTTCTGTAGTAAACCATAAACCAACATATTAAATGACCCCTACACTGTACGTCCCATCCACAGCGTGTGCGTTGAAGCTTGCCGCGGGCGTGTCTGAAACTCGACCAACAACCAACCACATGAATCCATTCAAAGTGAATGGTGAAGCTTTCAACGCACGCCGTGTGTGGACGGGCCATAAGGGAGAAGCAGATCCCTTGAACACAACAAATGGCCATCGCAAATGACACAAGTAAAAACAAAAGAGTTGACTTTGTAAATAAAATGCACTTAATCATTAATCGCTAAGTTTCCATTTCCTACATTGTGTCTTGCACAGTTTGAACGGTTAAGGTATCCATGAGCTTAATATATTTTCTCATGACCTTTGACCATGGATTATTTGTATGCTCTATTTGCTCTTCATCCTCACCAGGATGGCCGAGTGGTTAAGGCGTTGGACTTAATGGGCAATAGCCCTCGTGGGTTCAAACCCCACTCCTGGTAAATCTTAACTTCTGCTTCACCAACACTAATCGTCCACACGGTTCTGTCGTGTTGAAGCTTGCCAGTCTGGCACTCGACCAACAACATTAATATCCCGCCCCGGACACACAATCATGTGCTTTGATTGGCTAGTGCTCATACTGGCATATTATTTGATTGGCTTGAAAAGTTGAACTTTTCTCAACTTTCGAAGCGAGCAACGGAGGCAAAGCGATGCGACGGAACCACAATGCAGTTCGGCAAAGCTTGACGTCACCCCATTCAAAGTGAATGGGAGGAGTCTCCATTGAAGCACGCAACGGAACCGTGTGAACGTACCGTAAGGGAGAAGCAGGTCCCTTAAACCCACAGTTTTGAGTGGTTAAGGTATCCATGAGCTTAATATATTTTCTCATGACCTTTGACCATGGATTATTTGTATGCTCTATTTGCCGTTCATCCTCACCAGGATGGCCGAGTGGTTAAGGCGTTGGACTTAAGATCCAATGGGCAATAGCCCTCGTGGGTTCAAACCCCACTCCTGGTAAATCTTAACTTCTGTAGATAAACCAATAAACCAACATATTAAATGACCCCTACACTGTAACGTCCCATCCACACAGCGGTGTGCGTTGAAGCTTGCCGGCGGGCGTGTCTGAAACTCGACCAACAACCAACCACATGAATCCATTCAAAGTGAATGGTGAAGCTTTCAACGCACGCCGTGTGTGGACGGGCCATAAGGGAGAAGCAGATCCCTTGAACACAACAAATGGCCATCGCAAATGACACAAGTAAAAACAAAAGAGTTGACTTTGTAACTAAAATGCACTTAATCATTAATCGCTAAGTTTCCATTTCCTACATTGTGTCTTGCACAGTTTGAACGGTTAAGGTATCCATGAGCTTAATATATTTTCTCATGACCTTTGACCATGGATTATTTGTATGCTCTATTTGCCGTTCATCCTCACCAGGATGGCCGAGTGGTTAAGGCGTTGGACTTAAGATCAATGGGCAATAACCCTCGTGGGTTCAAACCCCACTCCTGGTAAATCTTAACTTCTGTAGATAAACCATAAACCAACATATTAAATGACCCTACACTGTAATGTCCCGTCCACACAGCGGTGTGCGTTGAAGCTTGCCGGCGGGCGTGTCTGAAACTCGACCAACAACCAACCACTGAATCCATTCAAAGTGAATGGTGAAGCTTTCAACAGCACGCCGTGTGTGGACGGGCCATAAGGGAGAAGCAGATCCCTTGAACACAACAAATGGCCATCGCAAATGACACAAGTAAAAAAAAAGAATTGACTTTGTAAATAAAATGCACATAATTATTAATCGCTAAGTTTCCATTTCCTACATTGTGTCTTGCAAAGTTTGAACGGTTAAGGTATCCATGCGCTTAATATATTTTCTCATGACCTTTGACCATGGATTATTTGTATGCTCTATTTGCCGTTCATCCTCACCAGGATGGCCGAGTGGTTAAGGCGTTGGACTTAAGATCCAATGGGCAATAGCCCTCGTGGGTTCAAACCCCACTCCTGGTAAATCTTAACTTCTGCTTCACCAACACTAATCGTCCACACGGTTCTGTCGTGTTGAAGCTTGCCAGTCTGGCACTCGACCAACAACATTAATATCCCGCCCCGGACACACAAGCATGTGCTTTGATTGGCTAGTGCTCATACTGGCATATTATTTGATTGGCTTGAAAAGTTGAACTTTTCTCAACTTTCGAAGCGAGCAACGGAGGCAAAGCGATGCGACGGAACCACAATGCAGTTCGGCAAAGCTTGACGTCACCCCATTCAAAGTGAATGGGAGGCGTCTCCATTGAAGCACGCAACGGAACCGTGTGAACGTACCGTAAGGGAGAAGCAGGTCCCTTAAACCCACAGTTTTGAGTGGTTAAGGTATCCATGAGCTTAATATATTTTCTCAAGACCTTTGACCATGGATTATTTGTATGCTCTATTTGCCGTTCATCCTCACCAGGATGGCCGAGTGGTTAAGGCGTTGGACTTAAGATCCAATGGGCAATAGCCCTCGTGGGTTCAAACCCCACTCCTGGTAAATCTTAACTTCTGTAGATAAACCAATAAACCAACATATTAAATGACCCCCTACACTGTAATGTCCCGTCCACACAGCGGTGTGCGTTGAAGCTTGCCGGCGGGCGTGTCTGAAACTCGACCAACAACCAACCACATGAATCCATTCAAAGTGAATGGTGAAGCTTTCAACGCACGCCGTGTGTGGACGGGCCATAAGGGAGAAGCAGATCCCTTGAACACAACAAATGGCCATCGCAAATGACACAAGTAAAAACAAAAGAGTTGACTTTGTAAACTAAAATGCACTTAATCATTAATCGCTAAGTTTCCATTTCCTACATTGTGTCTTGCACAGTTTGAACGGTTAAGGTATCCATGAGCTTAATATATTTTCTCATGACCTTTGACCATGGATTATTTGTATGCTCTATTTGCTCTTCATCCTCACCAGGATGGCCGAGTGGTTAAGGCGTTGGACTTAATGGGCAATAGCCCTCGTGGGTTCAAACCCCACTCCTGGTAAATCTTAACTTCTGCTTCACCAACACTAATCGTCCACACGGTTCTGTCGTGTTGAAGCTTGCCAGTCTGACACTCGACCAACAACATTAATACCCGCCCCGGACACACAATCATGTGCTTTGATTGGCTAGTGCTCATACTGGCATATTATTTGATTGGCTTGAAAAGTTGAACTTTTCTCAACTTTCGAAGCGAGCAACGGAGGCAAAGCGATGCGACGGAACCACAATGCAGTTCGGCAAAGCTTGACGTCACCCCATTCAAAGTGAATGGGAGGAGTCTCCATTGAAGCACGCAACGGAACCGTGTGAACGTACCGTAAGGGAGAAGCAGGTCCCTTAAACCCACAGTTTTGAGTGGTTAAGGTATCCATGAGCTTAATATATTTTCTCATGACCTTTGACCATGGATTATTTGTATGCTCTATTTGCCGTTCATCCTCACCAGGATGGCCGAGTGGTTAAGGCGTTGGACTTAAGATCCAATGGGCAATAGCCCTCGTGGGTTCAAACCCCACTCCTGGTAAATCTTAACTTCTGCTTCACCAACACTAATCGTCCACACGGTTCTGTCGTGTTGAAGCTTGCCAGTCTGGCACTCGACCAACAACATTAATATCCCGCCCCGGACACACAAGCATGTGCTTTGATTGGCTAGTGCTCATACTGGCATATTATTTGATTGGCTTGAAAAGTTGAACTTTTCTCAACTTTCGAAGCGAGCAACGGAGGCAAAGCGATGCGACGGAACCACAATGCAGTTCGGCAAAGCTTGACGTCACCCCATTCAAAGTGAATGGGAGGAGTCTCCATTGAAGCACGCAACGGAACCGTGTGAACGTACCGTAAGGGAGAAGCAGGTCCCTTAAACCCACAGTTTTGAGTGGTTAAGGTATCCATGAGCTTAATATATTTTCTCATGACCTTTGACCATGGATTATTTGTATGCTCTATTTGCCGTTCATCCTCACCAGGATGGCCGAGTGGTTAAGGCGTTGGACTTAAGATCCAATGGGCAATAGCCCTCGTGGGTTCAAACCCCACTCCTGGTAAATCTTAACTTCTGTAGATAAACCAATAAACCAACATATTAAATGACCCCTACACTGTAACGTCCCATCCACACAGCGGTGTGCGTTGAAGCTTGCCGGCGGGCGTGTCTGAAACTCGACCAACAACCAACCACATGAATCCATTCAAAGTGAATGGTGAAGCTTTCAACGCACGCCGTGTGTGGACGGGCCATAAGGGAGAAGCAGATCCCTTGAACACAACAAATGGCCATCGCAAATGACACAAGTAAAAACAAAAGAGTTGACTTTGTAAATAAAATGCACTTAATCATTAATCGCTAAGTTTCCATTTCCTACATTGTGTCTTGCACAGTTTGAACGGTTAAGGTATCCATGAGCTTAATATATTTTCTCATGACCTTTGACCATGGATTATTTGTATGCTCTATTTGCTCTTCATCCTCACCAGGATGGCCGAGTGGTTAAGGCGTTGGACTTAATGGGCAATAGCCCTCGTGGGTTCAAACCCCACTCCTGGTAAATCTTAACTTCTGCTTCACCAACACTAATCGTCCACACGGTTCTGTCGTGTTGAAGCTTGCCAGTCTGACACTCGACCAACAACATTAATATCCCGCCCCGGACACACAATCATGTGCTTTGATTGGCTAGTGCTCATACTGGCATATTATTTGATTGGCTTGAAAAGTTGAACTTTTCTCAACTTTCGAAGCGAGCAACGGAGGCAAAGCGATGCGACGGAACCACAATGCAGTTCGGCAAAGCTTGACGTCACCCCATTCAAAGTGAATGGGAGGAGTCTCCATTGAAGCACGCAACGGAACCGTGTGAACGTACCGTAAGGGAGAAGCAGGTCCCTTAAACCCACAGTTTTGAGTGGTTAAGGTATCCATGAGCTTAATATATTTTCTCATGACCTTTGACCATGGATTATTTGTATGCTCTATTTGCCGTTCATCCTCACCAGGATGGCCGAGTGGTTAAGGCGTTGGACTTAAGATCCAATGGGCAATAGCCCTCGTGGGTTCAAACCCCACTCCTGGTAAATCTTAACTTCTGTAGATAAACCAATAAACCAACATATTAAATGACCCCTACACTGTAACGTCCCATCCACACAGCGGTGTGCGTTGAAGCTTGCCGGCGGGCGTGTCTGAAACTCGACCAACAACCAACCACATGATCCATTCAAAGTGAATGGTGAAGCTTTCAACGCACGCCGTGTGGACGGGCATAAGGGAGAAGCAGATCCCTTGAACCACAAATGGCCATCGCAAATGACACAAGTAAAAACAAAAGAGTTGACTTTGTAACTAAAATGCACTTAATCATTAATCGCTAAGTTTCCATTTCCTACATGTGTCTTGCACAGTTTGACGGTTAAGGTATCCATGAGCTTAATATATTTTCTCATGACCTTTGACCATGGATTATTTGTATGCTCTATTTGCCGTTCATCCTCACCAGGATGGCCGAGTGGTTAAGGCGTTGGACTTAAGATCCAATGGGCAATAGCCCTCGTGGGTTCAAACCCCACTCCTGGTAAATCTTAACTTCTGTAGATAAACCAATAAACCAACATATTAAATGACCCCTACACTGTAACGTCCCATCCACACAGCGGTGTGCGTTGAAGCTTGCCGGCGGGCGTGTCTGAAACTCGACCAACAACCAACCACATGAATCCATTCAAAGTGAATGGTGAAGCTTTCAACGCACGCCGTGTGTGGACGGGCCATAAGGGAGAAGCAGATCCCTTGAACACAACAAATGGCCATCGCAAATGACACAAGTAAAAACAAAAGAGTTGACTTTGTAAATAAAATGCACTTAATCATTAATCGCTAAGTTTCCATTTCCTACATTGTGTCTTGCACAGTTTGAACGGTTAAGGTATCCATGAGCTTAATATATTTTCTCATGACCTTTGACCATGGATTATTTGTATGCTCTATTTGCTCGTTCATCCTCACCAGGATGGCCGAGTGGTTAAGGCGTTGGACTTAGATCCAATGGGCAATAGCCCTCGTGGGTTCAAACCCCACTCCTGGTAAATCTTAACTTCTGCTTCACCAACACTAATCGTCCACACGGTTCTGTCGTGTTGAAGCTTGCCAGTCTGGCACTCGACCAACAACATTAATATCCCGCCCCGGACACACAATCATGTGCTTTGATTGGCTAGTGCTCATACTGGCATATTATTTGATTGGCTTGAAAAGTTGAACTTTTCTCAACTTTCGAAGCGAGCAACGGAGGCAAAGCGATGCGACGGAACCACAATGCAGTTCGGCAAAGCTTGACGTCACCCCATTCAAAGTGAATGGGAGGAGTCTCCATTGAAGCACGCAACGGAACCGTGTGAACGTACCGTAAGGGAGAAGCAGGTCCCTTAAACCCACAGTTTTGAGTGGTTAAGGTATCCATGAGCTTAATATATTTTCTCATGACCTTTGACCATGGATTATTTGTATGCTCTATTTGCCGTTCATCCTCACCAGGATGGCCGAGTGGTTAAGGCGTTGGACTTAAGATCCAATGGGCAATAGCCCTCGTGGGTTCAAACCCCACTCCTGGTAAATCTTAACTTCTGTAGATAAACCAATAAACCAACATATTAAATGACCCCTACACTGTAACGTCCCATCCACACAGCGGTGTGCGTTGAAGCTTGCCGGCGGGCGTGTCTGAAACTCGACCAACAACCAACCACATGAATCCATTCAAAGTGAATGGTGAAGCTTTCAACGCACGCCGTGTGTGGACGGGCCATAAGGGAGAAGCAGATCCCTTGAACACAACAAATGGCCATCGCAAATGACACAAGTAAAAACAAAAGAGTTGACTTTGTAAATAAAATGCACTTAATCATTAATCGCTAAGTTTCCATTTCCTACATTGTGTCTTGCACAGTTTGAACGGTTAAGGTATCCATGAGCTTAATATATTTTCTCATGACCTTTGACCATGGATTATTTGTATGCTCTATTTGCTCTTCATCCTCACCAGGATGGCCGAGTGGTTAAGGCGTTGGACTTAATGGGCAATAGCCCTCGTGGGTTCAAACCCCACTCCTGGTAAATCTTAACTTCTGCTTCACCAACACTAATCGTCCACACGGTTCTGTCGTGTTGAAGCTTGCCAGTCTGACACTCGACCAACAACATTAATACCCGCCCCGGACACACAATCATGTGCTTTGATTGGCTAGTGCTCATACTGGCATATTATTTGATTGGCTTGAAAAGTTGAACTTTTCTCAACTTTCGAAGCGAGCAACGGAGGCAAAGCGATGCGACGGAACCACAATGCAGTTCGGCAAAGCTTGACGTCACCCCATTCAAAGTGAATGGGAGGAGTCTCCATTGAAGCACGCAACGGAACCGTGTGAACGTACCGTAAGGGAGAAGCAGGTCCCTTAAACCCACAGTTTTGAGTGGTTAAGGTATCCATGAGCTTAATATATTTTCTCATGACCTTTGACCATGGATTATTTGTATGCTCTATTTGCCGTTCATCCTCACCAGGATGGCCGAGTGGTTAAGGCGTTAGACTTAAGATCCAATGGGCAATAGCCCTCGTGGGTTCAAACCCCACTCCTGGTAAATCTTAACTTCTGTAGATAAACCAATAAACCAACATATTAAATGACCCCTACACTGTAACGTCCCATCCACACAGCGGTGTGCGTTGAAGCTTGCCGGCGGGCGTGTCTGAAACTCGACCAACAACCAACCACATGAATCCATTCAAAGTGAATGGTGAAGCTTTCAACGCACGCCGTGTGTGGACGGGCCATAAGGGAGAAGCAGATCCCTTGAACACAACAAATGGCCATCGCAAATGACACAAGTAAAAACAAAAGAGTTGACTTTGTAACTAAAATGCACTTAATCATTAATCGCTAAGTTTCCATTTCCTACATTGTGTCTTGCACAGTTTGAACGGTTAAGGTATCCATGAGCTTAATATATTTTCTCATGACCTTTGACCATGGATTATTTGTATGCTCTATTTGCCGTTCATCCTCACCAGGATGGCCGAGTGGTTAAGGCGTTGGACTTAAGATCCAATGGGCAATAACCCTCGTGGGTTCAAACCCCACTCCTGGTAAATCTTAACTTCTGTAGATAAACCAATAAACCAACATATTAAATGACCCCTACACTGTAATGTCCCGTCCACACAGCGGTGTGCGTTGAAGCTTGCCGGCGGGCGTGTCTGAAACTCGACCAACAACCAACCACATGAATCCATTCAAAGTGAATGGTGAAGCTTTCAACAGCACGCCGTGTGTGGACGGGCCATAAGGGAGAAGCAGATCCCTTGAACACAACAAATGGCCATCGCAAATGACACAAGTAAAAAAAAAGAATTGACTTTGTAAATAAAATGCACATAATTATTAATCGCTAAGTTTCCATTTCCTACATTGTGTCTTGCAAAGTTTGAACGGTTAAGGTATCCATGCGCTTAATATATTTTCTCATGACCTTTGACCATGGATTATTTGTATGCTCTATTTGCTCTTCATCCTCACCAGGATGGCCGAGTGGTTAAGGCGTTGGACTTAAGATCCAATGGGCAATAGCCCTCGTGGGTTCAAACCCCACTCCTGGTAAATCTTAACTTCTGCTTCACCAACACTAATCGTCCACACGGTTCTGTCGTGTTGAAGCTTGCCAGTCTGGCACTCGACCAACAACATTAATATCCCGCCCCGGACACACAAGCATGTGCTTTGATTGGCTAGTGCTCATACTGGCATATTATTTGATTGGCTTGAAAAGTTGAACTTTTCTCAACTTTCGAAGCGAGCAACGGAGGCAAAGCGATGCGACGGAACCACAATGCAGTTCGGCAAAGCTTGACGTCACCCCATTCAAAGTGAATGGGAGGAGTCTCCATTGAAGCACGCAACGGAACCGTGTGAACGTACCGTAAGGGAGAAGCAGGTCCCTTAAACCCACAGTTTTGAGTGGTTAAGGTATCCATGAGCTTAATATATTTTCTCATGACCTTTGACCATGGATTATTTGTATGCTCTATTTGCCGTTCATCCTCACCAGGATGGCCGAGTGGTTAAGGCGTTGGACTTAAGATCCAATGGGCAATAGCCCTCGTGGGTTCAAACCCCACTCCTGGTAAATCTTAACTTCTGTAGATAAACCAATAAACCAACATATTAAATGACCCCCTACACTGTAACGTCCCGTCCACACAGCGGTGTGCGTTGAAGCTGGCCGGCGGGCGTGTCTGAAACTCGACCAACAACCAACCACATGAATCCATTCAAAGTGAATGGTGAAGCTTTCAACGCACGCCGTGTGTGGACGGGCCATAAGGGAGAAGCAGATCCCTTGAACACAACAAATGGCCATCGCAAATGACACAAGTAAAAACAAAAGAGTTGACTTTGTAACTAAAATGCACTTAATCATTAATCGCTAAGTTTCCATTTCCTACATTGTGTCTTGCACAGTTTGAACGGTTAAGGTATCCATGAGCTTAATATATTTTCTCATGACCTTTGACCATGGATTATTTGTATGCTCTATTTGCTCTTCATCCTCACCAGGATGGCCGAGTGGTTAAGGCGTTGGACTTAATGGGCAATAGCCCTCGTGGGTTCAAACCCCACTCCTGGTAAATCTTAACTTCTGCTTCACCAACACTAATCGTCCACACGGTTCTGTCGTGTTGAAGCTTGCCAGTCTGACACTCGACCAACAACATTAATGACCCGCCCCGGACACACACTATCATGTGCTTTGATTGGCTAGTGCTCATACTGGCATATTATTTGATTGGCTTGAAAAGTTGAACTTTTCTCAACTTTCGAAGCGAGCAACGGAGGCAAAGCGATGCGACGGAACCACAATGCAGTTCGGCAAAGCTTGACGTCACCCCATTCAAAGTGAATGGGAGGAGTCTCCATTGAAGCACGCAACGGAACCGTGTGAACGTACCGTAAGGGAGAAGCAGGTCCCTTAAACCCACAGTTTTGAGTGGTTAAGGTATCCATGAGCTTAATATATTTTCTCATGACCTTTGACCATGGATTATTTGTATGCTCTATTTGCCGTTCATCCTCACCAGGATGGCCGAGTGGTTAAGGCGTTGGACTTAAGATCCAATGGGCAATAGCCCTCGTGGGTTCAAACCCCACTCCTGGTAAATCTTAACTTCTGCTTCACCAACACTAATCGTCCACACGGTTCTGTCGTGTTGAAGCTTGCCAGTCTGGCACTCGACCAACAACATTAATATCCCGCCCCGGACACACAAGCATGTGCTTTGATTGGCTAGTGCTCATACTGGCATATTATTTGATTGGCTTGAAAAGTTGAACTTTTCTCAACTTTCGAAGCGAGCAACGGAGGCAAAGCGATGCGACGGAACCACAATGCAGTTCGGCAAAGCTTGACGTCACCCCATTCAAAGTGAATGGGAGGAGTCTCCATTGAAGCACGCAACGGAACCGTGTGAACGTACCGTAAGGGAGAAGCAGGTCCCTTAAACCCACAGTTTTGAGTGGTTAAGGTATCCATGAGCTTAATATATTTTCTCATGACCTTTGACCATGGATTATTTGTATGCTCTATTTGCCGTTCATCCTCACCAGGATGGCCGAGTGGTTAAGGCGTTAGACTTAAGATCCAATGGGCAATAGCCCTCGTGGGTTCGAACCCCACTCCTGGTAAATCTTAACTTCTGTAGATAAACCAATAAACCAACATATTAAATGACCCCTACACTGTAACGTCCCATCCACACAGCGGTGTGCGTTGAAGCTTGCCGGCGGGCGTGTCTGAAACTCGACCAACAACCAACCACATGAATCCATTCAAAGTGAATGGTGAAGCTTTCAACGCACGCCGTGTGTGGACGGGCCATAAGGGAGAAGCAGATCCCTTGAACACAACAAATGGCCATCGCAAATGACACAAGTAAAAACAAAAGAGTTGACTTTGTAACTAAAATGCACTTAATCATTAATCGCTAAGTTTCCATTTCCTACATTGTGTCTTGCACAGTTTGAACGGTTAAGGTATCCATGAGCTTAATATATTTTCTCATGACCTTTGACCATGGATTATTTGTATGCTCTATTTGCCGTTCATCCTCACCAGGATGGCCGAGTGGTTAAGGCGTTGGACTTAAGATCCAATGGGCAATAACCCTCGTGGGTTCAAACCCCACTCCTGGTAAATCTTAACTTCTGTAGATAAACCAATAAACCAACATATTAAATGACCCCTACACTGTAATGTCCCGTCCACACAGCGGTGTGCGTTGAAGCTTGCCGGCGGGCGTGTCTGAAACTCGACCAACAACCAACCACATGAATCCATTCAAAGTGAATGGTGAAGCTTTCAACAGCACGCCGTGTGTGGACGGGCCATAAGGGAGAAGCAGATCCCTTGAACACAACAAATGGCCATCGCAAATGACACAAGTAAAAAAAAAGAATTGACTTTGTAAATAAAATGCACATAATTATTAATCGCTAAGTTTCCATTTCCTACATTGTGTCTTGCAAAGTTTGAACGGTTAAGGTATCCATGCGCTTAATATATTTTCTCATGACCTTTGACCATGGATTATTTGTATGCTCTATTTGCTCTTCATCCTCACCAGGATGGCCGAGTGGTTAAGGCGTTGGACTTAAGATCCAATGGGCAATAGCCCTCGTGGGTTCAAACCCCACTCCTGGTAAATCTTAACTTCTGCTTCACCAACACTAATCGTCCACACGGTTCTGTCGTGTTGAAGCTTGCCAGTCTGGCACTCGACCAACAACATTAATATCCCGCCCCGGACACACAAGCATGTGCTTTGATTGGCTAGTGCTCATACTGGCATATTATTTGATTGGCTTGAAAAGTTGAACTTTTCTCAACTTTCGAAGCGAGCAACGGAGGCAAAGCGATGCGACGGAACCACAATGCAGTTCGGCAAAGCTTGACGTCACCCCATTCAAAGTGAATGGGAGGAGTCTCCATTGAAGCACGCAACGGAACCGTGTGAACGTACCGTAAGGGAGAAGCAGGTCCCTTAAACCCACAGTTTTGAGTGGTTAAGGTATCCATGAGCTTAATATATTTTCTCATGACCTTTGACCATGGATTATTTGTATGCTCTATTTGCCGTTCATCCTCACCAGGATGGCCGAGTGGTTAAGGCGTTGGACTTAAGATCCAATGGGCAATAGCCCTCGTGGGTTCAAACCCCACTCCTGGTAAATCTTAACTTCTGTAGATAAACCAATAAACCAACATATTAAATGACCCCCTACACTGTAATGTCCCGTCCACACAGCGGTGTGCGTTGAAGCTGGCCGGCGGGCGTGTCTGAAACTCGACCAACAACCAACCACATGAATCCATTCAAAGTGAATGGTGAAGCTTTCAACGCACGCCGTGTGTGGACGGGCCATAAGGGAGAAGCAGATCCCTTGAACACAACAAATGGCCATCGCAAATGACACAAGTAAAAACAAAAGAGTTGACTTTGTAACTAAAATGCACTTAATCATTAATCGCTAAGTTTCCATTTCCTACATTGTGTCTTGCACAGTTTGAACGGTTAAGGTATCCATGAGCTTAATATATTTTCTCATGACCTTTGACCATGGATTATTTGTATGCTCTATTTGCTCTTCATCCTCACCAGGATGGCCGAGTGGTTAAGGCGTTGGACTTAATGGGCAATAGCCCTCGTGGGTTCAAACCCCACTCCTGGTAAATCTTAACTTCTGCTTCACCAACACTAATCGTTCACACGGTTCTGTCGTGTTGAAGCTTGCCAGTCTGACACTCGACCAACAACATTAATGACCCGCCCCGGACACACACTATCATGTGCTTTGATTGGCTAGTGCTCATACTGGCATATTATTTGATTGGCTTGAAAAGTTGAACTTTTCTCAACTTTCGAAGCGAGCAACGGAGGCAAAGCGATGCGACGGAACCACAATGCAGTTCGGCAAAGCTTGACGTCACCCCATTCAAAGTGAATGGGAGGAGTCTCCATTGAAGCACGCAACGGAACCGTGTGAACGTACCGTAAGGGAGAAGCAGGTCCCTTAAACCCACAGTTTTGAGTGGTTAAGGTATCCATGAGCTTAATATATTTTCTCATGACCTTTGACCATGGATTATTTGTATGCTCTATTTGCCGTTCATCCTCACCAGGATGGCCGAGTGGTTAAGGCGTTAGACTTAAGATCCAATGGGCAATAGCCCTCGTGGGTTCAAACCCCACTCCTGGTAAATCTTAACTTCTGCTTCACCAACACTAATCGTCCACACGGTTCTGTCGTGTTGAAGCTTGCCAGTCTGGCACTCGACCAACAACATTAATATCCCGCCCCGGACACACAAGCATGTGCTTTGATTGGCTAGTGCTCATACTGGCATATTATTTGATTGGCTTGAAAAGTTGAACTTTTCTCAACTTTCGAAGCGAGCAACGGAGGCAAAGCGATGCGACGGAACCACAATGCAGTTCGGCAAAGCTTGACGTCACCCCATTCAAAGTGAATGGGAGGAGTCTCCATTGAAGCACGCAACGGAACCGTGTGAACGTACCGTAAGGGAGAAGCAGGTCCCTTAAACCCACAGTTTTGAGTGGTTAAGGTATCCATGAGCTTAATATATTTTCTCTTGACCTTTGACCATGGATTATTTGTATGCTCTATTTGCCGTTCATCCTCACCAGGATGGCCGAGTGGTTAAGGCGTTGGACTTAAGATCCCAATGGGCAATAGCCCTCGTGGGTTCAAACCCCACTCCTGGTAAATCTTAACTTCTGTAGATAAACCAATAAACCAACATATTAAATGACCCCTACACTGTAACGTCCCATCCACACAGCGGTGTGCGTTGAAGCTTGCCGGCGGGCGTGTCTGAAACTCGACCAACAACCAACCACATGAATCCATTCAAAGTGAATGGTGAAGCTTTCAACGCACGCCGTGTGTGGACGGGCCATAAGGGAGAAGCAGATCCCTTGAACACAACAAATGGCCATCGCAAATGACACAAGTAAAAACAAAAGAGTTGACTTTGTAACTAAAATGCACTTAATCATTAATCGCTAAGTTTCCATTTCCTACATTGTGTCTTGCACAGTTTGAACGGTTAAGGTATCCATGCGCTTAATATATTTTCTCATGACCTTTGACCATGGATTATTTGTATGCTCTATTTGCTCTTCATCCTCACCAGGATGGCCGAGTGGTTAAGGCGTTGGACTTAAGTCATGGGCAATAGCCCTCGTGGGTTCAAACCCCACTCCTGGTAAATCTTAACTTCTGCTTCACCAACACTAATCGTCCACACGCTTCTGTCGTGTTGAAGCTTGCCAGTCTGGCACTCGACCAACAACATTAATATCCCGCCCCGGACACACAAGCATGTGCTTTGATTGGCTAGTGCTCATACTGGCATATTATTTGATTGGCTTGAAAAGTTGAACTTTTCTCAACTTTCGAAGCGAGCAACGGAGGCAAAGCGATGCGACGGAACCACAATGCAGTTCGGCAAAGCTTGACGTCACCCCATTCAAAGTGAATGGGAGGAGTCTCCATTGAAGCACGCAACGGAACCGTGTGAACGTACCGTAAGGGAGAAGCAGGTCCCTTAAACCCACAGTTTTGAGTGGTTAAGGTATCCATGAGCTTAATATATTTTCTCATGACCTTTGACCATGGATTATTTGTATGCTCTATTTGCCGTTCATCCTCACCAGGATGGCCGAGTGGTTTAAGGCGTTGGACTTAAGATCCAATGGGCAATAGCCCTCGTGGGTTCAAACCCCACTCCTGGTAAATCTTAACTTCTGCTTCACCAACACTAATTGTCCACACGGTTCTGTCGTGTTGAAGCTTGCCAGTCTGGCACTCGACCAACAACATTAATATCCCGCCCCGGACACACAAGCATGTGCTTTGATTGGCTAGTGCTCATACTGGCATATTATTTGATTGGCTTGAAAAGTTGAACTTTTCTCAATTTTCGAAGCGAGCAACGGAGGCAAAGTGATGCGACGAACCACAATGCAGTTCGGCAAAGCTTGACGTCACCCCACTCAAAGTGAATGGGAGGCGTCTCCATTGAAGCACGCAACGGAACCGTGTGAACGTACCGTAAGGGAGAAGCAGATCCCTTGAACACAACAAATGGCCATCGCAAATGACACAAGTAAAAACAAAAGAGTTGACTTTGTAACTAAAATGCACTTAATCATTAATCGCTAAGTTTCCATTTCCTACATTGTGTCTTGCACAGTTTGAACGGTTAAGGTATCCATGAGCTTAATATATTTTCTCATGACCTTTGACCATGGATTATTTGTATGCTCTATTTGCTCTTCATCCTCACCAGGATGGCCGAGTGGTTAAGGCGTTGGACTTAATGGGCAATAGCCCTCGTGGGTTCAAACCCCACTCCTGGTAAATCTTAACTTCTGCTTCACCAACACTAATCGTCCACACGCTTCTGTTGTGTTGAAGCTTGCCAGTCTGGCACTCGACCAACAACATTAATATCCCGCCCCGGACACACAAGCATGTGCTTTGATTGGCTAGTGCTCATACCGGCATATTATTTGATTGGCTTGAAAAGTTGAACTTTTCTCAACTTTCGAAGCGAGCAACGGAGGCAAAGCGATGCGACGGAACCACAATGCAGTTCGGCAAAGCTTGACGTCACCCCATTCAAAGTGAATGGGAGGAGTCTCCATTGAAGCACGCAACGGAACCGTGTGAACGTACCGTAAGGGAGAAGCAGGTCCCTTAAACCCACAGTTTTGAGTGGTTAAGGTATCCATGAGCTTAATATATTTTCTCATGACCTTTGACCATGGATTATTTGTATGCTCTATTTGCCGTTCATCCTCACCAGGATGGCCGAGTGGTTAAGGCGTTGGACTTAAGATCCAATGGGCAATAGCCCTCGTGGGTTCAAACCCCACTCCTGGTAAATCTTAACTTCTGCTTCACCAACACTAATTGTCCACACGGTTCTGTCGTGTTGAAGCTTGCCAGTCTGGCACTCGACCAACAACATTAATATCCCGCCCCGGACACACAAGCATGTGCTTTGATTGGCTAGTGCTCATACTGGCATATTATTTGATTGGCTTGAAAAGTTGAACTTTTCTCAATTTTCGAAGCGAGCAACGGAGGCAAAGTGATGCGACGGAACCACAATGCAGTTCGGCAAAGCTTGACGTCACCCCACTCAAAGTGAATGGGAGGCGTCTCCATTGAAGCACGCAACGGAACCGTGTGAACGTACCGTAAGGGAGAAGCAGATCCCTTGAACACAACAAATGGCCATCGCAAATGACACAAGTAAAAACAAAAGAGTTGACTTTGTAACTAAAATGCACTTAATCATTAATCGCTAAGTTTCCATTTCCTACATTGTGTCTTGCACAGTTTGAACGGTTAAGGTATCCATGAGCTTAATATATTTTCTCATGACCTTTGACCATGGATTATTTGTATGCTCTATTTGCTCTTCATCCTCACCAGGATGGCCGAGTGGTTAAGGCGTTGGACTTAATGGGCAATAGCCCTCGTGGGTTCAAACCCCACTCCTGGTAAATCTTAACTTCTGCTTCACCAACACTAATCGTCCACACGCTTCTGTTGTGTTGAAGCTTGCCAGTCTGGCACTCGACCAACAACATTAATATCCCGCCCCGGACACACAAGCATGTGCTTTGATTGGCTAGTGCTCATACGGCATATTATTTGATTGGCTTGAAAAGTTGAACTTTTCTCAACTTTCGAAGCGAGCAACGGAGGCAAAGCGATGCGACGGAACCACAATGCAGTTCGGCAAAGCTTGACGTCACCCCATTCAAAGTGAATGGGAGGAGTCTCCATTGAAGCACGCAACGGAACCGTGTGAACGTACCGTAAGGGAGAAGCAGGTCCCTTAAACCCACAGTTTTGAGTGGTTAAGGTATCCATGAGCTTAATATATTTTCTCATGACCTTTGACCATGGATTATTTGTATGCTCTATTTGCCGTTCATCCTCACCAGGATGGCCGAGTGGTTAAGGCGTTGGACTTAAGATCCAATGGGCAATAGCCCTCGTGGGTTCAAACCCCACTCCTGGTAAATCTTAACTTCTGCTTCACCAACACTAATTGTCCACACGGTTCTGTCGTGTTGAAGCTTGCCAGTCTGGCACTCGACCAACAACATTAATATCCCGCCCCGGACACACAAGCATGTGCTTTGATTGGCTAGTGCTCATACTGGCATATTATTTGATTGGCTTGAAAAGTTGAACTTTTCTCAATTTTCGAAGCGAGCAACGGAGGCAAAGTGATGCGACGGAACCACAATGCAGTTCGGCAAAGCTTGACGTCACCCCACTCAAAGTGAATGGGAGGCGTCTCCATTGAAGCACGCAACGGAACCGTGTGAACGTACCGTAAGGGAGAAGCAGATCCCTTGAACACAACAAATGGCCATCGCAAATGACACAGTAAAAACAAAAGAGTTGACTTTGTAACTAAAATGCACTTAATCATTATCGCTAAGTTTCCATTTCTACATTGTGTCTTGCACAGTTTGAACGGTTAAGGTATCCATGAGCTTAATATATTTTCTCATGACCTTTGACCATGGATTATTTGTATGCTCTATTTGCTCTTCATCCTCACCAGGATGGCCGAGTGGTTAAGGCGTTGGACTTAATGGGCAATAGCCCTCGTGGGTTCAAACCCCACTCCTGGTAAATCTTAACTTCTGCTTCACCAACACTAATCGTCCACACGGTTCTGTCGTGTTGAAGCTTGCCAGTCTGACACTCGACCAACAACATTAATGACCCGCCCCGGACACACACTATCATGTGCTTTGATTGGCTAGTGCTCATACTGGCATATTATTTGATTGGCTTGAAAAGTTGAACTTTTCTCAACTTTCGAAGCGAGCAACGGAGGCAAAGCGATGCGACGGAACCACAATGCAGTTCGGCAAAGCTTGACGTCACCCCATTCAAAGTGAATGGGAGGAGTCTCCATTGAAGCACGCAACGGAACCGTGTGAACGTACCGTAAGGGAGAAGCAGGTCCCTTAAACCCACAGTTTTGAGTGGTTAAGGTATCCATGAGCTTAATATATTTTCTCATGACCTTTGACCATGGATTATTTGTATGCTCTATTTGCCGTTCATCCTCACCAGGATGGCCGAGTGGTTAAGGCGTTGGACTTAAGATCCAATGGGCAATAGCCCTCGTGGGTTCAAACCCCACTCCTGGTAAATCTTAACTTCTGCTTCACCAACACTAATCGTCCACACGGTTCTGTCGTGTTGAAGCTTGCCAGTCTGGCACTCGACCAACAACATTAATATCCCGCCCCGGACACACAAGCATGTGCTTTGATTGGCTAGTGCTCATACTGGCATATTATTTGATTGGCTTGAAAAGTTGAACTTTTCTCAACTTTCGAAGCGAGCAACGGAGGCAAAGCGATGCGACGGAACCACAATGCAGTTCGGCAAAGCTTGACGTCACCCCATTCAAAGTGAATGGGAGGAGTCTCCATTGAAGCACACAACGGAACCGTGTGAACGTACCGTAAGGGAGAAGCAGGTCCCTTAAACCCACAGTTTTGAGTGGTTAAGGTATCCATGAGCTTAATATATTTTCTCATGACCTTTGACCATGGATTATTTGTATGCTCTATTTGCTGTTAATCCTCACCAGGATGGCCGAGTGGTTAAGGCGTTGGACTTAAGATCCAATGGGCAATAGCCCTCGTGGGTTCAAACCCCACTCCTGGTAAATCTTAACTTCTGCTTCACCAACACTAATCGTCCACATGGTTCTGTAGTGTTGAAGCTTGCCAGTCTGACACTCGACCAACAACATTAATATCCCGCCCCGGACACACAATCATGTGCTTTGATTGGCCTAGTGCTCATTCTGGCATATTATTTGATAAGCTGACGCTTGAAAAGTTGAACTTTTCTCAACTTTCGAAGCGAGCGACGGAGGCAAAGCGATGCGATGGAACCACAATGCAGTTTGGCAAAGCTTGACGTCACCCCATTCAAAGTGAATGGGAGGCGTCTCCATTGAAACACGCAACGGTACCGTGTGAACGTACCGTAAGGGAGAAGCAGTTCCCTTAAACCCACAGTTTTGAGTGGTTAAGGTATCCATGAGCTTAATATATTTTCTCATGACCTTTGACCATGGATTATTTGTATGCTCTATTTGCTGTTCATCCTCACCAGGAAGGCCGAGTGGTTAAGGCGTTGGACTTAAGATCCAATGGGCAATAGCCCTCGTGGGTTCAAACCCCACTCCTGGTAAATCTTAACTTCTGCTTCACCAACACTAATCGTCCACACGGTTCTGTCGTGTTGAAGCTCGCCAGTCTGGCACTCGACCAACAACATTAATATCCCGCCCCGGACACACAAGCATGTGCTTTGATTGGCTAGTGCTCTTATTTGATTGGCTGACGCTTGAAAAGTTGAACTTTTCTCAACTTTCGAAGCGAGCAACGGAGGCAAAGCGATGCGATGGAACCACAATGCAGTTTGGCAAAGCTTGACGTCACCCCACTCAAAGTGAATGGGAGGCGTCTCCATTGAAGCACGCAACGGAACCGTGTGAACGTACCGTAAGGGAGAAGCAGGTCCCTTAAACCAAACAAACGGTGATAGGGTAGCAATTATAAGCAAATGACAAAGTAAAAGAAAGTTGAGTTTGTATATAAAAAACTGTCAATAATTACTCGCTCTTTTTTACATTTTGTTTAAATGTTGTCTTGCACAGTTTGAGTGGTTAAGGTATCCATTCGATTAATATATTTTCTCATGACCTTCGACCATGGATTATTTGTATGCTCTAATTCCTGTTCATCCTCACCAGGATGGCCGAGTGGTTAAGGCGTTGGACTTAAGATCCAATGGGTTCAAACCCCACTCCTGGTAAATCGTAACTTCTGCTTCACCAACACTAATCGTCCACACGGTTCTGTCGTGTTGAAGCTAGCGGTGGGCGTGTCTGGACCACGACCAACAACCAATCACATTGATATCCTGCCCGGACACAAAGGCATTCGGTATGATTGGCTAGTGCTCGTACTGGCATATTATTTGATTGGCTGATGCTCGAAGCGAGCAACGGCCGAGTGGTTAAGGCGTTGGACTTAAGGTCCAATGGGCAATAGCCCTCGTGGGTTCAATCCCCACTCCTGGTCATTTGTTTGTGTTTACTTGCACTTAGTTCCTGCTCAACACATATTCCCCACTCAGCGAGACACCCGCTGAGAAGCCAACTCTGGTTATTGGTAGCTCTATTATGAGACACGTGAATTTAGAGACCGAAGCCTCCACAGTCACATGCATTCCGGGGGCCAGAGCGGGCGACGTTGAGGCGCATCTTAAACTGCTGGCTAAAAATAAACACAAATACGGTAGGATTGTTATTCACGTCGGTGGTAATGATGTTCGTTTACGCCAATCAGAATGCACCAAACTTAATGTGGAGTCGGTGTGTAGTTATGCTAAAACAATGTCGGACACCGTAATCTTCTCTGGTCCCCTCCCCAATCTGATCAATGATGACATGTATAGCCGCATGTCATCATTTCAGCGCTGGTTGTCTTGGTGGTGCCCAGCAAACAATGTGGGCTTCGTAAATAATTGGACAGCCTTCTGGGGAATACCTGGTCTGATTAAGAGAGACGGCATTCACCCTACTTTGAAAGGTGCAGATCTCATTTCGGCAAACATTGCAGGGCTTTGTGGACGTAATCCATGACAAACTGGAGTTGAGACCAGGAGGCAGAGTCGCAGTCTTACACGCTTCTCTGCGCTCTCTCCTAGGCAGTCACCCATAGGAATCCCGAACCCAATAAAATACCCAATATTAGCGGTGTGTGTGTCTGCCCAAGGACAATTTAAGGTAAAACCTAATAGAGGTGTCATACATAATAACCTAATAAAAGTAAATGTAACAACTACTACAGTGCAACAAAACAGGAAGATTAAATGTGGTCTGTTAAACATAAGATCTCTAGCATCTTAAGCAATATTGGTAAATGATTTAATATCAGATTATAATATTGATATATGCTGTCTCACTGAAACTTGGTTGAGACATGAAGAATATGTCAGCATAAATGAGGCCACTCCACCCAGCCATGTCAACACTCATATTGCTCGAGGCACGGGCCGAGGAGGTGGAGTTGCAGCAATCTTTGACTCAAGTTTACTGATCAATACTAAACCAAAATGTAATTATACCTCTTTTGAAAGCCTCGTTTTTAGTCTTACGCATCCGACCTGGAAAACTTTGCAGCCAATTTTATTTGTTACAGTGTATCGTGCACCAGGTCCTTATTCAGAATTCTTATCAGAATTCTCTGAGTTTTTATCAACTTTGGTTCTTAAAACAGACAAAGTAATTATCGTAGGTGACTTTAATATTCATGTTGACGAGGATAAAAATAGCCTTACTGTTGCATTTAACTCTATATTAGATTCTGTTGGTTTCTGTCAGAGTGTAAATAAACCAACCCACTGCTATAATCACACTCTCGACCTTGTTCTGACTTATGGTATTGAAATTGAGCAACTATTAGTCGAACCGCATAATCCTGCTTTATCCGACCATTTCTTAGTAACTTTTGAAGTACTGTTACTAGACTACAAAGCATTAGTCAAAAGCTCTTGCAGCAGAAACCTATCCGTTAGTGCTATAGCCACATTTAAGGAAGAGATTCCACCAATACTTAACTCGATAACATGTCTGCTTGTAAGGGAGGAAACTTATACAAAATGTACACCACCCCAAATTGATCATGTTGTTGATAGTGCTATAGATGCGCTGCGAATAAAATTAGACTCTGTTGCTCCTTTGAAAAAGAAGAAAATAAAGCAACATAGATTAGCTCCATGGCATAATGCCGAAACCCGCAAAATAAAGCAAAAGTCTAGACAACTTGAAAGGATATGGCGTTCCACCAAACTTGAAGAATCTCGTTTAATTTGGCATATTACTCTCAATGAATATAAGAAAGCACTGCGTAAAGCGAGAGCAGCATACTACTCTTCATTAATAGATGAGAATAAGAATAATGCAAGATTTCTTTTCAGCACTGTAGCCAGGCTGACAGAGAGCCACAGCTCCATTGAGCCTTCTATTCCCATAGCACTCAGTAGTAATGATTTTATGTGCTTTTTTAACGATAAAATTGTTACTCTTAGAAACAAAATTAATGACCTCTTGCCTTCGACCAGTATAATGTTATCAACAGCTCCTGGAATCGTAAGTTCTAATATTACACGAGATAGTAAACTAGAATGCTTTTCAGCCATTAACCTTGAACAATTACATTCAATGATTCTCTCTTCTAAACCATCAACGTGCATGTTAGACCCAATTCCAACTAAGCTGTTGAAGGAAGTTTTTCCATTAATTAGCACTTCTTTATTAAATATTATGAATATGTCTTTATTATCAGGCTATGTTCCACAATCATTCAAAGTAGCAGTGATAAAACCGCTTCTTAAAAAGCACAACCTCGATCCAGAGGTTTTAGCCAACTATAGACCTATTTCTAATCTTCCGTTCCTCTCAGAGATTCTTGAGAAAGCGGTCGCAAAACAGTTGTGTGATTACTTAAAAAACAATGATTTATTTGAAGATTTTCAGTCTGGCTTTAGAACACATCATAGCACAGAGACAGCTCTGGTTAAAGTCACAAATGATATTCTGGTGGCCTCAGACAGGGGACTTGTCTCTATTCTTGTTTTGCTCGATCTCAGTGCTGCATTTGATACTATCGACCATGATATCCTATTGCAAAGACTAGAGCACTTAGTTGGCATACAGGGAACTGCTTTAGGCTGGTTTAGGTCCTATCTATCTGAACGCTCTCAGTTTGTACGTGTCAACGATGAATCTTCCACGCAAACCAAAGTTAGCCATGGAGTGCCACAGGGCTCAGTGCTCGGACCTATTTTGTTCACATTATATATGCTTCCGTTAGGCAATATTATAAGGAATCATTCTGTAAACTTTCATTGTTATGCGGATGATACTCAACTATATTTATCAATTAAGCCTGATGAAATTAATCATCTAAATAAAATTCAAGACTGCCTTAAGGACTTAAAAACGTGGATGACCTTAAACTTTTTGATGTTAAACACGACCAAAACTGAAGTTATTGTGCTTGGCCCGAAGAATCTACGAAACAAATTATCTAAAGATATACTAACTATGGATGGCATTAATTTGGCCTCCAGTGAGACTGTAAGGAATCTTGGTGTTATATTTGATCAGGATTTATCCTTTAACGCCCACATAAAATCAATTTCAAGGACCGCCTACTTCCATCTACGTAACATTGCAAAAATCAGGCATATCTTGCCTCAAAACGATGCAGAGAAACTAGTCCATGCATTTGTTACTTCTAGGCTGGATTATTGTAACTCTTTACTATCAGGGAGTACCAAAAAGTCAATCAAGTCGCTTCAGCTGATTCAAAATGCTGCGGCTCGTGTACTAACCAGAGTTAGGAGAAGGGACCACATTACTCCTGTTCTGGCTGCCTTACACTGGCTCCCTATAGAACACAGGATAGAATTTAAAATTCTTCTTCTCGCCTACAAAGCCCTTAATGGGCAGGCGCCATCTTACCTTAAAGAACTCATTATACCCTACTGTCCTACTAGGGCATTGCGTTCCAAGAATGCAGGGTTGTTGGTTGTTCCTAGAGTCTCTAAAAGTACAATGGGAGCCAGAGCCTTTTCTTATCAAGCTCCACATTTGTGGAATCAGCTTCCAGTTTGTGTTCGGGCGGCAGACACCCTATCCGTTTTTAAGAGTGCGCTTAAGACCTTCCTTTTTGATAAAGCTTATAGTTAGGGCTGATTAGATTCAGCCCCTAGTTTTGCTGATATAGGCTTAGTTTGTCGGGGGACATCTTACTTCTTCCTTCTCTCTGTCTATACCTGTGTACTCTCATGTTCCGATTAACCCAGCTTCCCCAAATGTCTTTCTTTTTGGGGTCTATATATGCTGGGATCCGGAGTCATGGATGATCCTGCGGTCTTGTGTCCTGGATCGCGAGCGCTGGATCTTGAGTCGTGGCTGTGGTCCTGGATCATCGGTCCTGGATGGATATCCTCGTGGATTCATCTTCCTATTATACACACATGCATTTCCAAACATTTGGACTACCTATGTTGCAAATGTATTATCTTTTCAATTTACACACGGCATCTATTGCACGTCTGTCCGTCCTGGGAGAGGGATCCCTCCTCTGTTGCTCTCCCTGAGGTTTCTCCCATTTTTCCCTTTAAACTGGGTTTTCTTTGGAAGTTTTTCCTTGTACGATGTGAGGGTCTAAGGACAGAGGGTGTCGTATTGTCATACTGATATTCTGTACACACTGTGAAGACCACTGAGACAAATGTAACATTTGTGATATTGGGCTATATAAATAAACATTGATTGATTGATTGATTGAACACATTTATAAAACTCAAAAGTTAAGATACAGCAGTTAAGTATATCTGCCGTACTGTCTCAGACAGATGGGGAAAATGATTGTATAAGGGTATGGCAATGGGCTTTGGTGGTTCTGACCTGTCAATCATGCCACACATACTCCTGGTATCTTAATCGTGATGACTTCCTCCTTCATTGACTAAAAGCATGGGTTGTAAATATTAATTGATTGAACTCCAGCTAAAGCAGTTCATATTAAAATGCCTTCTTAAAACCACTCTGACATACTATATGAGATAAAACCACAATGTTGTACACGTGAAATTAAAACATCTTGTTGCCTTTTTACTAAATGCAACCAAGACTTTTCACAGTGAACTGAACTCAGACCAAAATATTAACTTTCGACCCAAGATACTTCAATTTGATCTCATAATATAAAATGGGCAGATAGGGTTTTAATGCTACTAAAATTGAACCCTTTTTACGATCCGACTCGTATGACATTTTATGATGTATGGTACTTTCTATTTTGTGACTGATGAGTGTTGGAGCATTGGAGTGGTCTCTGTCTGAAACTTATATATAATATACCTCACAGAAAGAGAATGAGCAAACTGTATAAGGACATTTTGTAGTGTAATGACACTTTTAGTATATTGTTTCTTGAAATTGCCCTTTTCTTAAGGACCGTCTGTCACTTGTGTTGACTTAATACAAGGTATGTCTATATATGTATTACAGCATATAACCCTGAGTTTCACGTTAGGAAAACAGCTTTTGTTGCCAGTCAGAATTGCCTCTGAACAAAGTTTGGTGGGATGCAGAGGAGGAATGCTAAGCGGTGAAAAGGAATCAGTGTCGGTCTGATTGCTGGTGGAGCCTGATCTTTAAAGAGCTAAAGGCCAAAGCTAATAAGCGCTTGACTAGCAGACGTGTCCAGTGACAGGAGAACAGAACAAAGCAGACACTCTGACCTTTCCTCGTGAAGACTTGACCGGGGAAGAAGAAAAGAGAAAGAGATCGGAGGGAAACATCTCCGAGACAGAGAGGAGCGACAAAGATTTGCTGTGTCCACTCGGACAGAATAAATGAAAGTAATGTAATTGAGGTGAAGTGATGGCTGGCGGCCCGAACACGTTGTGTCACGGCTGTTGCTTCGAATCAAAGCGATCTCCATGGTTTCTCTGCCCCAGTGTCTGTCAAGGCACCCAGAGCCACCCATTGAGGAAAGTAAAGAGTAATGGAGGTCAGGAGAGTGACACCAACAGAACAGAGGAGAAGGAAACCGCAACACACTCCCAGAGGAGATGTGGAGCGCATTGGTAGCTGACTGGGTTACAACTATGCCAAAGAAACACAAGTAGTGGTATGTTTTCAGATCGAGGCCTTACCATACAATCTGAGCAGTGTTGGAAGAAGTACTCATGTTTTTTGTACAAATTCTATGGACTTAAAATACTTGTCCTTAATTGAAAATGTTACTTAAGATGAAGTTTTATAGTCATTTCATTTCATTTCAAACCTTTATTTATACAGATAAAATCCCATTGAGATCATTGATCTCTTTTCCAAGGGAGACCTGCTCAAGTAGTTCCACATGAAACATAGAAACATAAATAGAACAACAAAAGGACATCATAATTATCATTTACACAACTATCCACATAAACAGGTACCAATAGCTTCCGATTGACTAGCATCCAACCGAGCTTTAAAAACATTTAGTGTCACCAGATTGTTCAGTTTCCATTTAATGTGCAGACTGTTCCAAGACAGAGGAACTGCATCTAAAAGCTGTCTTCCCTGAGACAGTCCTAGCAGTTGGCACATTTAATAAAACCACTGCATGCGATCTCAGGCAGAAGCCACTTACAATTCTCCGAGAGATCAGGGAGCAGATATAAGATGGAAGTTTCCCTAGCATGGCTTTGTATATAAAAATGTACCAGTGACTGAGCCTCCGTGCAGTTAGTGAAAGCAAACCAGCCCTTGCATACAGGGTATTATATTAATTGAAATTATTAAATGATCCTGTTTTCATAACCACCAAATACATAGTAGTAGCATTTCGATGTGGGGCAGATTCACTACCGATACAAGTAATGTTTGTAAATGTGGAGTACAGTACTGCATGTGTTTTGATATGTAAACAGTAACTAGTAACTATGAGTGAATGAGTTAAAAACTAAATAAAAGGTTTGTCATAATGTAATGTATATAGTAAAGAATATTATTGCTTGCTCATAAAGAAATGTTTATGAATAAATGTGCTACCAGAAGGTCTTAAACTATGAAGAGAAGTGAGCTTCGTGACAGTGTTACTGGTGAGCACAACATAAGGAAGGAACTGCATTTCTGCTATTTTTATTCGACTTATTCTCTGAGGTTCAGGAGAGCCAGGCACGAGCAGTTCAGAGCGTAGCACGGGACAGGAGAAACAGACAGTCGGTGAAGTGTAGGCCCTGGATGACCTTGGGAAGAAGACTGGACCTGGGCGAAGCCAAGGGGCGTGGGCTCGCCTGTTCTCCAATGAACAATCGACAGCACCTCACTCAGAAATACACATATCCAATCAGAATATGACACCTTTATTCTGTAATAAGTATATGAAATGTGTTTTGACAGTTTCCGGGGCTCTGGAAGGAAGTGTGAGACAGTTAGCTGCTCGGGCCTGTGGATCCCTGATCTCCAGAGACTTCAGCTGAGCATTTGTATTCCTTATCACAACTGAAATAAATCAGTTTTATTATAACGTTATCGCCTGGTCCGACTCCTTGCTTCACAGAGGAATTTTGAACATGACAATAGCGGCTATTTTAATGTAAAGCAGGAAACTATTCAACAAATGGTCATGTGACAGGGGAGTTTCAAATGCAGGTGTTTGATGTTATTTCATATTTGACATATCTGGGTTGCTTGGGTCTTGTACTGTTAAAAAAACAACGCCATGCCTCAAGGAAATCATGCTTTCAGAATGAGCTGCCTAATATTCTATAAGACAGAGAGAGAGAGAGAGAGAGAGAGAGAGAGAGAGAGAGAGAGAGAGAGAGAGAGAGAGAGAGAGAGAGAGAGAGAGAGAGAGAGAGGGACAGTGAGGCAGTGAAAAGCCAGACAGGAAGTGGGACAGAGACACACAGCTTACAGCGATGCAGAATCAGCAGGATAAGCATGTTACAGACTGGCTGTAATAAGTGCCATGAGTAAGCGCTGGTCATTTGCATGAGAGAACAGAGTCAGGAGGGTAATTCCAGCCGTATGATAACTTGCCAGTCGGACACAGAGTCCAGCAGGAAGCTAATGGGCTCGACGCAGCACTGACAGAAGCAGCAGGCTGGAAAACACTGCAGGTTCTGCGCAGAGGAAGCAGGAGAGACACTTTCTGAACGCAACAACACAGAAAGGGCACTCTGAGAAAGAAACTTTGACTTGACATGTCATTTAGCTGACACTTTCATCCAAAGCCACTTACAGACACTTCAATCCTGTGGATGACATGCCTCCAGGAGCAATTTGGGGGTTAGGTCCTTACCACCAGCTGCTCTTGCAGTAATAAGTAGTGCACCTTTCTTACTGTCCTAATGTGCTCAATGTAGTGACTGCTTTTTTATCTTTTGTTTTCTTAGTCGTGTTCTCTGTATTTTATATGTTTGTGTTATGTGTAACGTTGCTGCCTTCTTGGCCAGGTCAGCATTGCAAATGAGATTCTATCTCAATGCTTTTATCTGGTTAAATAAAGGTTAAAGGTGTCTTGCCTAAGGACATCTGAACATGTCGGCTGCATTGTACCTCCAACCTTCTGATAGAAAGGTTGTCCCTCACGGCCCGTCCACACTACAGCGTCGACAGCGTCGACAACTCCAATCTGCCCATTCACTTTGAAGTTGAACAATGTTCAACTTCTGACGCCGGAGACGCCGGAGTAGCCAGCGCCAGCCAATCAAATCCCGTTTCGGAAAATCTGACAGCTCAAGCCGTAGCCAATCAAACCGCGTCTAAGCTGGGAGAGATGTCCCGCCGTTCATTTCTATATTTCAAAAAAAGTTGGAGGAGAAACTAACTATCGCCGTAGAAATCACCCGGTTTTGTTTGACCAGACCCTCTTCACCTACCGGGATACAAACCGGAGGAACCAGGCATGGAGGGAGGTGGCAGAGGCAGTGGAGGAAACTGGTAGGTTTTCGCCTGTTTGGGGATTTTATATATATATATATTGCTCCCATAAAATCCCCGGGGTTTTTTGTTTTGTATGTCGGGGGCGGGAGATTCATGTGATTGGTTGTTGGTCGTGTTGCTTGAATAAAATCCCCAAGCTACAGACACGCCCAGCTCCAAGCTTTTTTTGAAGCTGTAGTGTGGACGCTCCGTTACAGCCTAGACTCGAGCCCACAGCCTTTGAATTACATCTCTAACGAGAACCATTAACCAGAAGTCCAATGCGCTGTCCATTGCACCACAGAGCCTCTCATACCTGACATATATATAGACAAATTATCCCTCAACTTGTAAAGTCTCCTTTTGGTTTTGTTCTCCGCCAACAGCACAATCATTTGCTGTTAAACCGTCCACTGTCCGCCAGCTCAAACACACGTTGTCTGTCTTGCCGTTTGGTGATGGTAACGTGAAGTGACTTTATCAAAGATGCTACATGTAAACCGCTGCCCATAGACTTCGCTGTAAGGTTGTAGGCTGGAAAACCAAAACAAATAAGCTGAAAGACACAGATCTATTGAAACCAAGGCTGTTTTGCGGCCAAGAGACACTCGTTCAAAAGGTTACAGTTGTATTCATTACAACAAATAACCAAAATGTATGGCTTTGGTCATGCTACCAGAACAGAACAAATAAAGACACACTGCACAGAGAAAGGGACGTCTATGGCTCATCCTCTGAACACAAGAACGGCGGTGGATTCCTGCACTCTTCCTATTCTCATGCCGAAGTGTCCTTGTCCCAAATTGCTCCCAAAGGCACAACCATCGGTGTGAGTGAATTAGCATTAGCAGTTTAGCACCTTCTATGACATCCCTGCAAACGGTGTACAAATGTGTATGTTGGCAACAAAACAAGTCAATTTACAATATACCCAGAAGCAGTCCCTAGGGAGCAAGTGATACTGCGCTAGGGTTAGCAGAGGAACGTTCCAGAGGTCACAAAGGAAGACTCGATACAGTATGCTCGATACTTGATTAGCTGGTTATTGTCCCACAGTCAGTTCTAATTTCCCACTCTTTGGGAAAGCGATGGCTGTGGCACAATAATCGCTTTCATGTCTATTCCAGCATAATTGCAGAGGTGTCAGTGATAACTGTCAGCGTCGCCCAGGAAGAAAGAAACGGTTTAAAAACAAACACTGCTATGACCAGTTGGCAGGAAGAATTAGTTCGCACCAGAGAAAATGAAAATGTGACAAGCAGATGAAGGGAAACTAATCATTACAAAAACAGACCGTACAGAAGACAGACAGAGGAAGAAAAGAGGAAGAGGAGAGCCAGAGAGAGAGAAGGGGAAACAGTTCATTCTTCCTCAGGTTCCTGATAAAAGTCCATTCGCCTCCAATCAATAGACTATCAGGGCTTTTTATCCCCTCCTGGTGTCAGACCCAGAGCTATCAGGCCTCCTCTGTGAGCACACACATCAGGTCAGAGTCTGAAGCACCACCTCCGGTCTCACTGCAGAGAGAAACTGCTGCTGGGTTATTTAAAGCGTCTCTGTGGGAGAAAGGTTACATGAGGTCGTTGTTTCCCTTTGGCAGAGTCACAGTCTTATCGTCTTTCAAAACATGTAATAATCCTTCTTAACACTTTGATCCCGATTGAAATATCTCAACAACAGTTGGATGGATTGCCAAAGAACTTTGTGGAAACATTTATATTACCCTCAGGATGGATTTTAATAGCTTTCGCGATCCTCTGACTTTTAATTTCACTCTAAAATCAGGTCAACATGTGTACAATTATCTGGTTTTATAATAAAATACCTGAAAAATACTATAAATAATGACCATGAGCCTAGCATCGACGGCTAATTAGTATGCTAACGCCAGCATGATGATTATAAAAGTCGAACGTGGTCAAATCAGCAGCATTAGCATTTTGAGCTAGCATTTAGCTCAAGGTGATGTGTACATACAGATGTAGCGCTTCGTTTCAGATGCCTACCCGTGCGGGTCCGTGATCGGCACGGGGTGGGCCCCTGCTGAAAAGTAAAACCCCCCGCAGGACTTGAAACGCCCCCTTGATAAATACATTTAATTATAATGAAACCAGCTGCAATGGATCATGGATCCACCAGGGGGAGCCGTGAAAAGCTGCCACACTGGAACTCATGTGAAATAAACAGCTGATCTACAGGTATCTGATATAGCGGATATTTGTTAAGATCCATATATGTCACGGATAGGATCATATTCTATGCTTAATAAGAGACATGTAATCATTTACTAAACATCACCATGTTTTTATTTAACAAAATAATGTTTAATTCACGTTGGCGTAAGTACAAAACCATCGCTATGTTTTTAGATCAGGAAATGCATCCAGACTCTGTACTGTGTAAAAACACCCCAACAATATTTCAATAAATATACTGCATAAAGCAAACTATATACTTTATTTGATCTAAAATATTGATGTTTCTACAACACCCAGCTGTCTTTGTGTATTTTGTGAATGAAGCGCCATCTCATGGTTAAATCCTGTAATTGAACAAATGGAGAAATTGGGCAACGCCCTCTAGCAATTTGGCAACACCCCCAGCCACTGGCATCCGCTGGGCTTTTGACTGGGACACACCCATGTGAGTCCTATCTGGGGTGCTACATCTGTAAGTGGCATTCGGCTGTTGTTTGAATACTGTACCATAGAATATGACCGACAGAACAACATACATATAATCCTGCTGCAGTGCTCATGCCTTGTTAGGACGCTAATTCCTTAGATTGACTTAATATTCAATATTTTGTGTCATGAAATGTGGAGCTATGGTCTATTGCTACATCTGTGAGAACAACATATTCACATTACCGGGATGCTTCTGAACGTGTGTAATGTTATGGATTCCAGCTGACTGTCTGATTAAATCCTTGGTAAAGATGCTGTGTCCGTGGTATTCCAAAACGGTTAATCCCTGCTCACTTAGAGGCTAAATGAAAAGAGAGCGGATGGAAATGAGATGGAGATGTTTCATATATTCATTGATTTCCTCAGCGAGCAGCTGGGAAGGCTCTCCGGGAACCTGCACCGTGAATGTTGCTGAGGAGGAAATATGACACACACAGCTTTCCTTATTTTACGACTACATGCTAAAGCTGGATTAGGGTAATGCCTGAAAGCTATCACTGCTGGGAAGTTGTTTGTTAACCTATTTTATTTGCTGTCGAAGCAAAAGCTGCATCTCCTGCAGTCACACGTTAAATGATGTTGTCTATTACGTTCTTAGAGTTCTTCCACACGGCTACAAGCTGGTTTTTTCTATTTATATTTCAGACTTTAACGTCTCTCCAACACTCAGAGGATGTAATCACTAGCTTATTAGTTTTGACTCAAAACAGACCTACAGTAGAGTACAACAGCAAACAGGAAATATTAACCCTATGCTGAGAATGATGAGAGATTTCTAAGAGCCCCTACAGATGGGCCCACATTTACTTTAATTTTATCTTTTAAGTTCGCCAAGTTATTGTGAGTAAGTTTTAACTGAAGATATTCACATGTCTTTTTAAATTAATATCGGACACATTTGGCTCTCCTGTCTCTTGTAAGAGTTAATAAGAGACCAGGATATGTCAGCACCATTACAGAAGACTGGCTTTGGTGTCAGCAAAAGGGCAACGATGGAAATTACCTTCAACATGAAGCCTTCACCACATGACAGAGAGTGTGACCTTTACTCCTTTCTACTGTGGAAGTCTTAGAAGTGATTAAAGTCTTCAGCCGCTCTTAAAAAGTCAAATCTTATCTTTAAATTGATGAAGTGTGCTGGACACTGTAGCAGGTTGACATGCTAGCACCACAGCAGAGATTCAACACTCTTTGCCCAGAGGCTCGAGCTTCAAACCAGCTGATGACGCGGCAGAAATCTGCGGGCTCTGTGTCTTTAGTTCCCCTGGTGGTGAAAATCATCCAGATGAAACCCACCCCACCCTCCCAGGCTTTGATGTGGGGATAAAGCAGGGAAGCTCGTTCCCCGCAGAAAGCCCCACAACAAACCATGATCTTCATTCTGTCAAAGCCTCACATCGATATCCAGCACAGGACTCCCTGCTGGGGCTTTGTGTCGCGCGAACACACATTCACATTTATCCTCGTGGCAAAAACCTTCACGACAAGCAGAGAATAAAGACGGGACATTAGTCGGTAGGATTTGATGCTTCTGAGTACAAATGTTATGTTTTTGTGTCCTGAGCTCAAATTAAGTCTCTTTACAACTGAGTGAAACTGCAGCAGAGCAGCTTGGGAGTTACAGAGGAGAGATTGGCCACCGCCTTCATCTCTATTAGACTTCTGAGATAAGATAAACAATTATTGATCCCTGTAGGGGACTCAGGTGTTAAAGCAGCAACAGGAGCACGATTGAAACCCAGGACAGGTAAGAGTTCACACAAGGATAAGACTCACACACTGTATAAACCGTATTCCCTATAGCTTGGAAACAATACCAACAATAACGCTAGTAATGTGGATTTAGCCGAACTATGTAATTTCATTTCATTTCAAACCTTTATTTAACCAGATTGGTCCCATTGAGATCATAGATCTCTTTTTCAAGGGAGACCTGCAAATGTACATCTGTATCCTGTCTTTCTTACCGTCTCTCCTGTTGAGTTTGGCGAAGCCCGGCGCGTGGCTGCTGGACAGCTGAGAGGAGCTTCTGAAGGACGATGGAGGCAGATTGGAAACCAATGAGCTGTCACACACGTCTGTCAACCAATCACAAAGCAGAAAAAAAACGTACATTTTAAAACAAGGCTTGAACTTAAAGGTGGGGTTGGTAAGTTTCAGAAACCGGCTCGAGATACACTTTTTGTTATATTCCATGGAATGCTCTTTAACATCCCGATAGCAATGAATATCTGAAGTGCTTTGACAAAAAATCCATAAAGAAATGTCATCTGTGGAAGCCGTAATACTGTAAAAAGTACAACCAATCCGTTCAGCCGGGCCGGCTAAAGAGAATAAAGTAAACATTATTGAAGGTCAAAATCGTAAAAGGAGATGTGTCCAAACTCTTCTCCAGAGTGGAAAACACAGCTGAGGGGTCGGCAGTTAAAACCACGCTGAGGATATCACAATATCACACGCAGCTGGAGATAGATTATCATTTCCCATCTGTTCGTCCGGGAGAAAAAGTGTTGAGTTGTTAAAGACAGAAGGACGAGAGCGCACTGAGGCTGAGAGGGGGAAACACAGAGAGGCAGGCTTCATGTCCCCAGCTGGAAGCAGGCCTTTCAGCTGTCATGGCGACATACAGTAGGAGATGAATGAACAGTGTAATAGTGCTGTAGCAGGACAGGGGGGGAAAGTAAACACACACCTACAGATTCCCTGAGAAAAAAGGGAGTGGCTAATCAAGAGAGAAGCTGGAGGAAACCAATCAAGGAAATGATTGGCACCTGGGTGCTGTTAAAAGGAGGACAGCATGTCGTTCAAAAAGAAGAGAAAGAACCAAGAGGAAGTCGGCCCGACAGGAGCTGTTCCACCATGGTTGCTACCTCAACCTGTAATAGATGTATCCTTATTGAAAGGGTTACATTACACTTCTGTTATATGCCATACATGTTTGCATGCATTCACAGTAAATATGTATTCAGTATGATAGCTGTCTAACAGAAGTTAAATTTATGTCTCACTTATTCTGACAATGTACTTAACCCCAAATAAAATAACCCAATACAAAGAGTTGTTAAATGATAGTGAAGTCACGTTGCAATAACTCATCTCTCTCGAGTTTTTTTTTCAGCTTTGCCAAAAGCCACTGTGTCAAGTGTCCATCTTGGGTTGCCGTACGGAGTTGTCCAATATGGCGGACCATCTCGCACATGCGCACCGCAGATAGGGCAGGGACAGTCGGATCTAACAAGGAAGAAAGTGGATTCTTATGGACTTCATCAGAGAAATCAGGCTATTTTTGGGAGTGTTGCCACTGACCCCAGAGCTGTTGGGAAACATTCCCCTTCCCAGTTAAAACCTGCAACCCGGTGACCTACTCCGGCCTGTCACCCTCAGATCAGTTATTCTCACTGCACCAATATCATTTTCCCCTCCTCGTGCACTCTACTCACACACACACACACACACACACACACACACACACACACACACACACACACACACACACACACACACACACACACACACACACCACACTCTGGACTGGAAAAACAGAACTTTACAAGTTTCCTTTCACACTTCCCTATCCATTGAACTACACTCTTACCCTGAGTGACAAAGGACAACAAAAGACGTCTCCCCCCCCACTCACTCACAGTCAATCCCCTTGATGCAAACAGTCGTAGGCTCTCGGAGTCACACGAGTGATTGATGTTTTGTTAATGTGACTTATTTGTTTGTGTTTTTGTATCTACTGGATTTCAGTTGTTCTGATAAATGGTCTGTGACATAAGTTGTTTGTTGAATGTACTGATTATTATTTGGGGTTAAAAAAATACAGACATTTTATGTTGAAAGTGAATTGGTTGATTAATATTTTTCCTTTGTAAACTTCAGTAGCTCGGTCACCGGCCTATCCCTCTGTTTCTGTATTTAAGCAAATCATTTTTTGACAGCTGGCTAAATTAAATATTCCTCTCTCTGGTGCCGAAATGAAATGCATCCGTTCAGGGACAACACCTACGCTACAATGCGGATGAATGGATGCTGTAATCATGTGGTTATGATGAACGGCTCATTACAGGCCGACCCTGATGGAGACTAATCAGCGTTGTCAGAAGAAACCCTCATGTTTCATTCTGTAATGCTTTATAGATGACTGGAGGCAATCAAAACGTCATATTGTATACCTAATGATATTATTAGTGTCAGTTGTTGTTAATAGACTGGTTGTTAATAAACTCACTCTGGATGTTGGTTTTGTTACAAATTAAATCACTGGGGATGTGTTTCTGCAGCGTTTGTTTTTTAATTGATTTGAACAGCACCCAGGAAAGTATAAAGAAAAGACTTTTCTGGAAAGCATAATATATGTTCTGACTCCACGACATATCGAGCCACAAATCGTTTTGGTCAAAAGGGCAAATTATGTGAAAGAATTGTAAGTGAATGTAAATGTGATTGAAAAACAACAATTAAGTATACAATTTATCAAATGAAATAATGTCCACTACCTGGATACATAATACATACTGTAGTAGACCTTACAGTAAAAGATACATACGCGTTTGTTATTGTACGAGCAACACACACAGAGTTTCAGCTCGATAAGTATTCACAGCTTCCCTCTCTGTAATCTGGCGCCGCCTCCACCTCAAGCTGTTAATGGATGTTGTTCTCCACCGCTGAGATGAGCCAATTACTGTGACTCACGCTCGGTCCGATCCCCGCACACAACGCTTTAACTTCCATTACTCCGTCACCGTTAGTGTACTTCATCTCAACAGCACAGGGCCTTCCTCTGCCGCTCGGTATCCACCAACCATGATTTCCCTTTTTAAAGAGGAATAACCCTCCATTAAAAGACCGGTTTCACAACAGCATTAAAACATTGTCTAGCTGAACTGTGACCCTGTGGTCTCTCATGTTGTAATGACATGCAGTGTTTCCCCAACATACATTCAGCAGCGGCGCTGCACCACTGCTGAATGTATGTGCACCGCTGCTACGGGGCGCCAGCCAGGTACCATTATTATTATTTTTTTATAAATTAAAATAATAATCCGCAGAGCCTCTGTGAGCGAGCGAGACAGAGCACACCTTTATCTATTTAATATAGTTCTAAAAAATAAAAGAAATCATTCCAATGTGTACTATAGGACAGTACAAACAAACTGCTTAAAAGAGGAGTGATTAGTAAAAATATGCATAAAGAAAAAGAAAGAATACTAACTAGGTAAAAAAACTCATCTCTTTCGACTCCACTTCGAGCGATAGAATTACTAACAAAGAATTACTAACAGAGCACTTATATACTAATAAAGGTCTGGCTTATCTATAGCCAGTTGAGTAGCACTTGAAATACTTGGCTCTATGAAACCTGATGTACTTATGATTCTGTTTTCTTCAAGGTTGTGTCTTCCTGGTCGAATGCACTTATTGTGAGTCGCTTTGGAGAAAAGCGTCAGCTAAATGCAATGTGATGCAAAAGGTAAGATAAGAATAAACAAGTTGAAATGATTTGTTATTGGTTGTGATCATATTCTCAAGATGTTTGGATTATTGAAAAGTATACAGCTCCCTTTCACCTGAGTGTTGAGAGCTGTATCCATCAATTCATGTTGTGCTCAAAGTGCACCAGATTGATGCATTTAACTTCAACATTTAAAAAAAGAATCTTCCCGGGGGTGCGTGCCCTCGAACCCCCCTAGAGGATGTGATGTCCACCCCCCTAATAAAGCAGTTTAAAATAATTAAATTGCATACATTATTTTGATTGTTTGTGGATGTGTAGTATTTGTGTTACTGTATGTTCAATAAAGGTGATTTAGCAAAATACACCTGAAGAGCCTCAAGAGCCTTTCTTGTGCTGGCAGAAACATGGAAATAAGTGCACACACTAAAAAACTTCCACGCGCTTCACGCTCACATTTTGCTGGGCCCGCGTGACTTAGCACCGCTGCTATGACTCCATCCTAGGGGAAACACTGACATGCATCAATTGTGTTCGAACTCAGACACTTAGTTAGGAGGTAGGACCCAGTTGCACGACCCGGGAGACAGAGGTAAAGTATTGGTAAGATACTTTATTTTTCCAAAACACGATGAACAAAAAATGGTCACGAACTAATTTCAGGTAGAGATGACAAAAAATGGAGAACAAAATGAAAATCGATGACGTGGTGAGGAACAAAACTTTTCTTGAGCACAAAAGATCTGACCATGACAAGACGAAGTGACACTGAACACTGGGAGACAGGGGAATTCAAACACATGACCACAAGACACAGGTGAAACCAATCAGGGTGATGATGAGCACAGGAGACACACAAGGGGTTCAGGTGAACACAATCAGACAATCAGACACACCAGGGAAGCTAACGACAGGGAGGAAAACATGACAGGGAGAAGAACCAGACAACAGGAGGAAAACATGACAGGGAGAACAGCACAACACCCATTACCAAACACACCAAACTAAATGTGACATAACACAAGAATCATGACACATTGTTCTTTACCCACAACAGTTGGTGGCCTGACCGCCTACTTTTCAATTTAGTTTGAGATATTGAAGCGAGATCGTGAAATTACTTGACATCCTAGCTATTCTGAAGCGTACCCTTGAAAATGTCAGCAATATATGACGGATTTGTTATGCCAAATATTAGGAAAATATAAAAGGTCTAATCAAAATGGAGCTGACATTTTGTTTACTTTCTCATCACTGTACAATCAAATTACTTTTTTGCAAAGGGTTATAGTCAGGGTCGCCCTAACCCTAAGCCTAACCCTAAGCCTAACCCTAAGCGTAACCCTAACCCTAACCCTAAGCGTAACCCTAAGCCTAACCCTAAGCGTAACCCTAACTCTAAGCCTAACCCTAAGCCTAACCCTAACCCTAAGCGTAACCCTAAGCGTAACCCTAACCCTAACCCTAAGCCTAACCCTAAGCCTAACCCTAAACTTAACCCTAAGCGTAACCCTAACCCTAACCCTAAGCCTAACCCTAAGCCTAACCCTAACCCTGGACAAGATTGTATTTAAAATTGCAGCAAATCTCTGAATCAAGACATTTATTTTAATAATTTTTCCAAGATTGGAAATTAGAAAAAAGGTGTTGCAATACTTTTAGGAGGGTTTCCTGTGCAGTGACACCACTTATGGAACAAGCAGATATATATTGAAATTCTTAGAAAACCTATAATGTGGAGATTAGATTTCTTTATTATTGTCCCATATCCAACAGGACTTCTTACGATATATAATGAATAATATATTGCTGTAAATCTTTCTTTATGGTCGCTACAAACGGTACCGTAACAGCATGAATAAACATGCATCGAAATCCAAACAAAAACCTCTTTGCACGAGTGCGTGAAGAGCTGATAACGACTCGTATAGCTCAGCTGTTCGGTGCATCATTGAGCATGTGGCCATGGTACAGATGACGGGTCAAATAGATGTCCTAGTATTTGGTTATTGGTGTAGACCAAAACCAGAGCAAAAAGAAGAGTAGCGATGTGTACTTTGTAAAGTAAGTTGTTATTCCTAAAGTAAATGCAGGCTTAAGACGTCAACAGTTTTATATTTTAAAAGTCAGACAGTGCTTCTGCTTGAAAACTTCAGCCCTGCCTCCAGCGTGGCCTCAGCGTCTCCGAGCAGTGTCTCTCTGATGGTGAAATGATCTGGTACTAACAGAGTCTGGAGTCCATTTAGGACACTTTGTTACGGCAGATATCATTAAGGATCCTGACCTACGGCCGCATTACACCGACTGAGCTTCGCAGCGGCTCTTTAGTCGGTATTTGATATCTCTATCATTAGTAATAGAGTAGTTTGAGCCTCATACGTATTTAAAGTGGCTCTTTTAGATGTGCTGTAGCTGCTCCACGGGCATCAGAGGGCCTGCAGCCCTTTGTTCCCCTGGAGCTCCTCCTGATAGTCCTTATCCGCTGACCTGACAGACACTTGCTACTGTGGGGGGGGACTGATTACAGTCGTCTGAAGAGGGGAAATGAGAGGGGAGGCTCTCCGAGGCAGAGTGCTTTAATCCCTGAGGAGATAATGTGTGGTGGGGTAACTCTCACCACAGAGAGGGAGCGCAGCCGTCTGAAAGCATCGGCAGGTTTTCCTCCGCTTTGGCATTTAAGAGCCGATGCCCTGACACGGTGGCCGGCGGAGCACCAACACAGAGGGCTCAGAGGAGCTACATGTCGAACACCTGCTGGACTCTGCAGCCACTGGACCTCGACGCGGACCCTGTGTCGTACAGAGAGCTCCCCTGAATATCAAATCACTGCACCTTCATCCTTTACACAAAACCAAACGCACCTCCTTTCTACTTCTGTCAGCGTTGACGTCTGATCCAGGGCAAACGCTTTCCTCTGACCTTTCTGAATTTGGCATCAGCAGAGAAAACAACAACTCCTAAACAACTGAAAATATTAGACAAGACAAGAGCCCTTCCACACATGACGAGGAGCGACATTTACAAAAAGAATATGTCTTTCTGGTAAGAGATTAAATGTTAATGGAGGTGACACGGCTGTTTTAACTCCACTGGATTCTTGGAATTACCTCGTTAACATGGTAATAGCGCCCGAAAGGAGAATTTCAGCCTCAGGGGAAACAATAAAAGAAGGAAAGTCGCACACATTTCGAGCACAAAGGAAGCCATTACTCTGACGTTTGAGTGATGGGAAATATCTTTTCATTTCGATCAGATATCCTCCTGGACACCCATCACTCACCCTTTGGCCCATCCGTCCGTCCGGACTCTGGAAAGTCTATCATTTTGCAGAAATGACAAATGGCGAGTTTGACGGCAGTAAAAAGCCTCAAATGGCTTTTTGTTTGAAGCCTTCAGTCTTTGCAGCAACAGAGAGGAGGCCATAGATCGTTCACCTGCATTGTCCACTTCTTTACTGAATAACAAAGTGCCCACAGAGTCCGGGACGGAGACCTTGAATAGCGATGAGCTCCATCCATCACTCAGCAAACAGTGAACAGAAGGTCCTGCTCTTCAGAGCTCTGTGAGCCCCAAACACCCAGAGGTCAGTGCTGCTCAGTGTGAGCCCTCTCCTTCAGCCATTCAGAGCATGCAGCGTTGTTCTTGCTCCACAGCACCGTCAATCATCCTCCAGTAGAACACGTCAATGTTCATTTTGCTAATCCACACCATACCACCTCCAGTTTGACCTGAAGGAGCTCAAGCCTGCTCCGCCTTGGATATATGCAAAGGACTAAATCATTAAAAACCAGTGGCGAACCGTGTCTATCACAACTGGACCTTCTGTAGACACACACACACACCCCGCCGCCGCCACCCCCCCCCCGCCGTTATAATGTCCGTCTTTTCACTGAATTGTCGTCTTGAAAAGGGTACTCACAACAATTCCGCAACAACTTCATCTTCACCTGTTGCACTTGTCATTTCAACGTTAAAAACAATAAAACGGCATTAATTGCTTCGTCGCATTCATCTCTAGATCCTCTGCCTCGAGCCGGTTAACTAGCGGGCCTTCTAGAACACCCTTGGAACCGTCGAGGGAAACTCTGAAAGAATACGCCCATTGGCTACAAATCAATATATGATTGGTTGATCAAACTGTCAGTCCAAACGTACGCTCTCATTCAGTGCAACGGCCAGGGCCTTCGATCAAGGAAGTCGAATACCTTGGTTAAACGGAAAGATCTGATTGGTTGCTTTCTTTTCCAACACAAACCCACTGAAATGCGTAGTGCATGGTCCGAGAAGGACAAACAAATCAACGTAACACTAATATTACAGATCAACAACACAGATACGATTCTCATTTATTCATTTTATTTATATAATTAAATCGATGTTGTGTTTGTTTTATCTGAGTGTTCCAGGGTATTCTCTGAACACCTTGAAGGCCCTGACGGTTCGCCACTGTTAAAAACAGAACATTGTAATGTGGGTTTTTTTACCGTCACAAAAGTGTTTCAAGGCTTCAAGTCTCCCAAAAGGACCAACGACCCATTCCTTATCAGGTCACATGCTTCTGCCTCATCTCTATCAACACAATGATGCATGATGATGGCCGGCGGTGGTGGTGAAGTCCATAGGGACTTGGCTTTGGCAACTGGAAGGTCACCAGTGCAAGTCCCGGCAAGACCAAGTGCTACCGAGGTGTCCCTGAGCAAGGCACTGTTCCCTACACTGCTCCTAACACTAGGATGGGTTAAATGCAGAGAAACCATTTTGTTACATAGTACCTGTACTGTGTAATGACAAATATATATATATATATGTTAAAAATAAGACATTTTGATATTGTTTCTCCACTACAGAGATACAACCCAATAAGTAAAGCCTAGAGATGCAGCTCTTTATCAGATATGGACACATGCAGAAAGCCGGAGATTGGTAGCTTGGTAGCCAAATAACTTCAATGTCACTTTTATTTAGACCTTTGTTGCTGGTGTCGTGTCTGCGTATTCACTGTCAAATGCCCAATAAAGGTGGCAACAAACAGTCGATATTTTTCTCTTGTAAAACCACAACAAACGGTTGGGAAAAAAATCAGAAAGCGCATAGCTGTCACCTTTGTGTCACCAAGTGAATACGAATATCCCAAACAGGACTCATTTGGGAAGTATCTTATGGTTGTTGGAACGACCTGCCCTTGCTCATCAGACAGGCTCCCACACTGACTGCTTTTAAATCCCGTCTTAAAACCCACCTCTTCTTCTTGGCATTCAGAAACAAGTAGATTGTTGCTTTTTGTTTATTCTGGTTTGTTTTGTGTTTGTATCTTGTATTTATATTATGTTGTGTGAGCTTATCTCTCTGTACAGCACTTTGGTCAGAAGGTTTTTAAAGTGCTATATAAATAAAGTTGGATTGGATTGGATTGTTGGGTTTTTCTTCTGTGAGCTGAGTCATTTTATTAGGTAACACTTTATTTTGATAGTGCATAGTTAACACTCTATAAGTCATCAGTTGACATTCAACAACACTGTTTCAACAGACAAGTAACATGCATTCAACTAACTGCCAGTAGAACACACATTAAGCATTCATTGATGATCAACGGATAAGCAACTAATCTAGAGTTGACTATTAGTGTACTTTTAGTAGGTTCTCCACTAAGCGTTTGTAGGCATGTGTTAGGAGGACTATCCAATTAAAGTGAAACACAGTTGAGAACAGTAGAAAGTCTATAACCTATCAACAGAACACATACATTCATCCACTAATTATATGCAACAGACATGGGAATAAAGCGAAATGTTTTGCAGCATTACATACAGATAAGTAGATGTATTGAGATAGTGGGATTCATGTTGCCTTAAACCACTGACTCTATTGCAGCGTTATTTCAAGCAGTTACAGTTCTATAATTACATGTAGCTTTATCTTTGACATAATAAGATCTTAACAACTGCATAAAATAAATAGCATGCTTCAAATACGCTTGGGATAATAAACGTACAACAAGTTTTACAAATTAGTTTGTGGGATGCACCAATCATATGAGTTTGACTTAATGTTTACCCAAGAAGCCAAGCCTTCTTTGACCTTAACCAAGTAGCTTTAGTTACGTGACCTGAACGTAACCACGGGCACATCACAACATGCAACTCTGCTTCACAAACAAAGCAAAGCAGTGTCTACAGAACGTTAGTAATGATTGACTTTGATTATTAAAGCCATGGAAAGTATTTTAGAAACCACAGAAATCAGTGGTTTACGCCATTAGGAGAAGTTGGAGGACTTTGAATAGCTACATTAGATGATTCTCCACATTTACTGGCAATTAGAAAGATATATTCCGCATTATGGTTATGGTGAATATCTTGCCTTTTCTATTTTTATCTTTTAATTAATTTCAACGTCCCACAATGCCTGAAAAGTAACTCATCTGCCCTTTCTCTCAATGGGATAATCCATCCCAACAGCTTTTAAAGTGAGCAGCTCAGCACTTTCCCACTCCTCACTGCTTTTAACAACTACAGAAATATTTTTGTTTCCCAATTCTTCACCCAGCTGTCAAACCCACTTCTGCATAATGTTCATTCCTTGTGGCATTCAGCCGCTACCCAGCTAGAAAAGAAGCTCATTATGTAAAGCACAATGTGCAAGAACACAGCCCACACACACACAGATCCGTGCACACAGCTCGCGGGTGCACACGGCACTCCGCTGCCTCGGAAAGGATCACACACGCCTCGTCTGTCTGTGGGAGGCTGCGTGGGAGACACACATCAACCAAATCAAGTGATCAAGAGCAGCGAAAGCAGCATTTCAAAATCTCTTCATCTCTGGCCAGGTTTGACGCACACAGACGCAGATACCAAGGAGGCAGAAATAACAAACTTGCACCTGGGTTTAGTACCAACACCGCTAAGGAGTCTGGCTGCCAGCTCAGAGTGCTATTGTGAACCCGGAAAAGTTAAGTACCCCAAAGTTTAATGATAGAAATGTACGGTACGGGTCCCAGGCACAAACTGCCAGGTGCTAATTTGCATATGTTGGGCAATTAGCACAAGCTGCGTTAATTAGCATGAATGACTACGAAAGCCTACATGGGCAATAGTTTTAAAATGCTTGACACTTTTGGAGTGGTTTTGGGTTCATCGTGATGCTGAGAAAAATGCCAATATGTGTTCTCTTGGCGGGCTGATTTGGATTAATGTTGGGTTGATTTAGACGATTTAGGCGACTCTGGATCAGTTGGATTGAACAGATTGCCAATTATTTGAAAATAAATCGTCCACAGCAGAGGTTTTAATTGTCATCGTGTGCCCTCTATATCCAATGATCGCAACATTAGCCTCATCAACCACATGTTCACATAGGCTATGATGCCATTCATAGGCTATGATGCCATTCATTGCCCAACATATGCAAGTTATGCAACATATGCAAGTTATCATCCGGCAGTTTGCTGGGGACCTGTACTATTCCTGTCATAACACGTTGGGCTTTTCAACATTTACTATGTTGGCAACTAAAGATGCAGATTTAGAGGGAAGGCTTCAGGCTAGATCTCTGGTACGAATGGCTCGAGGAGGAGATATGTATCATAGAATACCAATCCACACATGGTAGTGAAAGTCAGCCTAATCAACCACATGTTCACAAAGGCTATGATGCCATTCATGCTAATTAATAACTACACTGAAGGCCGAAAACTGATTTACAATGATGCAGAGTTAGAGGGAAGGCTTCAGGCTAGATCTCTGGTACGAATGGCTCGAGGAGATATAAATTAAGATAAGATGAACTTTTATTAATCCCTCGTGAGGGAAATTGATTGTCTGCATTTGACCCATCCTAGTGTTAGGAGGAGTTTGCTGCCATTTTGAACGGCGCCCGAGGGAGAGCTCAGTAACACTTGGTCTTGCCGGGACTTGAACTGGTGACCTTCCAGTTGCCAAGCCAAGTCCCTATAGACTTCGCAACCACCGCCGATATGTATTGTAGAATACCAATCTACCCGATGCACTAAGTAACTAATCTGAATATATTAAGTGTCTCTTAAGCAGAGCAACGAGACTCCACGGGAAAAAAACTGTTTGGCACAAAATGCGATTTTCTTCTGTCACTCTGATAAAACACACATCGCCATCATCATATTCACATCACCCGAGCAGCTCGGCAAATCTAATTTATTTAAAAAGGTAAAGCCCTGGATTGGACACCATGGATCATAAGATTGGAAACGTTGCACGAGCAGTGGAGCTTACACTGCAAACGGTGTTAATGCAAATGAGAGTCGGAGCAGCACGCTGCGCCTTTTGTCTTTTTAATTGGAGCGAGCGAAACATCAATATGCAGCGCAACGCTCATATTGTGGTTTGAGACTCTGACGTGTGGGTGATCATATCACAACAGTGTGCTCTCTCCCTGGTGCTTTTATGAGCGTTTGTGAGGACTCCGCTTGAAACTAAAAAATACATCTCTTATTTCATAAATTACACTTCATTTGAAAACAACCTGACCAACTGGTGTGAAAGGCATTTCACGTATCTTTCTATTCAATATGTAGTTTCCCTGCTTGCTTTACATCTGCAGTTAATCTTCTGTAATGCCGTTGATATTGAAATACTGACTCCAAAGATTATGCAATATTATATTTTGTATAGTATGACCAGTGCTGTAACATCAACTATGTAAGAAAGTCACTGTGCAATTAATCGTGTTTTAATCTCGATTATGATTTTGGCTTGCAACGAATACGAAAACAACGTAATCGAAATAAAACGATTATTTTTTGTATTTATTTTATTATAATTATTTTTTTTTATTTGTATTGGTTTTTCAGCTGAATTACTCTTAAAGTTCAGGGTAATTAACTGTTAAAAACATATTGTTAAAAACATTTTTTCAATAAATGGATGTTTTCAAAGTAAATGGATAATCGTTTTTAATAATCGAGATATCAATTATTGACCGAATTACAGACACAGATTAAAACAGACAGACATCAGAAAACCAGAGATCGGCAGACATGACAAGGGGCCTATCGTAGGGCTGTGCGATTATGGCAAAAATCATCCATCCATCTTCTCCTCTTATCCGTGGTCGGGTCGCGGGGGTAGCAGTTCCAGCAGACAGCCCCAAACTTTCCTTTTCCCTAGCGACATCACCAGCTCTGACTGGGGGGTCCCAAGGCGCTCCCAGGCCAGCGAAGAGATATAATCCCTCCACCTGGTCCTAGGTCTACCCCTTGGTCTCCTCCCAGCTGGACGTGCCTGGAACACCTCCCTAGGGAGACGCCCAGGTGGCATCCTAACTAGGTGCCCGAACCACCTCAACTGGCTCCTTTCGACGCGAAGGAGGAGCGGCTCAACTCCGAGTCCCTCCCTGATGACCGAACTTCTCACCTTATCCCTAAAGGAGACACCAGCCACCCGGCGGAGGAAACCCATCTCGGCCGCTTGTATCCGCAATCTTGTTCTTTCGGTCATGACCCATCCTTCATGACCGTAGGTGAGGGTAGGAACGAAAATGGCTCGGTAGACAGAGAGCTTTGCCTTCTGGCTCAGTTCCCTTTTCGTCACACGGTGCGGTAAAGCGACTGCAGTACCGCTCCCGCTGCTCCGATTCTCCGGCCCATCTCACGCTCCATTGATCCCTCCCTCGAGAACAAGACCCCGAGATACTTGAACTCCTTCACTTGGGGTAAGGACTCATTCCCTACTTGGAGTGGACAGTCCATCGGTTTCCTGCTGAGAACCCTGGCCTCAGATTTGGAGGTGCTATTTGGGTCAATAATTGATTTATCACGATTATTAAATACAATATTATTATATTCATTGACTTTGAAAACATCAATTTATTGAACTTTAAAACAAATACAAATAATAATTTTAACAGTATATTTGTAACTGTTGATTACCCTGAACGTAGAATTCAACTGAAAAACCAATACAAAAATAAATTCAATAAATGATAAATTTATATTTACATTTAAATAAATAATATCAAAATAATAAATACCAATAAACAAGATCAACAAATATTTTGGAGCGCACTTCAACAAGCTACTAAACATATATAAATATGATAAATACAAATCAATTCGACCAAAATATACCTAACTAATTTTCGATGATGTGTTTTCGTAATTGTGGCAGGCCAAAATCGTAATTGCGATTAAAATACGATTAATTGCACAGCCCTAGCCTAGCCTAGCAGGGGCCAGACCAGCTGGGTAAACAGTGCGTCCTAGCCATCGTGTGGTAAATGGTGTTTCCACCTCTAATTGGCTCTGCAGTGTGTGACAGGCAGAATCATTGTCTCCCTCTGACCCAACATACCTTTAAAATGCCTTTAAATCTCACACTCACTCAATAAAAGAGCCGATACTGGACAGCATGACCCGAGCGTACGGTTTATCTACTGTGTTTCTGCTGAGGCTAAACTGCAGAGGCCCAATTCATCAACTCACTGCAGAACCTCCTCACCCTGTTTATTTAAAGGCCTCGCAGATACCTCGATAACCTATGAGCTCCCGTTGAGGGGCGAGGTGAAACGTGTTTCCAGTAACCGGCAGAACATCGGAGCTCTGGAGATCGCAGCGGAGAAAAGCAAGAAAAGCAACCCCTTCACAGCCTCACTAGAACAGCTGAGTACACAAACACAAACACACACTAGGCATACGCCAAGTACACACACTTATATATGTGTATTTCTCGATACTGAGTACTATTACTGAAGAGTACTTCCTTATACCAGTACAGTTCAAACATTGACGAGTTTCAATGTTCCTCACTTTCTGACTGTAACGCACGATGATGCTGTTTCTGACATTTGAGCATGTTTTCTTTGTACCGCCGGCGACAATGTCATAAAATATAACCAGCTACACATTCAGTGGATTTCAGTGCCAGTATGTATGGTGTTCTTTTGTCGGTGAATCTTTTTTGGAAAATTAGAGGACGTAATTAAAGGTGGGGTAGGTAAGTTTGAGAAACCGGCTCGAGATACACTTTTTAGGGATGCACGATATTGGTTTTTTGAAACCGATACCGATACCGATAACTTCCTGCTTCTCAAGACCGATACCAATAACAAAAAAACTGACCATCGGGAGGACCGGGAGGGTGTGTGTGTGTGTGTGTGTGTGTGTGTGTGTGTGTGTGGTCCGAGCGAGCAAGAGAGAGACCTTACGTGCATTGTTGTTGTTAGCATCTGGTGCTAGCTAGCTGCGCTAACGGATATAAGGAGCTGTTTAAATGAAAACAGAGGAGCGCTCTATCCACACAACTGCGCCGAGCACTTGACTTGATGCAGGAAGCAGACAGCGGGACATTGTACGAGAAGTCAGCACACTCAGCAACATCATTGCAGCGTCCAGGCAGCTCCGGTTCGAGCATATGCCTTGAGTTGCACATAGCTCCAACGCGCGCGCAGACACACGCGCACACACACACACACACACACACACACACACACACTTTGTATTGTATTATTGTCTTCGTACGCTTTTAACACACCATCGTAGCGATGGCGATGTTTCAGGTGACTGATCAGGTTCGAAGTATTAGGGAGCGCTGGATTTGTGAAGAACTCCCCTCTTCCTAAACCACTAACACCACAGTACTGGCAAAACGGGAGGAGCCGAGTGAAAAACAAGCGCCCCTCATCCCAACCCACCCACACCGCAGTATCTTTTTCTTTTTTTTTACCCAAAAAATATATTGTATATTATCGGGGCTATTAATACTGTTATCGGTTTATCGGGATGACGTCATAATTCCTAATATCGGACCGATAATTATCGTGCATCTCTAATACTTGTTGTTATATTCCATGGAATGCTCTTAACATCCCGACAGCAATGAATATCTGAAGTGCTTTGACAAAAAATCCAGAAAGAACCGTCATCAGTGGAAGCCGTAGCGCTGTAAAAAGCACGACCAATCATCTGAGCCGGCCCGGCTAAAGTAACTGGATGGCCTACCTGCCTGTCAGCCTTCCATCTGTGCACACACTTATCTCTGCCCTCATTGGTCATGTGCGCGTTCCTGTGTGTTGGAGGAGGGGCTCTGTGAGGAAGTGGCAGATTTTTTTCCAGCTGTGTATTTTCAATTTCTAGCGCACTCGAGCCGGTTTCTCCAAAATGACCTCCCTCACCTTAAAAGGAAGTTTCTCTGCATTACCCGCTTGTTTCTGTTTTCATCTACAAAATGGGAGCAAAACATCCTCTCACTGCCCGCGGTACTGAATGATGCTGAAGAGGTATTGAAAACCACCATTTGTTTACTCCCCAGTGACAGAAGTAAACAAAGGAGTCCAATGGAGGCTTTTCAGTGAGGGGGGGAGTGTGTGGGAGAGGAAACTCCCCCTGGAGGGGACACAGGGACATAAGTCTTTGCTCTGTCCTTGGTAAAAGCTTCTGTTATTGTTGCTGCCCAGTCTCGCAGTGTTTGGTGCGACGATGGATTGCCGTTTCCTGCTGCCATCATTTCAAGCTCCTCTTAACTTTCACTGTGTGGGTTCCTGCTTCTGTTAAAGGAGCTGTATTCCACCATCCTCTTGACAATTCAACAGCTCATTGATCGCACTGTGCTCTACTTATGTCTAAGTAATATATATATAAAGTGCTGACATCGTTCCTTCTACCTACTTACATCATGTTGACATAAAGTGGTGACACTTATATCGAAGAAGTGTTATGATTACGGTGACAAGTATATGAGCACAGAATCAGACTGATACCCACTATTAGCGCCAGCGTTAATATGCCTATAATACTTTAGAGTCATCTTCCCTCAGGAAACATAAGAAGATAAGTGCCTCTAAAGAAATGATTTGATATCCCCCATCTTCTCCCGCCTATCAAACTCTGAGCTGAGAATCCCTCGGGGCTGGAAACACAAAGGCCACTGACACTTCTTCAAATAACTCAAACGTTTCCGTCCCTGTCAGAAGTTTTGGAGACAGTCGTCGATGCAGCACTTTTACTCTGAACTACTGAACCTTCATAGGGAAGTGTAATAGGGGCAAAGCTGGGGGACAGTCGAGACATACCCCCAGTTAGGGTGGTGGTCAGAAATATAGGACATGGTGGTGAATATCTTGCCATAGCTGGTCACAGAACAATCTGATAGGATAACAACTTCAGTCCGATGAGATCATGGCTGCCTATAGTAACTTTCCTGAAGCCACCGATTGTCTTCCAGCTCGCAGGAACACATCTTTGGCACGAGATAACAAATAAAAGTGATTTTTTTTGTTTTGGTTTTTCAGTTGAATTATACTTAAAGTTCAGGGTAATCAACCGTTACATTTTTCTTTTTCAATAAATGGATGTTTTAAAAGTAAATCGTTTTTAATAATGGTGATATCAATTATTGACCCAAATAATCGAGATTATGATCGTTGCCATAGTCGAGCAGCCCTAGAAGAAGACATTGGAAAGCTGAATCTGAAAAAGCCATCATGGGAAAATCCACAACAATCACATGATCCGACTGAATTCCCGTCAATAGAGGGAAGCTGTTCCTTCAATGTTCACTTGTGTTTGCCACGCATTCAAATCTATGGCAGTGCAGTCGTGAAGAAAGTCAGTACTCTTGGGTCTGAACCCACACACACACACACACACACACACACACACACACACACATACATGCACACACACACACACACACACACATACATACATGCATACACACACACACACACACACACACACACACACACACACACACCCTTATAAACCGGCGGGGGTGACATTGCAGAGGCAGTTGAGACTTTAGCAGCAGGGAAACATACAGGGGAAACTATTAGATACTATTTATCCTTCCTCCCCTCACACATACCCTCCTCCTCCTCCTCCTCCTCCTCCTCCTCCTCCTCTGCTTTTCCTTCCACTCTATCGTCACCCATCTTTAAAGTTCCTCTTTTCTCTTCCTGTCTACGATTCTCCCTTTCCTTCCCACTGTCCTCCCTGTCACCCTTCCCTACACGTCTTTGTCAGAGATGTGAGGCTGTGCCTCCAGAAAGCAGATGGTGGCACAAACACACTCTGCAGAGTCATTGAGGGGTAAAATGGAAAGGCAGTAGAGATGTCAGCAGAGGAGCGGAGAGGGAACACTACGAGCAGACAGCCTGCAGACTCTGACCCCTCTATCCTCTCATACTTTATATTCCTCTTCTTCTCTCGCACTACTCACCCACCTTGTTTTCACCAGAGTGCTTAGCTCAGATCAAACTCTGTCTTGTTGAGTAGAAATTCAGCCGTACACTTTCTCTTGTAATGGCCACTGACTCAGCTGTGTCCTCCTCTCTAATGCAAATGCTCTGCTTCCTCTCATCAGCAGTCGCTGTACGGCAGCCGTCTGCAGAGAGGTGGCCACCGGGTTCATACAAATACACATATCATATATCTGAGTGTTAACACCTACGAGCCTGAACTGATGTCGATACACTGATGTGTTCTCTGGAGGTCTAGCGTTGCGATGATGGAAACATTGAAGCAGACCCAAAGATGTGGGGCTCCAAAGCTGTCGATAGAGTGATGCAGGAGTGAGTCCTTAACTTGGAAATAAGTTAACATTGAAGCACTTCCTATTCCCTTGTCTAAAAGTCAGCGTTTTTTTATGACTTTTTTGTTAGAATCCCAAAATAAGGTCTGTGTTTATCTCAAGCTTCAGAGGTGTTCACGTTTTGTTCTATAACATGAAATATATCAGTACAACTCCACCGGGTGGTGTCTGTCGCTTCTTTGTAACGTACAATGGCTGTTTCTAAAAAGAGGGCTAAACGAGACCGCTCATCACCCCGAACAATCCAATCCAACTTTATTTATATAGCACTTTAAAACCTCCAGACCAAAGTGCTGTACCGAGAGATACATACAATATAAAATCACACAGCTCAGCTCATTTTAAAATGAATCCTCGAATGAATGGGCAGCCAGTGGAGCGAAGATAACATGGGGGAAATGTGCTTGTGTTTGCGTGTGCCAGTTAGTAGCCGTGTGCTGCATTTTGCACCATCTGCAGGCGAGCAAGGGAGGACGCACTTATCCCCATATCGTGCATTACAATAATCCAAGCGGGAGCTGACGAAGGCATGGATTACCGTTTCAAAGAGGTCACGATTTAAAAAAGGCTTTATTTTGTCTAGCTAGGTGGAAGAAGCTGTTTTTAATAACTGCCTTGGTCTGGCTGTCCAGATGCACTCCACTCTACAGCATAATAGGGTGGCGTCAAAGCATTGAAAAAAAGCGAGTTTGACACTTAAACCTACAGGTAACATTGGTGATTAAATTCCTGGGTGCGAGGGACTGAAGTTTCAGGTTTTGACTAAAACCAGAAGAAAATCATCCAACATTTCCGCCAAAGGTTCACATCATTCAGCCACAAAGGTCTTTCACATAAGTGCAACAGCCCTGGAACACTTCGCTCTCTCACTCCTGATGTGTCTGAGAGTCACTTTGTACACTCGCGAGGAGGCGAAGATTGCTTTCTTGAGCAATCTGACATTCACACCCACTTCCTGCAGGGACTGGTCCGGTGTGTGGGGGAGAGAGAGGAGCCAGGCTTCACATGTATCTTAAGAATCCCTCTATTTGTGTTCTTGTAACAACTTTCTCTGTCACTTTTCAATCGTACGACACTTTGAATCTCATCCAGGAGAGACAACCGCGCCGTTAAACTCATATGCAAAGAGTACAGCGTCTCCCCTGTACATTTACCTCTGCTTAAAAAAACTAAAATCACAGCCCATTCATTTGGCCTTTCTTTCGTGCTGTGCAAATATCTCACCATGACTCGCGCATGCACGTGCACGGTGTGGCGTGACCACCAACACAGAAAGATATGGACACAAGATGTGTGCAAATGTATTTAGTTTCCTTTCCATGTGAACATGATTTAAGCCTAACCTCCTCTTGGGGGGTCCGGGGGCATGCTCCCCCGGGAAAAATTTTTTTTTAAATGTTTAAGTTAAAAGCATCAATCTGGTGCACTTTGAGAGCAACATTAGGAGCTCTATGGATACATCTCTCAACATCCCAGATGAAACAGAACTGTAAGATTCTTACGATTTTATTTTTATTTATGGATATTTTACAAATCACTCCCCTTTCAAACTGTATTCTTGTTTATTAATAAGAACTTTTTTTTTACTGTCATATAGTATTTTATACCTGTGTACTTTATTCTCTTGTTTTTGTATAACTATAATGATCATATAAAGATTTAACTCACTGGTGGACAATTAAAGACACAGCCATGCAAAAACTGCTGCATGTGTACGGCTCCTTATGGGTACTGCAATTTGTGAAGTCCCGGAGCGGCGTTCTGGTGCTCTCCTTCAGCTCTAAACCCCTGTCAGACGAGACATATACCACGTGATGACACGTTACCCCCAGTCTGTCAGTCAGTCTGCGGCGCGCTGCGACAGACTTAACATAACATATTTATTGACTTTTCATTCCTGTATAATCATTTTGTGCAAAGATGGCACTGTTTGTCAGAGCACTTCATCCTTCTGGGATTTCATGAAGAACAGCTCCAACGCCTGTGTGTATGGGAACGCCTCTGGTGCTGGTCCATTAACTGCCAGTGTTTCCCACAGATCTGAAATATACTTGGGGGGGTGGTGGTAGTGGTAGCGGGGGGTGGTGAGACGTGCAACAACATTAACCTTTCTGTTGGTCGCTTGTTAGCAGACCCTTCACGCGATGGCAGAGCGAACAGGTACAGGCAGGGCCCATAATGATAGCCCTATAGTTTAAATCTACTACCCACACATGAACATATAGAAATGGGTTACTATTTAAAAAAATAATTATATGTATTTAGGAACCTATCCTTGCGATTTTTAGTGGGGGTAAGATTTTATTTTTTATGTTGGAGTTAAATGCATCAATCTGGTGCATTTTGAGGGGGAAAATATAGAGACTTGATCTATGGAAACACCTATATTAAACAGAACTGTATACATTTCAATAATCATAAAATCATGGCCATAACCAATAACATACATTTCCAATATGAAAACAACACTGAAACTTGTTTATTAATTTATTGTTGGTTCATTTATAGTTGTGAGTGTGTCTCTGCTCCTGAATCAGCCTCTCCTGTCTCCCTCCTCTCCCCCCTGCTCGTCTTTGAGGCAGCAGCAAAGACTAGTTTTCTCTCAACAACTTTTAAAAGTGTATCTAACCTTTTTTCCCTAGTTAACTTTTTATTTATTTATTCATGCATATTTTACTAATCACATTACATTTCATTTAGCTGACGCTTTTATCCAAAGCGACTTATAATGACCGATTACAGAGACATTCTCCCCGGAGTAACTAAGGGCTAAGTGCCTTACTCAAGGGCACACTAGTGGTGGTGTTCATGGCAGGATTTGAACTTACAGCCTTCCGATCTTCAGCCCTCCTCACTATCCATTAGACCAATCACTACCCTCTCAAATGGACATATGTGTTTGCATAACTGGTGACCACACCGTTTGAGACCCACTGAGAACTTAGACTTAGTTAACTATCTAAACACTCGGAGAGTCCTTTACCTCACCTGAGCTGAGGTTACCACGAGCTTGAATGACACACAGAGACCAATCAAGGGCTTTGATTTATGATCAGTATGACAGTGGCCATGTCGGCAGGCCACATCATGTGGACAGCCAGTCACCCTGTGTGAGGCAGGCCACTTAACAGGCCAGAAGGAGGCGAGATCAGAGCAAGGGAGCGAGGGATCATTGTCCACAAGTTAATCGATCGGCGGCCAAGTATAGTCTGTGTGTGGGAAACTCTGAAGTGTCATGAACGCAATAAATCATACCCTCGTGGGGGCGCGCTCATGTGATTGGCTTAGAATTGAGGAGACATCTGATTACTTATAGATAGAAACAATTACAAGTACGAATCGGGTGAGCGTCAGGGGAGTCTCAAAAACCCACACACGAATGCACAGCGATCCGTGCACAGAAAGCGGTTTGTGTTTGCAGGTTCAGAGGTTTTAAACGGAAAATGTGAGGATCAAAAATACATATGTAAAACTTTTTTCTGTATTTTGATTTTATCTACATGCATATGAAACGGAACACATTTGTGTGTGCATTGAAAAACACAAGTGTGAATGTGTGTATTATGAGACTGTGCTGAGCCCATAGTTCCCCACCCCTGGTCCCTGCTGTAATAGAGACTGAAAGAGCCCGGTGACCTTGATAACTAATGCAGACGGTTGGTGAGTTTGATTTCTCCAGTAAAAATATCCAAATACGGCAGTCATAACTAATGTACCCGCTGGAGCAAATAGAGTTGTACGTATACGATCCTTTGTTGTTTGAGTCTCCTGTCTGGGAGTGATGGAGTGTCGTGACCTTAGCAGATGAGCGCTGATATTTGGGGCGACAGCAAGTCATCTTCCATTACGCCAGCTCCATTTGATGAATGGCTTCACTCTTCGGGCAGCCAGACTTCTTCTGGGGACGGCCTTGAACAAATAAAGCCGTCCAGCAGGTCCAGATATCAAATGGATGGACTGCTCCTCACTTAACTCCCTGTTTCTGGGTTAATACAGTAATGTAGATTCATGACTGGTGGCTCTGTATCCTTGACTTCATCTGCTCTCAGTCATGGCTCCACTTTGCCGGCACACATTTCCATAAATGACACTAAAGAAGAAATATGAAGGGAGACTTTCCTTTCTCCTCATCCTTGCTCTCGCTGATGCTGCCCTCGCATGAATCTTATCGGACCGGAAGCCCCGATGGCTTTGTTCTTCTCAGAGCAAACAAGCATATACCTGAAATAAGCTCTGGTTCCCGCTCTCCGGATTAATCCTGGGTAAGACGAGGGATACTTTATGAGCTCAGAGATGTAATCAAGCAACCGTAATATTCGCCTGGAGCCTGCAGAGTTAAAAATAGCAAACTCTTCCTTAGGGCAACGAATAGCCTTCAATGGGTGAGTAATAACTGAATCTGCCTCTCAGCCTCCAACATCTCAATAATTTACTGTAACTCGTATTAAATCCCTCCACAGCCTGCAGCCGCTGAATAATCAAACCCTTCCTTCAACACTGGGCATGTAAATAACCAAAGCATGCAGATATTGCAGAGTAATGAGCTGAGACACTGGTCACCGAGTTCAAGGAAAATAAAATGCGATTACCTGTCCATCATGTCACCCCTCATGAAGTTTAATCACAGGACAACGGGGCAGAAGCGCTCTGAATATTAATACGTTTCACCTGACTCACTCACCGCTGTTCGGATCTGACTTTCAGGCAAGTTTCAGAAAGTAAACTGACATCAAAGTTTACATTTTCATTAGTTGCGAGTTTGAAAAGTGGTGATTCGGACAAACCAGCGAGTCACTTCAAACGCCTGGAAGCGAGGGTGAAAATGCAGATCAGCACTTTCAGATTTCAGATTATCTGTCATTAGGCTAGGATTAAAAGTCATTTAGTGTTCTTCAGATGATCTGTCGTTAGGCTATGATTATAGCACACTCCCGTGGCTCGAGGCCAGCTCGGAGCGGAGATAAACACCTCAGGAAATACCGATGAGAGAAAGGAAGGTGAACTTTTTCTGGCTGATACCTAAACTGTCCTTATCTTCTAGTAAATGCAGGGTTTCACTTTAGGCAATACCCGATTGAAACAAGTATATCGTGTTCATTTGATAACAAACACCAGAACAAAAAGATTTCCTCAACAATCTTTTAATCAATAACTTGAAGGCAGTTGACGTCGTCAAATACAGACTGTGACGATATCAACCTTGACTATCATTGACGAAAACAAACTGGATTAAAATGTAGAAGTTCACTTTTGTCACTTTCCACCTCATCCTTACCCTAGCTTTATTGGCATGACCATATCAACACACAGAATTGCCATTGTAAAAGGCACTAGCAGTAACAGTGCCATGTTAACAATATTATGTCGTGTAAATTCAGGGAAGAGCTGAAGATACTTGAATATATATGTGTACAATATAATGGTATTGTATATAATCAATCAAATCAAAATTATATTGAAAGTGTGTAGAAATATGTGTATGTCCACATTTTGGTAATATGGTGTGTGTGTGTGTGGGTGGTGTGTGTGTGTGTGTGTGTGTGTGTGTGTGGTGTGTGGTGTGTGTGTGTGGTCTAGCATTACTATCCTTGTGGGGACCTACATCTGTTTACATAGTCACGTGTGGGGACTCGCCTCCCTTATGGGGACAAATTGGAGGTCCCCATAAGGGGGATCATTCATTTTAGGGTGAAGACTTGGTTAGGGTAAGGGTTAGGGTTAGGCATGTGTTGGTTATGGTTAAGGTTAGGATAAGTCTCCAGGAAATGCATGTAAGTCAATGTAATGTCCCCTGAAGTGTATACATGGTATGTGTGTGTGTGTGTATGTGTGTGTGTGTGTGTGTGTGTGTGTGTGTGTGTACATCTCTCTCTAACACACACACACACACACAAACACTATTAAGTACTCTGTGTATTGTCTTCTCACAGTTGTTATCGTAGCTCCAGCTAGCTACGCTTCTTCGTAGATATTCTGGTATACTGTAGGTCCCAAGGAGAACCGTTCAAATGAACAACTAAATATATGAATGAAAAACCTGTGTTTGTGTAACCTAATAGTGTATCTTTATGGCCGACAACGCCCTTTAGTGCTACGACTTTGTCTGAATTGATATTGTTGAATCGCTGCTGTTGAAAAGTTCATATTACAGCTTTGATCGGTCACACCTGGTTTGAGCGTTACAGCAAATAAACGGGAGAGTCCATTGTCTCTTGTAAATAGGGGTACAAAGCAGCTCCACTTACAGAAGTGATTCTGAATCACTGTGTGCGGAGAAACACAAATATCAAACCTCTCAGGATGTATTTTAGCTGATAAGTAGCTTGAGCCAGACCTTGCCCCCGGCGCTGGAAACAAATTAAATGTGGGGAAAAGAGGTGGCGATTATTAAGTGAATGATGTACTTTAGGCTCTTTGGGAATAAATGGCTGAAGGACAACCTTTTGCTTTCAGGAAAACTCAGGTTTGTTTTTGTGTTAAGGATTTTAAATAAGGTGATGAGGTTTTAATTTGTCTCTCTGCAACTTCTGATGACAATGCTTTGGATCTGTCCTCTCAATGCAAACCCTCAATGTGCTTTCCTGAATGGTGTAAAGCCTATCTGTTTGCACATCCTTCACCTTTAAGGAGGTCATGTCTATCAATGTTTCCCTCTTATAGTCAAGCCAATCAGGCACATTCTCAATCCGTTCCTTATTTGACAATAAATAAAGAGTCAGACACAGAGTCTGCCGTCAGTGTGATATATTGAAGGATTTGTTACGATTGTGTGTGTTTAGTTTTTCTTTTCCCAGCTTCATTGACTTATCTTTCCGATCGCTTTCTTCCCCACAGAGAGCAGACTAGTCTCCTTATCGATCCATCCTGAATCCCCCTTCGTCAATATCGACCTAAGCATATGTGAACCCTTTGGATTCTCCACACATAGCGTCGTGTGTTCCTTCCAAACAACTCAGCGTTGGTTTCATCCGTCCACAGAACATGTTGCCAGTCGTGCTGAGGAACATCCAGGTGCTCTTTGGCAAACTTCAAACGTGTTTTTTCTGGACAGCAGTGGCTTCCTCCGTGGCGTCCTCCCATGACCTCCATTCTTGTTCAGTGTTTTACGTATCGTAGATTCGTCAACAGAGATGTTAGCATGTGCCAGAGATTTCTTTAAGTCTCTAGGACTCTTCTTCACCTCATTGAGCATTCTGCGCTGTGATGAAGCTCAGCGCAAGTTCAGGCAGGAAGACCCATCACTCCGTATTGCACGTCATGGCAATACTCGCTCCCTCCACTAGATGACAGGGAGCGCCACTCCTTAGCCAACCTATCACTTCCCTCCATTCACAAGCCTAATTATCGCACCTGTTAATCCCTCTATATATGCTCTCCCTTTTCCTATCAGCTGTCTTCCAGGCGTCAACGCGCAACCCTCCTCCACCCCTTCGCCTCCTGCTTCCAGCTCAGGGCCAAGCTTAACCTTCTCCCTTCCAACCGGACCTAACCACTTATCACCACCACCAGGTCTAGACCCAGGGGGGTTCATCGGAAACGGTTCTTTCCCTTCCCGAATGATATCCTACAAAACCTGGGCCTAATCGCCAAAACAACATTTCGTTCTCTCGTTATAAACTGTCATAATTATGTTTCATTTATATAATGTGACCGATAATGAACACGTATTCCATACATTGCGTCTCTCCTGATTGAACTCTTGCAGTCCTCTGTACAGGATGGCCCCTCCTAGGGAGAGCAGCAACAGTGCTGAACCTTCTCCATGTACAGACAACTTGTCTCACCGTGGACTGATGAGCATCAAGGCTTTCAGAGATACTTTTGGAACCCTTTCCAGATTTATGCAAGTCAACAATTCTTACTCGTAGGTCTTCTGAGTGCTCTTGTGAGCGAGGCATGGTTCACATCTGGCAATGCTTCTTAAGAATAGCTAATTCAAAACTGGTGTGTATTGTCTATAGGGCAGGGCAGCTTTAACAACACCTCCAATCTCGTCTCCTTGATGGACTCCATGGTGGCTGACTCCTGACTCCAATTAGCTCTTGAAGAAGTCTTTAGCCGAGGGGTTCACACACTTGTTCCACCCTGCACTGTGAATGTTTACGTGGTGTGTTCAATACAAACATGAAAACATATCATTGTGTGTGTGGTATTAGTTTGAAGCAGACTGTGTGTGTCTGTTGTTGTAACTTAGACGAAGATCAGAACACATTTTATGACCAGCTTCTGCAGAGATCCAGGTCACTCCAAAGGGTTCACATACTTTTTCTTGCAACTGTATTTCCATCTGCTTAGTGATAAAAAAACCTAAGGTACGAACACACGGTACGTGGGTAATGGTAACCTCATTGTTTGATTCTAATTCAAATCTGATGGCATGATAGCGGCTGTAGGCATGGCAACAATGTGGAGATCGATAAACTAAATTCATGATATCCCTATTCTGGAATCTCCTAAGAGCAGAATATCCGAATAACGAAATTGAAGCCCGAATAGTACTCCAACGAACGCATATTCGGATATTCGGGTGTACGCATGCTGCATGTGTGCTAATACATTTGAATTGAGTTGAATTCAATGTCTTATTTTGTGTTTTTTTTGCTGTGGACCACATTGTGAAATCAGCTGCATCCTGTCTATGAAAAGTGTTTAATTATTATAACTAAAGGATGCATTATGTCAGTGGGGGTATTGTGTAACATTTTGTTCTGTTTCAGTTTATATCCCTATCAACATAAACAGTAAAAATATCATTAAAAGTAAAAGTATTTTGCATCTTGACCAGGCTTTCCACCAAAGATACTACTCCAAAAGTAATGCATTGAAAAGCAATGACAAAAAACTCAAAGCGAATTTTCTTAAAGTCAACTAAACAATAATGCCCAACACGTCTCAAGGCCGATGTGTACTTCGGACTAGGGCTGTGGCGATACACTAATCTCACAATACGATACGATACACGATATTCAGCCAACGATACGATATATATCACGATATTCAGCCAACGATACGATTCGATACGATTTGATATAATTCGATACACTTATATCATTTTCTGAAAGATTTTAAAGGGACAGTGGGATTTTGGTGACATCTTGTGAGTGTTCCATTGACTTGGATTGAATTAATTCAACTGAAAACTGAAAGCATCAATTATACAATATATGGCTCTGACAGAGAGTCTCCAGCTTGCAAATGCTGGAGAAAATGAATCAAAAGATGTGGTGAGAAAATGTGTTTCATTTATTGAAACAGTGCAAACTGTAGCTGTAAAGTGCAGTATCACAATGGACAATGGAGAATGAAAAGGTGCAGCAGGTGGCGGAACACGGGGGATTTGAATGGGACTTGTTAGAAATTAAAATCAATGTTTTGATGGCATAAAGTACCATAAACATACCGCCAGTTTAAATGCTGTTTTATTCTGAAAATCCTTCATCTCCGGTTAGCATTTAGCATGTAGCTAATATACAATTTCCTATAGAGGTGAATTTAGTAGCGATATGACACGGAGTGTTGCACACCGAAACCTACTGATTTCAACACTACAACTACTGTATAGACGTCGAGATATTATTATTGCTGAATATTAAATGAAGGTACAGTTTATTTGAATACGTTTGTTTACAGACGTGGGTAGCATGAGACAACATTCGGAACTACCGGAAATGATACCAGCCGTGAGGTATTTTTGGAGTATTGATTACAGCGTTTAAAATGTATTAAATGAAAAGTCATGAAAGAGATAAGGAGGAGAAAAGGCGTGTTTAGTTATATATTTAATGTGCAATGTCTGAATCCTCTGTAATGCGCAACAACGAACATTGGAGACGTGGAGGGCCGATCCCCAGCAGCGCCAACCGGCCCACAGAGGATATTTAACAGCTGGAAAGGTGGAGCTCGCTCTCTTCCCTTCGCTCACGAGAGCCAGAACACAGCTGTTTTTCTGACTGAACCATCTTCTGCTTGTAACATTACCGCGCTTTTTATTAATTAAAGTATACATTTGAACATTCTCAGAGACTCAATTAGTCTCCTTTTTAAAGCTTCTCTCCTGGACGCGAGTATAACGAACACAGTTATCAGACTTAATGTATCGATACCCGCGGCTGAAATATCGATACTTTCTCGGAAAACTAAATATCGATATATATCGCAAGATCGATTAAATTGCACAGCCCTACTTCGGACCACCGTGTTTAAAAGTTGAGCAGCAGTAAAAGCAGTAACAGCAAAGTAATCAAATAATCAGGAGGTGTCCAGCATGCAGGACAGGCATGGCAAAGGAACCGGGCTTAAAGCTGCATTAAATACACCTTTTTTAAATAACATTAGTTCAAATTGTTATAGTGTCAAAAAGGACGTGCTTGTACTGCTGATCCGCAGAGAATCATCTCCTGACACTGCAGTTTTTCGGTATCAGCGATTTTGAGCTTTTTTTGGTTTACCTTAACACTACTTTACAGTTTTGCTTCACTATAATTGGAAGTTAGACAATGTTAGCTGCTCGTGAACACAGTGGCAGCTGAAGACCCAGATATTTCGCTGAGGAGTTGGAGGAGACCAAAAGCGGAGCTAAAAGAGAGTAAATATTAGACATAGTTTCATGAGGTGGACTGAAACACGATTCCAAATGAATCCAATTTCACTCGTAGATACAATTTAAAACATGAAGATTATTTATTTATTTTTTATATATATATACATAGCACCAAATTGTAACTAATCAATATCTACGGTCACTTTTCACATTGACTTTTATTAAATAAACTAAACGTTTTCATTTTAAGTTTAGTGTTTCTGACCCTAAGAAACACTGATGCATTAATCAATAACAATAATCCACAGCTCCTCTCTCTGCTCCAGAGGATTTAAAAAATATATATCCCAATGACACCCACCCCCCCGCTCAGGCAGCACCCCCCAGAGCAGTAAACCTAGGGGAAACACTGACATGTCATACCTGAGAATATCATTACAGCACTAAAACCTTAAAACAAAGGAAATGGTCATTTGTGTAGGGGATTTGGTACATGAACAATTTTAGTTAATTATAGGTTTGGCTTCACAGAATCAAACAGCAAGAACTTCTTTCAAGACCACCTTGCAATGTTCAGCAATGCCACACCGACGGATTCTTCATAATAGACGCGGGAGACGTTGAACCCACAGGAGCCTTTCATAAACCCTGTTATAATGTGAACAACCGGGAGCAGCACACTGTGACATTGTTCTGTCTCTCATTACTTTATCACAATCAGTCCATCCACCCACACACACATACACACACACACACACACACACCCGCACACACACACACACCCGCACACACACACACATACCAGGTATACATCACTTCAGGGGACATTACATTGACTTACATGCATTTCCTGGAGACTTATCCTAACCTTAACCATAACCAACACATGCCTAACCCTAACCCTAACCAAGTCTTCACCCTAAAATTAATGATTCCCCTCATGGGGACCTCCAATTTGTCCCCATGAGGGAAGCCAGTCCCCACACGTGACTATGTAAACAGATGTAGGTCCCCACAAGTATAGTAATGCTAGCCCACACACACACACACCACACACACACACACACACACACACACTGTGCATCGGAGAAGTGCTGCGATAGATCTTGAGAGGCATTCTTAGAAATGAAGTGTACAGTCGTTGACTTTTCTTCGCTTAAGCAGGAACATCTAGCAGTTTTATATTCATGCATAAAGTGCAAGATTAAATCAACTGTGATGATGTGTTTTCCAGCTGAGAGATAATTGTACTTCAATCTTTTGGAGAATTAAGTTGAGAGTGAAATAATCTTTTAACTATTTTGTTCTTCCCACGCATTCAAGGGGCTGCTTGGGAGTCAAAGGCATATTGCACCAGCATCACATTGTCAAACTCACAATGGATTCTCGATAAAGGATCAAAATCTATTTCTATTTGATGCATTTTCTTCTCCTTATCAAAACCTAGAGCTTACATTAACCACAATGCAACGCTGGACGCAGTCAGGTTGTACGGAGATAGGCGTGTTATGAAAGTAGCAGAAAATGGATCCTTGAGCTGCTGACATTTGCAAATACGCAGAAGCGATCTTCTAAAAAATACTATCGATGCAATTCCCCTTTAAAGTTAAATGTAGGTTTACTTTTAAAGCATGCATGGTTACCGTTAACTTGGCTATGATTTGCAACATGCCCCCTTTAATTGGTCTATTTGTCTTAATTATTCTTTTGTATTTGTATTTATTCATTAATTATCTTTTTCATGTATTATTTTCACTATTATGTTTGATTCCTTTACTTTGTCTTATATCTGCTTCTCTGTTACTGAGTGGATTATTTTTTGTTATATTTTTTATCATTTTATTGTATTCATCATTTTGACTTTTAGACCTCTAGATTCAAATGAATCATGTATCATGTACTAGGGCTGTCCCGAATACCATTTTACGCGAATATTCGGCCCGCGCGGGGGGGGGGCTGCGTAATCAGCAGCGAACCACTTCAACATGTGTATTTCGGTTTATTCAATTTTTTATTCTACAGTATTGTTGTTTGATAGTTGTATATGTCTTGAGTGTAATTTGGCTTGGCTTCCTATTTTGTATGGACATGCTTTTACTTTGAAGGAGAGTTAGCGCTGTTGACAGGAAGCTGTTGTTGCTATGGAAACAATGTGACGGAGATTAATGGAGAAAAAGTAATATTTACATATAAAGACGGAGAAAGTAAACAATAGCATTTATGGTTAAGTGTTGGCACCCCCCGAAGAAGCACAAGCTCTTACGTTGATATTGGAGTTTTCAATTAATTAAAAAAAATGAATATCCGAATAACGAAATTGAAGCCCGAATAGTACTGCAACGAACGCATATTCGGGTGCAGCCCTATCATGTACGCATGCTGCATGTGTGCTAATACATTTGAATTGAGTTGAATTCAATGTCTTATTTTGTGTTTTTGTGTGTTGTGGACCACATTGTGAAATCAGCTGCATCCTGTCTATGAAAAGTGTTTAATTATTATAACTAAAGGATGCATTATGTCAGTGGGGGTATTGTGTAACATTTTGTTCCGTTTCAGTGTATATCCCTATCAACATAAACAGTAAAAATATCATTAAAAGTAAAAGTATTTTGCATCTTGACCAGGCTTTCCACCAAAGATACTACTCCAAAAGTAATGCATTGAAAAGCAATGACAAAAAACTCAAAGTGAATTTTCAAGTGAATTTTGTTGAGTTCAGTCAACTAAACAATAATGCTTGCATCCCAACACGTCTCAAGGCCGATGTGTACTTCGGACCACGCCGTGTTTAAAAGTTGAGCAGCAGTAAAAGCAGTAACAGCAAAGTAATCAAAGAATCAGGAGGATTTCTACATCTGAGGAAACCCAGCAGCGAACAATACAACAAAGCTAATTAAATCCAGTAATTAATAGAGACAGACATTCAGAACACCGCAGTGCTCAGAGGGACCGTGAAATACATCAGAAGAAAACAAGTTATAAGACAGCAAAACTTTCTGAGGGCACAATTAGAGACGCAGCAGAGAAGCAATAAACAGCAAAAGCCAGAAGAAACACACTCTGATGAAAGAAACCTCTAATGCTGTATTATTGTTGTTCGGGGAAGGTCTGTTAAACACTCGTTTTCAGCCTCAATTTGATTGAATCTATTTTATAACACCGAATATTTGACTCTCGGCATTTGGAAACGTTCAAATACACTATTGTTCACAATTGTGGACAGCCTTTGCGTGAAATCACTTACATGTGATTATAGTAGGGCTGCTTAATCGCAATTACGATTTTGGCTTGCAACGATTATGAAAACAACATAATCGAAATAAAACGATTATATTTTTATTTATTTTTTTATCGGTTTTTCAGTTGAATTCTATGAAGTTCAGGGTAATCAACTGTTCAAAATATACTGTTCGAATATTTTTTTTCAATAAATGGATGTTTTCAAAGTAAATGGATAATCGTTTTTAATAATCGTCATATCAATTATTGACCCAAATAATCGAGATTTAGATTTTTGCCATAATCGAGCAGCCCTAGATTATAGTGCAAATATGTATATCTAATTACAATTTAAAGTATTTAAAATTCACGGCAGGGAATTGCATTTCTCATTCTGTCAGATCTCATTCTGTTTTACATGGATATTTTCCACCGTTTTTAGCGCACCATTATGTCACCTATTGCTCCTATATGTTTCTGTTTATGTCTAAATTATACAGAATGTTGTTAGAGGAGCTTTGGACTGGATTTGTTTTATGCCTATGACAATAAAGCCTTAGAATATTGAATCTTGAAAATGCATATGACTAATGGCTAGGGATGGGTATCGTTAAGGTTTTAACGGTACTACTACTTTTATCGATAGCGCTTATCGGTACGGTCTTTTATCGGTACTCTTATCGGTTCTTTTGGAGAAAAAAAATAAGGTAAACTAAATGAACAAATTGTGAACAAAACTAACATTGCCTTTTATTTAAATTAAATACATAATATTTCACATCAAAAGAAACAACAGTGTTTTAACAAATCGTATTAAATAATCTGAAGACAGAACTGTAAACAGAATAGCTGAAACTTTAACAAAATAAATAACTCAGTTACCTCTAATCATTAACCCATGTTTGTATAATGTAGTTAGCTCCGTGTGTTGCTGCTAGCATACATAACACCTGACGTGGAAACGTTACTCGTGGACGCGGCTACAGAGCTGCTGGAAAGACAGTCGAACCCGGTGCATTCCTCCGTCTGGATGTGGAGCGCTTTTGATAAATGTTTAGACACATTTCTCGTGTTACCGCCCTTACATGCTGAACTCTTATTGCACTTTAGGTAACGAGCATCGAGACGGGTTAAAGTGTAACCACCTCGGAGCGCGTTCTCTCCGCCATCTCCGCCGTGTGTGTGTGTGTGTGCGGGTGTGTGTGTGTGTCGTGTGTGTGTGTGTGTGTGTGTGTGTGTGTGTGTGTGTGTGTGTGTGTGTGGCAGCTGCGTGTGTAAACTGCCCCGCCCCCTCGCAAGCAGGCGGGGGAGAGAGATCTCTCGCCTGGATTAGAAAGATCGAAAATACTAAAAAGACGCATTTTGCAGTCTTTTTGCGTATTAGAAACGGAGTTGGCGACACTAAAACTGCAATATAATGTTTGTGTAGCAATAATACATATATTTTTTACATGTCTCCAGTACCGATAAAAAGACCGTTAACGTCGGAGCTTAACGGTACCACGGTCTTTAATAATTCAGCCCAGGGGCCCCTTTAATACCGGGGCTCGGTACCCATCTCTATCCCCTGGCTGTAGCTACCCGGCGCTTAATGTAAGCCACTTACGATACACTATCTGGAAGAATAAACAAACACACCTAAACAACAAAAAACATGAGACATATTTGCTAAAAGCTTTTGCAAACCTTTAAGAAATCATTTAGTTTATGCTCCTTGAACAACTAAATAAGCAAAATGAGTAAGAGAAACAAAATGCTGCTTCTGGTGGCTCAAAAGCCAGAGCGAGATGAACTGGCGAGAAACTGACGAGAAACTCAACTCGCAAAAGAGGAAACATAAAAGACAGCTACAAATATTCCCATTTGCAGGTGTATGTGGTGTCTCTACTTTAAAGAGTCATCTCCTGCTGATGTTCAGGTGTATCAGTATGTAGTGTCTCTACTTTAAAGAGTCCTCTCCTGCTGATGTTCAGGTGTATATCAGTATGTAGTGTCTCTACTTTAAAGAGTCCTCTCCTGCTGATGTTCAGGTGTATATCAGTATGTAGTGTCTCTACTTTAAAGAGTCCTCTCCTGCTGATGTTCAGGTGTATATCAGTATGTAGTGTCTCTACTTTAAAGAGTCCTCTCCTGCTGATGTTCAGGTGTATATCAGTATGTAGTGTCTCTACTTTAAAGAGTCCTCTCCTGCTGATGTTCAGGTGTATATCAGTATGTAGTGTCTCTACTTTAAAGAGTCCTCTCCTGCTGATGTTCAGGTGTATATCAGTATGTAGTGTCTCTACTTTAAAGAGTCCTCTCCTGCTGATGTTCAGGTGTATCAGTATGTAGTGTCTCTACTTTAAAGAGTCCTCTCCTGCTGATGTTCAGGTGTATATCAGTATGTAGTGTCTCTACTTTAAAGAGTCCTCTCCTGCTGATGTTCAGGTGTATATCAGTATGTAGTGTCTCTACTTTAAAGAGTCCTCTCCTGCTGATGTTCAGGTGTATATCAGTATGTAGTGTCTCTACTTTAAAGAGTCCTCTCCTGCTGATGTTCAGGTGTATATCAGTATGTAGTGTCTCTACTTTAAAGAGTCCTCTCCTGCTGATGTTCAGGTGTATATCAGTATGTAGTGTCTCTACTTTAAAGAGTCCTCTCCTGCTGATGTTCAGGTGTATATCAGTATGTAGTGTCTCTACTTTAAAGAGTCCTCTCCTGCTGATGTTCAGGTGTATATCAGTATGTGGTGTCTCTACTTTAAAGAGTCCTCTCCTGCTGATGTTCAGGTGTATATCAGTATGTGGTGTCTCTACTTTAAAGAGTCCTCTCCTGCTGATGTTCAGGTGTATATCAGTATGTGGTGTCTCTACTTTAAAGAGTCCTCTCCTGCTGATGTTCAGGTGTATATCAGTATGTAGTGTCTCTACTTTAAAGAGTCCTCTCCTGCTGATGTTCAGGTGTATATCAGTATGTAGTGTCTCTACTTTAAAGAGTCCTCTCCTGCTGATGTTCAGGTGTATATCAGTATGTAGTGTCTCTACTTTAAAGAGTCCTCTCCTGCTGATGTTCAGGTGTATATCAGTATGTAGTGTCTCTACTTTAAAGAGTCCTCTCCTGCTGATGTTCAGGTGTATATCAGTATGTAGTGTCTCTACTTTAAAGAGTCCTCTCCTGCTGATGTTCAGGTGTATATCAGTATGGAGTGTCTCTACTTTAAAGAGTCCTCTCCTGCTGATGTTCAGGTGTATATCAGTATGTAGTGTCTCTACTTTAAAGAGTCCTCTCCTGCTGATGTTCAGGTGTATATCAGTATGTAGTGTCTCTCATGTCTCCATGCTTTAATGTTCACAAAGCTCTTTATTTTTCTCATACTGCCTGTGCTGCAGCACCTCTGTCTGAAACCAAAGCCCAGTCTGCTCTGATTGGTTAGCTGGCCGGCTCTGTTGTGATTGGTCAACCGCTTAGAGATGTCCCGCCCCTTAGCCTATATCACGTACAATGTGTTGAATCGCTAGCCAACAGAAGCATGAGTGTTACATAGTGATGTCACTATGTTCTGGATGTAAACAAAGGAGTCCAATTGAGGCTTTTCAAAAGCATAAAAGGGACCCTTTAAAAAAGATATGCAATATTGTTCACTGCGTTGTCCACACCGATGAAAACATTCTGTCAAATTGCCTTACTTAGCACCTCTAGAGTGTCATCAGAGAAAGCATTCATTATAATGGGACGGATAGACAGCCAGACACTTTTCCTTTCATCAAACCTTGGGTATCGAATGAAGTAAATAAACCGAATTTGCTTACAGGAAATGGTTGTTCTTTGATATACAAATACTAAATATGTTAAATGCCGGCAACTATGAGTTAAACAGTTTCACAAAAATACTGCAAACCCTATCAGCTGAAACCGAATGTAAAAACCTTCAGAGGAGCAGCACGGAAAGAGAGCAGCGGGAGGGAGCATGCAGAGGGAGGAAGATTCCTGTGCAAGGCTTACATGAAACAGGGAGGAAAGAAGTAGGTGTCGAGACCGGAAGGAAAAGAGGAAGAATTGGGAAGGAAGAGTGATAGAGCAGCATGAGGGCAGAGATCAAGGCAAGAGAACGAAAGTGGGAAGGAAAAGAAATGGAGACGTGTGTGTTTGGAAAATAACGGAGGAGGAACGAAGCTGACATCTGGAAGAGAAGGAAGAAGACGAGTTGGATTCAGAAACAGCAGGGGGGGAGCCAATCAGATGTTTGGTGAGGGCAGATGTTTCTGGAGGAAGGACATATGAGTGACTTAATATAATGTCTTTATATCCACTCCTAGTTTCTAACGTATCCCCTCTTAGTTTCTCCGTCTGACTGTAGAGGCACTCTCTCTCTGTCGTACAGCCGGCTGCAGGAAGATCGAACACCTTTTGCATAATCATGTTGCTTCGTTAATATTTAACTTGGGCAATTTACTTTGTTTTTAAGTAGCTTAAAGTTGTCTTATTTTACAGTATTACTATTGCGAGACAGTGTTTTTCTTTGACATGTACATTTTCTACTCAGTCTGACAGCATGCATTTTGGGAGGTCCTCTTTAATTGATGAAAACAAATGTGAGTTATTAGCAAAGTAATGTAGTACCTGATGGCAGGCCCGGACTGGCCATCGGGAGGACCGGGAGGTTTCCCGATGGCCAGGCCTGTTAAGTGGCCTGCTGCATTTTATGTATGTATTGTGAACGCAACGCTGCGCAAATGTGGGTCTGACTCTGCCTCACAGAGGGTGACTGGCTGTCTCCATGATGTGGCCTGCCCGACATGGCCACTTTCATACAGATCATACTAATGCCCTCGATTGGTCTCTGTGTGTCATTCAAGCTCGGGAGGGTGTGTGTTATGTGTGGCGCGAGCCAGTGAGATAAAGCGCGCACGCCGGTTACGTGTATTGTTGTTGTTAGCATCTGGTGCTAGCTGCGCTAACAGATATAAGGAGCTTTTTCAACAACAAGGTGGAGGAGAGTCCTCTCCTGTCAGACTGAGAGATTGATAACTACAGCTCAGGTGAGGTAAATTACTCTCTGAGCGCTTAGATAGTTACTTAGTCTAAGTTATCTCAGTGGGTCTCAAACGGTTTGGTCACCATTTATGTAAACACATATTTCCATTTGAGGGGGGAGTGATTAATAAAATATGCATGAATAATAATTTTAAAAAAACGTTAACTAGGTGAGAAAATGTAAAGATAAACTATTACAACTTGTTGAGAGCTAAAACTAGTCTTTGCTGCTGCCTCAAAGAGGAGCAGGGGGAGAAGGGGGAGACAGGTGAGACTGATTCAGGAGCACAGACACACTCACAACTATAAATGAACCAAAATAAATAAATAAACAAGTTTCAATGTTTTTTATATTGGATATGGTATGTTATTGGTTATGGCCATGTTTTTATGATGTTATGATTATTTAAATGTATACAGTTATGTTTCATATGGGTGTAGTCTCTTTATTTCCCCCTCAAAGTGCACCAGATTGATGCATTTAAGTCCAATATTTAAAAACAAATCTTACCGGGGGAGCATGCCCCCGGACCCCCCTATAGGATTTGAGGTCCACCCCCACTTAAAATATGTTCACATAGGTTCCTAAATAGATTTGCACATTTTTAAAAATAGTAACCCATGTCCATATGCTTATTTTTGGGTAGATTTAGAGGGCTATCACTATGGGCAGCAACGCTGTAATAATTGACAAATAGATCCAGCAAAATGGCACACACAACTGGTAGTGGCCTGACTGGGTGTATAATTCCCGGCCTGACTTATTGTCACAGTCCGGCCCTGCCTGATGGGTTTCAAGACAATACAGGTGGGTGTAAGGAAAGATAAGAAAAGACAGAAGCAGAAGAAAAAGAAAACAGAGTCAGAGAGAAGCGAGTGAGGATTGGGAAGAAGGGGGAAATGGAAATAGTATTGTCTACACAGATTGACATCTTTAACAGCCAAAGCAGGAGAGCCAAAACAGGCAAAAGTGTGCCGAATGAAGAATCGAAAAAGAGCACAAGAAACAGCCTGACAAGAGATTGTTGTGTCGTTAAGGGGGAGAGTAAAACAGGGAAGGTATACAATACTTTCCTCCATCTGTACATACATTTAATCACTGCCTTCTCTCCGCGTTTCTCTCCTCTTAGATTTCCCTCCTTTTCTCTCCTCTTTCAGAATTGAAGTATTAGTATACAGTAAGTATAATGTATTTATGTGTATTTACTGTATTCGTTCTTAAATGTCTTTTGCTTTTAATCTGTAAAGCACTTTGAATCGCCACGTGCTGAAAAGTGCTAAATAAAATTGCCTTGCCTTGCCTTGACAGCAACGCCCCAACTCACACGACATATGTTGATGTCAAACATTCATTCAAATGCACTTATGAGGAGGACAATTGGAATTTCCACATGCCATAAACCACAGAATCCAAACAGCAACCTCTCGGTCTCAAAACCAAGCCTCCAACCTGCACATCACCTTTCCTTCTGACAACCTTTCACTCTCTGGTTTCCCATCATGCTGCACTGAGCACCAAATTAACCAGAAAGACAACAGATAACCTTGTTTTGGGAACACAGTGGATAAAACAACAACTGGTTTCTAATGGTGTCATTTCAGCCCATGGAGGATAAACACACACAGCTGAGACCTTCTAAATGCCAATGTGAATCACAAGCCTTATGTGTCCTAAAATGCAAAGCTTTCCAGCAGGAAGCAGGTGTTTAAAATAGTCAAATAAACTTAACAAGGAAACGACATTGAATCAAAGTAAAACAAAAGACTCAGTCGACACGTTCTACTTTAACGTTTCTGAAAGAATAGCCATCTTCTTCGTTGTTACAACAGATCCGGTTATAACAAATGCGCATACATTGAATCATTATTCACATCAAACCGTAGTCTCCTCAACAACTCACGCGCAGTAACCCCCCCCCTTGAAAAACAGAAAAACTCTGCACTTTTTCCCAGACTGATAGACCGGGTAAATGAGACTTATTAATGAAATATAATTGCATTAAAAACATAGAAGCATTATATTTCTTCAAGGCGGTATGACAGAGACATGAAGACCCCGTTCAGAGCCTCCCCTCCGGGTCCGCGCTGCCCGGACTCGCTCCCTCTCCCCCGGGGAAATTAGAAAGCGCGCAGCCTGCTCACCTGCTCCGTGTGTCCCGGACGAGCTGCAGAGGAGCAGGGCGACCTGAGCGATAATCCCAGCGACTCTTTTAGTCCCAAAATCCATGATGAGGCGACGGGAGGCTGCAGAAAGCTGCTGGAGGAGAGAGACGGTCAACCTCTCCTCTACAGCTCCAAGAGAGATCTCCCCAAACCCCGACTGAAGTGCCAGAGAGAGAGAGAGAGAGAGAGAGAGAGAGAGAGAGAGAGAGAGGTGGTTTTACTATGTGTTCACAGCTCCAACTTCACTGCACCTCCTCCTCCCCTTGTCGAATAAAAGCAGTTTTCAAGAAAACCCTCCGCAATGCCAATTCTCCAGTTCTCCATCTTCCACTGCGTGTGCTGCTGACAAATAAGGAGCTATTGGTCACCATTTAACCAGCCTAAAGGGCGATGAATCCCGCGAGACAGGCTTCTGGCGCCAACACAATTAAGTTAGCTAGCACACCGTTTTTCAACCTTTTGAGCTATGGTAAACGTTTTACATAAAACAAATATCGAGGTTAACAACCAACAAAGTTACTAAATGACACATTGAAGCCTAATACTGCATTATAGATCAATTAATGACAAGTCTCTCGATTGGGCTGTGGGATGAGCTCCAAATAGCTAGAGCTTTGAGAGCTCTATTTCCTTGTTTCTTAGTTTGTTTACACATGCAAACAAAAAAGTCCCTGTCCTTGTTTTGAGAGTGTTTCTTGGGATTACATTCTAGATTGATTGGCAACTAATATATATTTTTGGACCGTTTAAGTCACTGAGCTAGCCAACACCTTGCCTACTGATAACTTAACTTTTTATTATCTGTGTATTTCATTTACCTTTAACCAAAGAGCTGAACAAATAGTTTTAGGCTTATTGTAGGATGACTTTACCCACTAACAAATATGAGGAATGGATACAGCCCCGGCGGCAGACATATGTCTCTGGGCGGGCATTTGATGTACCAGGGCGGAGGCGGGGCGGGGGCGGGGTGGGCCCACCCCGAAACTTACATTTCCCGGGAAAACTGAATTGTGAAAGAGCTGACATGCTGAAAACCCAACGCCTGCAGGGGGGTCTTGGGGGATTCTCCCCCAGGAGATTTTTTGAAATACTAACATAAAATACATATTCTGGTCCTCTCTTGAGAAGAAAAATAAATAAATCTATTACTACACAACATATTTAAAAAAAAATGAATGCCATTTCAGGTTTTTGTTACTTTGTTCTGAAAGCTGAACCTGCTGCTCCTCACAGAGAGAAGAGGGAAGAGGCTGTGAATTACTTTACATTGCGGATAAGGGTAGATAGCCCCCATTGTTCTGTGTGTCAAAATGAAAGACAGCCCACACATCAATCATCAAACCGTGGGGTCTTATTTAATTACGTGTTGATTTCTATCAACACGTAATGTTGTATCGATGTATAGAGATGTACTGTAACTACAGCAAAAATATTCTCCGTCGGGACTTCCTGCAACAACACCACGTCGTTATCTTGATTCTGATTGGCCAGAAGACATTATCAAGATGTTCTATTGAGAAGATGATCACTACGTGACAACAGTTTTCAAACCGTTTCTAGTCTTCGGTATTTCCAGACAAGTGGCTGCTGAAATCAATCTTACCAACTGCTGTCTGTGCAATTTACTCCGCGCGAGTTGGCGGACTTTATTTAGCTTACTTTAACATCATTTTTCATGGTGGGGCTAAGCCATTTCTTGGTATGGCTGTAGCCTACCCCAGTATACCCTGGCGCCGCCACTGAACATAATATTAAAACAATTAAAATGTTGTATTCAGCCCTGATTAAAACAGCGGGCCCAAATCCTGGATGGGCGGGCCCGGCCATGATGCCGGGTCTGAATGGATATACATTACGTTTGAACATAAAGTCCTCCCTACATAATATGAATGACTATTTATCTAGTTTAACTTTATTTATATAGCGCTAGCTAGGCTAATATATCGGCTAGCTTAGCTAATGCTAGTGACTTTGGCAATGTGAAAATCGATTGAATGTCTTTTTATTCTGTCCAATCAAAGGCAATCAACTCTGTACACAGGAGGTGACTTTAACGTCACTCAGAAACATTACAGTTTCAGAGGCAAAAAAACAGGTTGTTCAATTGAATCCAGGAAGTCACTGCACTCGGCCAACAAATAGCTAGCTAAGGCTCCTGGCAGTATAGCTTCATAGTTAGACTCTACAACAAATAGGCTGCATCAACCTACTCAGCCAACTCGCTGTGAAACAAAACAAGCATATTTTTTAAATGCCAAACTACACCATGAGCAGACTGCAGACCACGTTATGATGCGCCATGTGTCCATGTGTCCATGTTCTAGAACTAATGATGTTATCCAGTTTGAATCTAAACACAAATAATGCACTCAACAAGCAACATGGCTGCTGGCAGGTATTTCCCCTCAATTCATGACGAAAGAGCCGACAACAAGAACATCTGGACCAATTTGGATCTGAAAACAGAACAGCTGAACTCTCGGCCCATCAGCTTCACTAACGCATGTTTTAATAAGGGTTGCAAAGATGGCAAAACACACTCAACAGCTCTGCAGGATGACGCTAAAGCAGACTGGCGGGGTTCTCTGGCGGTGGCTGATTACCGACCTCTGGACGTCTTCAGCTCGTCAGCAGTGGATCCTGGTTCAACCTCGTGGAGCGAGGAAGATGACATGTGTGAGATCAACATCAGGCTGAAAGAAATCGAGTTACGCGACGTGGTGGAAGAACCTCTTTGCATCCCGGAGAGTAAGTGGACAATGATAATAATTACCTGCTATTCGACCGAATGAAAAGCCCTAGGGCCAGGGGAATCAATAGAGTTAACCGTTTTTTACGTGGGTCATTATCAGAATAACTATAATCCAGTCATGATCAATGGAATTAGAAAGCTTTACAATCTTTTCGGCTAATTAAAGAGTACTTTTCAGTACGAATAACATGCATACAAGACAACAGATTTGAAAATAAGTAATGCTGTTGCTCAATACAGTATTTTTGAGCAAAGTACACACATCATTTTGTTTGTGTTTTACTTATGTTGCATTAAGGGACAACGTGCTGTTTAATGACAGCATATTAACCTTGTCTATCTTTCTCTCTAACAGCTACACATCAGAGGATCGTTGGTTGCAGGACAGCGGAGACCAAGAGTAAAAAGCCTGTGGGAAAGACAAGAACACATTTTTAAGACATTGTGTTCACTTCTTGTTTAGATTTTAATGAATAAATCCTTGAAAACAGTATTTTATTCATCATTGAAATGTGGAGTTCGTGATACAAACATGCTCAGCATAGTTGCTTTTATAATTGTAGGCTTTTGTGCTTTGTAAAGACCTGGAACTGAGCACACAGTTACATGGATTTTAGATGTTCACTGACCATGAATAATTAAATGCTTTAATCAACCAAAAGAAAAAGAGGCATATTTAGTCATATTTTATCTCTGCATCGTTCCAATCCTCCAAACTTCTGCCATCATCCTTAGTTATATTTGGGCGATTATAACAATAACATCCTAAACTCATCACATGGAAGGAACAATAACCCAAATCAAAATACCCATTTACCTCGAGAGGAACTTGTTGGAGAAAATGATACTCTTGTGGAAATCCATGTTAAACTGAGAAGATGGTTTTGGGGATCATTTTGAGTCAAGGCTTCTGCAATACTCATCTGGCATCCAGCATAAGAAACAGACAATTATAAATATGTTAAAAACATTATAATTATAATTATATTTAAAACTGAGCAATGACTGCTATCAGAAGAAAATAGTTTTTTTTAATTGTTAAAGCAGTTATTTTTCAAAATACCTCTGGGCCTTTATTTATTATGTAAATTATGAATTAATAATTAAATAGGAATTGTACTGTGTCTGATGTATTCACTGCTCTGAGCGAATTATTCTAGTCTCCTTCCGTATGTGCAGCAGAGGATGAAGTATTCAGCTTTCTTTAGAAAGTACGACGGGTCAGTATTTTGGTTTCCAACAATCGTACCATAGGATCTCCTCAGTCAAATACTTTCTAAAACGGAAATAACATGTCCTTGTTCATTGGAGCACAATAAAAAGATAGGGGATACAGTGGACAAAAAGTCAGAGATATTTAAGGAAATGTTTTTATGTTTGACCGGGGACAGAGATAGCAAAAACTACTTGTTGAGGAATAATTTGCTTAGGTATTCAACCTTTAACACAGTTCATCCTTTTCTCCTCTCACTGTCTCCTTTCCCACAGCACAGGTCTACGGCCTTGGGTGTTGCTGCTATCTCTCTTAAGCAGGAGCAGCTTGGGCGCATTGTTGTTGCCAGTCTGTGACAGAGCATAAGCCGCCATGCGCGTATTTACTGTCCAGGGCCGTAGGTTCCCTGGCACACATTCTTTCCTATGGACGAGAGCTCTAGTTAGATTCAGGGTCCATAATGCTTTAGTCCAGTGGTTCTCAAACTTTTTCTGTCAGGCCCCCCCTTTGGAGAAAAAAAAAGTCGGGCCCCCCCCCAACACAAGTCAGGCTCAGTGGCGGCGCCAGATATTTATTTTGGGGGTGCTGTGGGGTAGCTTGATGTTTCATAGAGGGTGCTCAAACATTTAGGGTTTTGTACCGGGCGCTACAGAGGAATGTTCTACTGCAACAATCCCCACGCATACTGTACAGTGTACCCGCGACTGTTACAATGGAGGCTCGATAATCAGCTCACGGCATATAGGTGTAAGCAGCGGTAAAGTGCTATTTTTATAGGTGGTGTGTGGACCTCACATTGGGGGGTCTGGGGGATGCTCCCCCGGAGGATTTATTTTAAATATTGAAGTTGAAAGCATCAATCTGGTGCACTTTGAGAGCAACATGAGAGATCTGTGGATACCTCTCTCAACACCCAGATGAAACAGAACTGGAAACAGATTTACTTTTTCTTTATGGATATTTTACAAATCACCCTTTAAAACTTTATTATTTTTTTAATGTCATATCGTATTTCATACCTGTTTTTCATTTATTCTCTTTTTATAACTATAATGATCATATAAACGTGTGCCTCGGAAATAATTGTTTACATTAATGGTGACCAAAACGTTTGAGACCCACTGAGATAACACTGAGAGTCCTTTAGCTCACTGAGTCTCTCAGTCTGACCGGAGAGGACTCTCCTCCACTTTGTTGTTGAAAAGACTCCTTATATCCGTTAGTGTAGCTCGCTAGCACCAGAAGCTAACAACAACGATCTTCGGTACCGGTGCGCTCTCTCTCTCTTGCGCACGCACACAAAATGGCTCGTTCCACACACATACAGAGCCGAGCTTTAATGAAACACAGAGACCCAGACGTAATAGTACTGTATCATACTATTTTCGAATCAATAATTTTTCAAAATATGATTTTTTTGTTTTTGTTTTTTGTAATAAACATTTTTCCTCCTGGCCTCTGCACCCCCCACTTTGAGAACCACTGCTTTGGTCTCACTGATAAAGAATGTTGATTATTACACTCCGAACTAGTTAAAACCTCGAGCTACAGAAAGAGTTCTTCAGAATTGGTTTGGCAACCGCTGTGTCAACTCGTGACGCATCGCCTGTCTTGTCAATTTTCCGGCAGTAACTCCAAATAAACCGTCAGTGTTTGCCATCAAAGCTCCAGCTCTCCTCGTGTCTCTCTTTCCAATTGCTTCAGAAGTTTCCCCCACACTACTTACATGTGATTTCAACAGCCAATAAACAGATTGGACATCAGATCTTTGTTGAGCTATTATTCAACTCTAACTTTCCTCACATTAAACACGTAGCAAAGTAAACATAGGGCGTCCCGATATGTTAGTTACCGAGCTACTGTAGTTACACTTTGGCAGCTTTTGCCCTCTTAAGTTTATTTTTGACTTTGCTTTGTCAACTTTTTGAAATGAAAACATTGGCAAATCTTTCAGGAAAAAACACGTCTTCTGTTATTTCTATAAAAACTCTAAGATAAGGGCTCACCTTAAAACCTGTAACACTTGAAATTAACGTTCCCAAAAACTCTAAATTTAGCATCATTTCAGTGTTGCTGTTTTTTAATTAAAATGGGGTCTCATGTGAGGCAATTGTTTTCGTTTGTATGAAAGATCCAATTAAATAAAAGAAAATCAAATGTGATGGAGCACGGTATTGTCACTTCAAACCATTTCTTAGTAAAGTTTTCAGAACAGTTAGTCTTCTGCAATATTTATCGTTTCGTTGATATACAATTACATACACTGTGATTCATGCCATGTTGCACACCCCTACATTATTAGCTACCCCCTTTTCTCCCGCAACAGTTTGATTGAATCCACTCTAAATGTATTTCTTCTTATTTTATGGAAATTCTGCGTGTTTGAATTCAAACATGGCTTTTGGCCGTTTACAAGTCCAGAGTGAATGTGGTTATAATTACAACAGGTGGGCGAGAGCAACAAAGAATCGATAGAAAGCAGGAGTCTCCGACCAATTTGTGTAACACAGATCCGCCTGGGGACAAAGTTACGGCGTCATGTTCGACAGATCAAGTGAAGCACCGAGTATTAACTCAATCTTATTTATGACAAAAGCTTTTTGTTGTATTCATTGGAGTGTCAGGAAAAAGCCCTGACAACCAAGAGGAGAGACTCAGCAGGGGGGTCTGATAAAGAAAATCCACGAGAGCATAGACAGCGGGGAAATCAGATAACACTGAAGCCAGAGTCAGCGAGAAACACAGGATCACACACACACACACACACACACACACACACACACACACACACACACACACACACACACTCGTCATGAGCGTCACACACTTTGGTGGCCTGCACACTGAGAAACCAGCTGGCTGTTTGATGTTCAAATCAGACGGGTGAGAGATTAAAACCAGCAAACCAGAGATACTTAAGCCGAGAGGAGATGTGGGAGATTCAAAACTTTAAAACAAATCTTGAGAGTCCAACACAGTGACACACTCACTGTGGGTGGGTTGGCTAGATAAGAAGAAATGGAAAATAAAAATTGCCAAAATGTCAAAGCAGAAAAGAGCAATGGGTAGGGGCGGTGCTCTTTCAACCAGCTGGGATAACATTTCTTTGTTAGGTTTTGTATTTGAACATGTTTCCGTTCAATAAAAGACCCTGACACTCGAAGGTTATTTCTGTTTTGTACTGCACGAGGAATATGGTGAAAACGATGTTCTCATTATAACTGACTGAGTGGTGCTTTTACAGGATGTGTATACATACAGGTCAAAAGGTCTGTCTTAATGACAACTGTACAGCTCAGAGAGCAAGTGGAATGTGGCCAAGAAGCTATTCAATGGGAAACTAAAAAGTGTCTCTCTTTGTTGGATAAAGTAACATCTTGTCTTCTGTAGATTTTGTGAGCAGAAGCCATTCAAACTAAGATGTAATGTCTACAGTGAATGAGGGAAATACTTTTAAGTTATCACACTGATGTTGTTTCCTGTCTATCCATACATATGTGGCATCATTCGTGAAGACATTGCCTCTGAATCCATCGTTTTAAAAAAGCATGTGGTTTGATGAACTGTAGATGAGAAGCGGCCGAGATGGGTTTTCCCCGCAGGGTGGCTGGCGTCTCCCTTAGGGATAAGGTGAGAAGTTCGGTCATCAGGGAGGGACTCGGAGTTGAGCCGCTCCTCCTTCGCGTCGAAAGGAGCCAGTTGAGGTGGTTCGGGCACCTAGTTAGGATGCGACCTGGGCGCCTCCCTAGGGAGGTGTTCCAGGCACGTCCAGCTGGGAAGAGACCGAGGGGTAGACCTAGGACCAGGTGGAGGGATTATATCTCTTCGCTGGCCTGGGAGCGCCTTGGGATCCCCCAGTCAGAGCTGGTTGATGTGGCCAGGGAAAAGAAAGTTTGGGGCTCTCTGCTGGAACTGCTCCCCCCGCGACCCGACCACGGATAAGCGGGAGAAGATGGATGGATGGATGGATGGTAGATGGATGGTAGATGGATGGATGGATGGATGGATGGATGGATGGATGGTAGATGGATGGTAGATGGATGGATGGATGGATGGATGGTAGATGGATGGTAGATGGATGGATGGATGGATGGATGGTAGATGGATGGTAGATGGATGGAGGATGGATGGATGGATGGATGGATGGATGGATGGATGGTAGATGGATGGTAGATGGATGGATGGATGGATGGATGGATGGTAGATGGATGGTAGATGGATGGATGGATGGATGGATGGATGGATGGATGGATGGTAGATGGATGGATGGATGGATGGTAGATGGATGGTAGATGGATGGATGGATGGATGGATGGATGGATGGATGGATGGATGGATGGTAGATGGATGGTAGATGGATGGTAGATGGATGGTAGTTGGATGGTAGATGGATGGTAGATGGATGGATGGATGGATGGATGGTAGATGGATGGTAGATGGATGGTAGATGGATGGATGGATGGATGGATGGATGGATGGATGGATGGTAGATGAGAAGGACTATTCCACTGTCAGACTCGTACATTGCAAAGTCTGGCAATGGAGCCAGAATGTAGTTAGCTTGTATCAGCATTAAGCATCTGCTGCCGTTTGAATGCTCTGAATATTGACATTTTCCCAGCAAACACACAGCTGGGTAGAAGTAGAAGAAAGGAGGACTCAGCACTTCCAGGTGACACTGCTCTCACCGTGTGCTCAGATTTCTTGTTTTGTGCTCAGGTTAATCTTTTCCCGTCACTTGCTTCAATATAAAACATGATTTTAATTAATTGAACACTCATTCAGCAATTAACTCCCACAGTCTTACTCACTATTAGAGCCCTAGGTATCAGGTTAAAGCTGCACCACATCATCAACAATGGAGAGTTTTGCCTTTGCCTTGGCTAGTTGGAAAACAGCCAAGCGGACGTCGAACGGACTTTAAATGTGGATTATTTTTAATTATGAATTCATGCAGGTTGACGGTTTTGTTAAGCATCTAAAATTAGTTAACTTAGTTCATTTGTATACACTTTATATAGCCTTTAACATAAAGTGTGATCAGGGAATTAAATGTGTTAGTATTTTAAACAAACATTGATTCAGGCTGTGTTAATAATTATGATAATTCTCTGGTTGAATATTGATGAGAAGCAAGAAGTCAGTGAAGGCGGTGTCAATAATCTCCTCCATGTTTGTTTCTGAGAGATAAGACTTTGCTGCCAAACATTAACAGCATGGAGGGAAACTGTAGTGTTTTCACTGTGCTAACATTTAACAGATAATTATTCTTTACACAGTCCCCTCGCTGTTAATTGGGACAGAAGAGCAAAGGTCAGGTCGCACTAGCATTTCAAATGGTGGAATGGTGGGGCGTGATCAATTCATCAGTCACCAGGTTTGACCTATGAGTCTGAGCTCTTGTCCAGACGGGGAAGCAATCTTGACGATGTTGACCTTTGAGGAAACGGAGAGCAGAAGAGTTCAAACTGGAGAAATTGCATTAATGGTAATTAGCTTTGCTGCAGCGTCCACTTGTATTCAAGCTTTCCTCCCTGTAAAGTACCCTCAGTGGCAATGCCGTGAGCAACTGAGATACGGAGTTTTTTCCAATAGTGTCTATATTTTCTCTTATTTGACTATTTAATCTATTTTACCGTGATGATGTATTCTCCCATACGTACAAGGCGAACTTCCTGCAGCCTTAATAATCCTTCACAATGTATTATCTGAGCTCAAAGCCATCGTGAGCTGTCAGCAGAGTTTATTAAGGAATAAACTGAAGCCGTAAAAGGCTCAAAGTGTCTCTCACACGATGCCAGCTGTTTCCTTTTGTCCACGCTTGTATGTTGAGTACCAGATGGAGCGGGGTGGTGATGGATGCACTCTGACTCTGCTTTGTATTCACAGCAGCAGACGCTCGGCCGGCCAGTTGGCAGAAACAGAAAAGACTCTCGGAGTTTCTTTGAGAGCAGAGCAGAGACCAAGCTGCTGGAGGCCAGAGAAGAGGCAGAGAAATCAATGACTTTCAGACAGAAGTCAACACCACTGAGTACTGTATACACTGATGCATTGCACTGTGGGTAAAAGGTGGGCAGCCCTTCTGTTTGCTGGTAATTAAAGACTCAGTTAGTACCGAGTTATGTAGCTTTTTAGAAAGCGCTCGAGAAGCATAGCAAATCTTTAACAAGCAAGTAAAAGGGCATCTCTCTGTGGGTTTGGAGGTAAGGGGGATTATAGAACACTTTTTTAATTGCTGGTTAAATGAAGAGCTATCAGGGAAGATTACCTTTTTAAACGCTCTCTGAAATAAGATTTATATCATAGCCCATCGTGAGTTAACCGGTACGTCCACACAGCAGCTTTTCAAAAATCTTGAAAATCTTGGAGCTGGGCGTGTCTGTCTGACAGCGTGGGGATTTTTTGCGAGCAATGCGACCAACAACCAATCACATGAATCTCCCGCCCCCGACATACAAAGCAAAGAAACCCGGGGATTTTATGCGAGCAATATATAAACTCCCCAAACAGGCGAAAACCTACCAGTGTACCCCACTGTCTCTGCCACCTCCCTCCATGCCTGGTTCCTCCGGTTTGTATCCCGGTAAATAGTTCTGGTCGTAAAGAACCGGGTGATTTGCTACCGTAACTTTCTCGTTTGGAATATGAGGAAATGAACTGCGGTCTGGTTCTCCCTGCTTACACGCGGTTTGATTGGCTAGCGCTTCTACTGTCAGATTTGCATAAACGTGTTTGATTGGCTGGCGCTTCCAGCTCAGCTTCAAAAGTTGAACATTGCTCAACATTTGAATCCTGGACATCCTGGAAATCTTCGCTTCGCTCCCCCACAATGCAGTTCGGGGAAAAGCGAGGCAAAGTGACGTCATCCCCATTCAAAGTCAATGGGCAGAGAAGCGTTGGAAGTTGCTTCTGAAGCTGCTGTGTGGACGTACCGTTACGGCCCCTACACACGGCGGCCTGCGTTGCCGCTTGGCGGTGGGCGTGTCTTGAGCCATAACCAACCACATGAATGTCCCGCCCCGGACATACAAAGCAAAGCATTCATGCTACATCCATGCTGGCTAAATATACTGTCTATGCTTGCTAGCTGTTCATTCAAACGAAGTACACTGGATATAAACTCCCCAAACAAGCGAAAACCTACCAGTTTCCCCCACTGTCTCTGCCCCCTCCCCCCATGCCTGGCTCCTCCGGTTTTGTGGAAATTGATGTGAGATATTGTACCAAAGAAGTGTTACTTTAAAATGGCAAAGTCTTGTTGCAATTTCCAGACACTAAAAGAGGTCCTTTGAGTTTCAATAGTAGCAGTTACGTGAATACTGTTCAAACAATACCTGTGTTTGTGTTTTATAGTGATTTCTCTGTTTTTATCCTTTCCTACATGGGAGGACTAAAATCGAGAGAGACAAAGGGCTGTAAAATAAGTTTTATTGCAGTGGGGGAGGTCGAGGTATGCAACACAGTGGTGTGGGGAGAGGAAATTCTGTTTGAGATCTCTGGCAGGCCATGTTTTAAGGAAATCTATGTATCTTGAATAAGTATATGTGTGAGTTTATACATTCCTGTGTGTTAATAGTTGAAGGAACAAAAGGTACATTTTTCCTCTCAAATATAGAGAGGTTTTTGTATAGATTTCTGAAACAATGTTCCCTTTTTCTTAGAATAGATGAGCACAATAGTTTTTTCTTTGACTGTTTACCTGTTTATCAAAAGAGTGTTTGAAGCTATTTGTGAAGAAGGAAGATGCAGAATTAAGGGTGATTTCTGTTTGGAGTGTAAAGATTATCCCTGATAATGTTTTTTGGGTTAAACCATCGAGAGGTTTTACAAATGGGGAGGGACATTTTCGTTGAGTTTTAATGAGGTGCCTTTCCAACACCTGTGGCTTTCAAAGCTACCAGACGCTGATTGCCTGTGAGATAGCGTTTTGGGATCTCCCCAATGAAACGCCACCCCTTCTTTGTATTAGGGAAATGTTTTCTGGTTGTTGGGTCTCTCTCTTCATGCGCTGACAAGACGATAGGATGTCCGCAGTGCGTGAATAAAGGGCGGGAGTACTCCACACATTGCTTATATGATTCTTTGAATTGTATAATAATGTATTATTGTATATCGTACTGCATTATTACTACTTTGTTTAATTAAAACGGATTATTGTTTAACTGGTATCCTGGTGTCTTCTAACTCCCTCCCTGTTATGATTTCAAGCAGGACTCGTCAAAACAACACGCGGTGAGGAGTTGGGTTGAAAAAACCCCAATCTCGCTACAGTTTGTATCCCTGTATGTTCCCTACCGCCACGATCATTTTCTCTTCCTTTTGTTGATATATGTGAAATAACTGCGGTCTGGCTCTCCCAACATACACCCGGTTTGATTGGCTACTGCTTGTACTGTCAGATTTACATACGAGGGATTTAATTGGCTGACGCCTCCGTCGAGGCGGCAAAAGTAGAACATTGCTCTACTTTTGCAGCGAGCACCTCGAGAGAAGCTACGCTTTGCTCCCACAATGCATTTCGGCGAATCGTGGCGTCACCCCATTGGCAGAAGCGTTGAAGTGGCAACGCACGCTGCCGTGTGTCGGGGCCGTTAGTGTTTACTTCACGTCTGTCTTCGTCCAGCTTTGAGCGTCTTTATACATCTTTTGCTTTTCCTGTTCTCTTTTTCCTTTCTTTACTACAGAGCCAATAACCCCAGAATACAACGTTTAGCACTCCAAATATATTACATTGTAAAATCCATTAATTTAAAACACTTATTAAATCATACTTGTAATTGATTGACTGTCTTTGCAGACTGATACATTAAGTCAGTTTTCCTCCTCATGTATGATTTTATGAAGCAGCTAATTGCATTTCAGACTTTCTTCTTCCAGTTTTATTATGAGTTCATTTATTTATTCATGAAACACATCTCATGTTGGCAGAGCAGCTCAGAAAGTTCCCCGCTGTGCTACAGAGTTGGTTGCAAAAACAAGTTTGAATGAAAATCCCATTTAGTGTTTAATTTCTCTTTTAATTTAGGCTGAAATTACCGTCAACAAACGAATGGAGTCTCTTCATGATAACAGGTGTAGCCCGCTCCTCATCTAGTGCGGTTAGCAGCTGGAAACTACATGAACTATTGCTACTGTAGAAGTGCAGAACATGATTTACACCAGAAATGTTAATGGTGGAGTTGAATTTTGATTAATGTAGGCGGCAAGAAGTTGAAAACAAATCTATTTTGTATAAATTGTAAAAGTGCAATGTCAAATCAAAAATAAGTTCTTAAAAGCAACTGACTGAAGAAATAAACATACAACTCTGGTATGAGGTATACAGGTATACATCTGTATCAATAATTATTGATGACTATTTTTAAGTCATAACGCTTGAAGTTTACACTTTAAATGAAAAATAAAGACCCATGAAATATGAAAGTCAAATCAACAACATATTTATCCTCAAGTACCAGTCGCTGAACATAGTGATGCACAACTTCATTCAGAATCATATCTTCTCCTTAGTTGTTTTTAATGTTAGAAAACAATTCGTTTTAGTTGCTTACATAACTTTATAAAACTGCCCTCGTTGCTACATTTCACCAAATCAACGTCAGCATGAAGGCGGTGGCGGTGACCCAGTTTCAGTGCACCTTCTCCAAAGATAATAAATAATGACGGCAGAGGGTTTAAATCGGGTCAGAACTCTATCCGGGTCGCAGGTGTGTTAACGTGTGCCGGCTGATCATTACACGCAAGAACTCATCCGGTACAAAAAGCACTCGATTATATGTTGAAAACAAATGAGAAGCACTCAAACTATCTTCACATCATTATAGTCCTCGGATGATTAATCCGTCTATCAGAGGAGATCCAATCTAAGGATATGTAATATTCATCAGCGATTGGAGAAAAACACCTACCAGCCGTGTGCTCTAACGACGTATATAATTACCTCTGCTGTCTGGATTGAAAGAAGTTCCCTTAGAATTAAACAAAATCAGAAAAGAGCAGATGAACTACTCGAAACAACTTGATCCAGTTTTCCCTGGCAGGCTTTGTGTGAACAGAGGAGGTAGCCAGCTTCGGGTTGGGGCAGTTTGAATCCTCACCTGACAGATGGAGGCAGATGCCTGCAGGCTGCCGGGCAGAGAGCCCCTTCACAGCTGAGCTGCTCACATCTGATCCTACAGAGTAGAGACATTTTATTTCTTACTTCATTTTATTATGTGTTGACCTGAAAGGTTTGTGTCTCTCTGCAGCAGCATAATAATAATAATTCCTTGCATTTATTATAGCGCTTTTTCAATGACTCAAAGCACTTTTACATATACACACATTACGCGTATATCATACATGCAATGGTCAGAAACTGTGGACAATACCCACAGGAGCAAGTTCAGGTGAAGTGTCTCGCCCAAGGACACGACGGCTTTACAGACGCAGCAGCGGTGGGTTTCACCCCTTGATCTGATGATCATTGCACAGCGCACTGCGCCACACCGTCCATCTTCACGCCTCGAGGTCATCGAGGCGCGTTACAAGTACACATTAGTATCATACATGGACTGTGGACAATACCCACAGGAGCACATCCGGGTGAAGTGTCTTGCCCAAGGACACAACAGCCTGATGCAGTGGGGGCGGGTTTCGAACTGGAGTTCCCCAGCACCCCCCTTGATCTGATGATCAGATGCACAGACCACTGCGCCACCCGTCCCCAGCATGTCTTCATCCACCCTGAAATAAAAAATATGTTCCGTATTTTCAGGACTATAAGTCACGTTTTTTTAGCTGTCTGGCTGCCCCTGCGATTTATACTCCAAAGCGACTTATACACTGAACAAAAATATAAATGCAACACTTTTATTTTTGCTCCCATTTTTCATGAGATGAACTCAAAGATCTAAAACATTTTCTATACACACAAAATAACCATTTCTCTCAAATATTGTTCACAAATCTGAAAAGCTCTGTGATAGTGAGCACTTCTCCTTTGCCGAGATAATCCATCCCACCTCCCAGGTGTGGCATATCAAGATGCTGATTAGACAGCATGATTATTGCACAGGTGTGCCTTAGGCTGGCCACAATAAAAGGCCACTCTGAAACGTGCAGTTTTATCACACGGCACAATGCCACAGATGTCGCAAGTTTTGAGGGAGCGTGCAATTGGCATGCTGACAGCAGGAATGTCCACCAGAGCTGTTGCCCGTGAATTGAATGTTTATTTCTCGACCATAAGCCGTCTCCAAAGGCGTTTCAGAGAATTTGGCAGTACATCCAACCGGCCTAACAACCGCAGACCACGTGTAACCACACCAGCAGGACCTCCACATCCAGCATGTTCACCTCCAAGATCGTCTGAGACCAGCCACTCGGACAGCTGCTGCAACAATCGGTTTGCATAACCAAATAATTTCTGCACAAACTATCAGAAACCGTCTCAGGGAAGCTCATCTGCATGCTCGTCGTCCTCATCGGGGTCTCGACCTGACTCCGGTTCGTCGTCGTAACCGACTTGAGTGGGCAGATGCTCACATTCGATGGCGTCTGGCACGTTGGAGAGGTGTTCTCTTCACGGATGAATCCCGGTTTTCACTGTTCAGGGCAGATGGCAGACAGCGTGTGTGGCGTCGTGTGGGTGAGCGGTTTTCTGATGTCAATGTTGTGAATCGAGTGGCCCATGTTGGTGGTGGGGTTATAGTATGGGCAGGCGTATGTTATGGACGACGAACACAGGTGCATTTTATTGATGGCATTGTGAATGCACAGAGATACCGTGACGAGATCCTGAGGCCCATTGTTGTGCCATTCATCCACGACCATCGCCTCATGGTGCAGCATGATAATGCACGGCCCCATGTTGCAAGGATCTGTACACAATTCCTGGAGGCTGAAAACATCCCAGTTCTTGCATGGCCAGCATACTCACCGGACATGTCACCCATTGAGCATGTTTGGGATGCTCTGGATCGGCGTATACGACAGCGTGTTCCAGTTCCTGCCGATATCCAGCAACTTCGCACAGCCATTGAAGAGGAGTGGACCAACATTCCACAGGCCAGAGTCAACAACCTGATCAACTCTGCGAAGGAGATGTGTTGCACTGCGTGAGGCAAATGGTGGTCACACCAGATACTGCCTGGTTTTCAGACCCCCCAGACCCCCCAATAAAGAAAAACTGCAGGTTTCAGAGTGGCCTTTTATTGTGGCCAGCCTAAGGCACACCTGTGCAATAATCATGCTGACTAATCAGCATCTTGATATGCCACACCTGTGAGGTGGGATGGATTATCTCGGCAAAGGAGAAGTGCTCACTATCACAGATTTTTTCAGATTTGTGAACAATATTTGAGAGAAATGGTTATTTTGTGTAAATGTTTTAGATCTTTGAGTTCATCTCATGAAAAATGGGAGCAAAAACAAAAGTGCTGCATTTATATTTTTGTTCAGTGTATATTGAATGTTGTCTGACTGCGTTCAAACTCCGGCCAATAGATGGCACAATATACAGCCGTGACAACTGCAAACTGCTGTAGGCCTACCACAGAAGAAGATAAAAGTCACGGCAACCGGGAGGATGCGTCACGCAACTTTCCTGGATGTTGTGGGATGGATGGACGCAGCATGGGCTTCAGGGACGACCCACACCACCCTGTCGGGCTTCAGAAAGGTCTGATCGGAGCTGATTCTGATGGAGAGTCTGAGGACAGCCCGGAGCAGGACATGCTGATTCATCCACTGAAGTCTTCAGTGGATGAATGCGATTTATACACCGAAGTGACTTATATGTGTTTTTTTCTCTTAACGACAATTTTCTTTGACAAAAGAGCGACTTTATACACAGGTGCGATTTATAGTCCGGAAAATACGGTATCTTTGGAGGTCAGTTTTGCAAGAATAAGGCTCCCAGTGTGTCTCGACCTGCAGGTTAAGACTCACATCATCTTTTTGTTTGTGTCTAAAAAAACATCTTAACAACAGGATCGGATAAAGAAGACTACAGGCAAAGGAAAGACGGTAGAGGGAGGTCTAAAACCTGTATACTCCGAGGTCAGTATAGCAAGAATAATTAGTGAGTCTGAACCCAGAGACTTTTTATGGAGACAGGTGGAGTGGGATTAGTAATCCAGAAAGGGAATATGTTTATTTGCCAGGGGAAGCCACAGGAAAGGCAGCCGTTGCCATTGTAATGTTGGATTATTGGAATAAATTGAACAAAACTACGTCATGTGAGTTAAATTTCAGTTTGATTTCTTTTTGATTTCACCGCACACTGAGATAGACACGTTTTTGAGTGTTTTGACATGACATGTTATCAACTAACAGTAAGTGTTATCCAAGGCTTTTTAAGAGAAGCGGGTCATAAATGTTGCCTTGCAGCATTTTGATATTTTGTGTTAACATTTGCTTCCTTAACAAGAGTTAAAAGGTTGATACCACTCTTATTAATGCATTTGGAGAATGGAGCCTGATTTCGGAGAGTCGATAAACTTAGCATAAATACTGGAAGCCGCCTACCAGCACCTCTAAAGCTCATTATCAACATATTATAAGGTCTTGTTTGCAAAACTGTGGAAAGCGATGGATAATAGGCGTACAGATTTTGTGAGTGTCTTCGAGCTCTCATGAGATATTGTTTCCTTTGTGTGCAGCGAAGAAAAGGTCGACAGGGTGGAGCGAAATATAAAAAGACATATACACTTTAATATAATTTAATATGATAATAACCATGCACTGATATCTCAACAACTAAGAGACAGCTCTATTGTTGCGTAGATATTCAGGAGCGGCACAACATTAACACGCAGCACAAATGATTTGAGTTTTTGTTGGTACATTACATTACATGTTACTTGTTAGCAGTGGCGGCTCCAGAGTGTTTTTGTTGGGTAATCTATGGTAGGGCTAACCCATACAGCGGTGGGGCCCAAATCAGTATTTGCATTGTAATTACATACACGCTCCCCTTGACAGTGAAACGCCACGCGTGAGGTTTAGATTATTTCCCTGTCTCAATCCAAATTGAACTGTCCATCCATCCATCCATCTTCTCCCGCTTATCTGTGGTCGGGTCGCGGGGGTAGCAGTTCCAGCAGAGAGCCCCAAACTTTCTTTTCCATGTAAATTGAACTGTATGAAATAAAAAGGCAAATTTGTCTTGTAGTAAATAAAAAGCGCGACCTGGAGCCAATACTGCAATTTCTCCACAGGTGAAAGAGTTGACATGCTGAAAACCCAACTCCTGCAGGGGGGTCTGGGGGGATTCTCCCAGAAGATTTTTTGAAATACTAACATAAAATACACATTCTGGTCCTCTCTTGAGAAGAAAAATAAATAAATCTATTACTACACGACATGTTTAAAAAAATGAATGCCATTTTAGTTGTTTGTTACTTTGTTCTGAAAGCTGAACCTGCTGCTCCTCACAGAGAGAAGAGAGAAGAGGCTGTGAATTACTTTACTTTGTGGATAGCCCCCATTGTTCTGTGTGTCAAAATGAAAGACCGCCCACACACCTATCAACCATCAAACCGTGGGGTCTTATTTCATTACGTGTTGATTTCTATCAACACGTAATGTTGTATCGATGTATATAGAGATGTACTACAGCAAAAGTATTCTCCGTGGGGACTTCCTGCAACAACACCACGCCGTTATCTTGATTCTGATTGGCCAGAATACATTATCAAAGATGTTCTATTGAGAAGATGATCACTCCGTGACAAAAGTTTTCCAAACCGTTTCTGGTCTTCGGTATTTCCAGACAAGTGGCTGCTGAAATCAATCTTACTAACTGCTGTCTGTGCAATTTACTCCGCGCGAGTTGGTGGACTTTATTTTGCTTACTTTAACATCATTTTTCATGGTGGGGCTAAGCCATTTCTTGGTATGGCTGTAGCCTACCCCAGCCATACCCTGGCGCCGCCACTGCTTGTTAGACGCTTTTATCCAAAGAGACTTAAATACTCAATACTGTGGACAATCCTCACGGGAGCAATTTGGGGTGAAGTGTCTCAGGGACACAACGACGACATGCTGACTGCAGTGGGGTTCGAACCCTGATCCGAACACCAATGCACTAGTTCACTGTGCCACACGCCATGGTACAGTGATTTCATCTACCTAACTCTATTTACCTTTTAGTTTGACTATATCTCACATCATAAATGGTAGATAAATATATAAAAATGCAGAATTCCAGTAAGATAGGTGCACAAAAAGGGTGCTATACCTTATTTGTTCCTGTGCTCCAGTTAAGTGTAAAACATTGCCGATTCAGCCTTTGAGCAAGGCATCAAAACCTTCTCCCTAAGCTTGTGTTGCTGCATGGAGGTAACCCCTGAGCAGATCTGTGTTTGTGTCTGAGCAATCTTGTCTGACCTTCCCTCACCTTGTAGTAACTGCTCCTGTCCGATTCTATACATATTAATGCTTCCATTTTTTTTTAAATATCTGGTTCAATAACGGCCTGAGGGTGTTTATAATGGATGTATGAAACCAAGCCAGAAGATAAATGAGATCTGAATGGCATTCAAAGTGCACTAATTCTTTAAACTCTGATGTTAGTTAAACACAGAGAGCAGCTGCACTAATCCTAGCTGTTCCTCTTTCACAGGAAACTCAGGTTTGTGTTGTTTTGGAGCAACGCTGATCAGACGGCCTCCTGAAGCTTCAGTGGCTGCTCGTCTCTGCCAGGAATGAGCACGCGTTCACACCAGCAGACGGCAGCTTTCACACCCACACGGGTAAAGACTATTCACCACAATCTCATCAAAGGAATATCTCAATGTAATCCTCACACTATGGAGAACAAACCAAACCGAAATAACTCTCTTTGATTGTGACATTTAACCGCGTAATTAGGGACGTTTCATCTACATTACAAAGAAGATATCGCTAATCCATTTTATTCGACACTTAGCAGAGGAAGTTAGTTGCCACTACTTTACTTTTTTCAATTTTCTCAGAAACCCTCACTGTGCTTTTTCTAAACTCCATTTTTAATTACCATGAGCAGAATGTTTCTATAGTTTGAGGTTGCGTTTCTATACAGTAGGTACCTATACTCCAACAATCAAATGCGGAAAATGTCACGAAGAATCAACATTTTAAAGCAACTTATAATAATGAACACGCTTCATTGTAGATAACACAGCTACGCCCAACTGACTTCACACAAATGTCAACAAAATACCATCAGAAAAGGTAAATTATGTCAAACAGAAAATTGTATATTTATTTTGTATTATCTTAAGGCAAATATTATCAACAAGTCAATTGTTCCTGGTGTTGCCAAGTCAAAGAAAGCCCTTTTTAAATGTCACTAATTTGTCGCACTAATGCATTTTTTTATAGAGAGGCAAAGTCCCTCCCCTTCCGGGGGAGCTCCATGGGACCTTATTTCATAAAAAGTATGTATTGAAGTCAATGGAGAGAGAAAGATTATCATTCGGTCCCGTTTGAATTGTGCCACGAATTACACATATGATGGTTGTCAATTTAAAAGATAATTTTGCAAGTCAAAAAAATTAAAATGTGTCAAAACTGTGAAGTAACACATTTGTTTGTGTGAAGTGCTCAATGAACTACAACTCTGGTCTTGCATACGTCACCAACACCAAGATGGACGTCACGTTAGCACATTTCCCCTCTTTCTTTCAGAATGAAGCGAAAAGAGGTGAAAATCACTACAAGTCTTGCCATGTTGAGAACTGTACATACACACAAGGGGAGTTAGTCGGTTCCAGCATGCGGGACCGGCTTTACAAGGGGTCAGTGAGTAACACGAGTGTAATGTGTAACGTTAATGTCAGCTAGCTAAATTCACCTACGCGACTCTGGGATTCGTAGTCTTTCTAGTTGCGTATTTTTCATAGTCTTATATTTCAACAGTTTTAAGACAAACTGTGACTTTTTTGACATGGAAATAATTTTTTAATTGACAAACATCATATGTGTAATTCATGGCACAATTCAAACGGTACGAAAGATAATCTTTCGATCCCCATTGACTTCAATACATAATTTTTCAGAAATAAGGTCCCATGGGGCGGAAGTAGATGGGCGGGACTTCGCCACTCTATTGAGTTCAGACCGCGCCTTAGATAATAATAGATTTATTTTGTTAGCGCTTTTACAGGTGCTCAAATACGCTTTACGGAGATAGTAAAAAGAAAATAACAACACATAAATATAGTTAAAGTCAGATTAAAATCAAGCAATACAAATACAATCACACATTAAAAGCCAGATTGAAGAGGTGAGTGCTTTGAAGGTGGTGAGGTCGGTGCAGTCTCTGATGGGTTGTGGGAGTGAGTTCCAGAGGGAGGGGGCAGCGACGGAGAAGGCTCTGTCCCCCCAGGTCCGGTGCTTGATGCCGGTGGGGATGGATAGGAGGTTGGCTTCTGATGAGCGGAGGCAGCGGGAAGGGGTGTGGTGGTGCAGCAGGTAAAGATAAACATTGAATGATATGTCTGAATGTACCACTACTTTTCTGAGTTTGTGTCTCTCACTATTCGTAAGTGTCTTTGGACAAAATACAATGTGAGGTAAACCTACGCACTGTTCTTTTTATTGGTAACTTTTCGTCATGGATAATATGGTACTTGTTTTTGTATTCCAAGCTTTTATCGTCATATTTATCGGACTGTGTGAGCTACTGGATACCTTACCTTTCCCAAAGAGACGAATAAAGTGTATTATGTTCTTCTATATTATCCATTTACTACATAAGACAATATCCTCCCTTCTGATCCATCGACCCTCTATGGCAGTTTACGGGAACACTTATGCATTTCACCTTGGCTGAAAATACACTGTTTACTACTCTATATGCATTAGGCTCCAAGTAGGCGTTAACAATCTGGAAGCCAAGGATGCATGCTACACTGAAATGAGTATCACATTTTAATGTTGGAAAGTGCTGAGAGGAATTTAATCAACTCTTTAATCAGGTAGATAACCGGAGTTTAAATGGAGCTTCACTATTTTGTGCATTAATGAACTCATTATTGGATTTTATTAAACCTGAAAATAGCATTTCAATTCACCTGCTTCATTACAAATGTTTTTGGAGAGGAAATGTGTCTGAAGCTCAAATAATTAGATGAATTTGGAAAAGGAATTGAATCAGGTAGTTCATGAATTAATTATGCCCAGGTGTTAAGAACGGACTTACTTTGAGTTTTAAAGTGATGGTACTGAATGTACATACTCATCGGTTGGCTTATTTAAGTCACTGTTGCCAATGTGCAGTGTGTGCGAGGAGAAGAAGAAGAAGAAGAAGAAGAAGAAGAAGAAGAAGAAGAAGAAGAAGAAGAAGAAGAAGAAGAAGAAGAAGAAGAAGAAGAAGAAGAAGAAGAAGAAGAAGAGAAGAAGAAGAAGAAGAAGAAGAAGAAGAGAAGAAGAAGAAGAAGAAGAAGAAGAAGAAGAAGAAGAAGAAGAAGAGAAGAAGAAGAAGAAGAAGAAGAAGAAGTTAATTAAATGGCTCCCAGAACAATGGCTGTGCGGAGGAGAAACCAAATAGACTCGGATTGTCAGAAAAGTGCAGTTTCATGTCTTTCTTAAATCGTATCAGTGGACCCCTACTATTATATCTTATACTCAAAATAAAGACGAGGAAGAGAAAAAGCAGGGCAGCTGGATAATGAGGGAGTAACATGTGTATGAAACCAGCTGTATGACTGCATGAGAAACCAGCTGTATGACTGCAGGAGAAACCAGCTGTATGACTGCAGAAGAAACCAGCTGTATGACTGCAGGAGAAACCAGCTGTATGACTGCAGGAGAAGCCAGCTGTATGACTGCAGGAGAAACCAGCTGTATGACTGCAGGAGAAGCCAGCTGTATGACTGCAGGAGAAGCCAGCTGTATGACTGCAGGAGAAACCAGCTGTATGACTGCAGGAGAAGCCAGCTGTATGACTGCAGGAGAAGCCAGCTGTATGACTGCAGGAGAAACCAGCTGTATGACTGCAGGAGAAGCCAGCTGTATGACTGCAGGAGAAACCAGCTGTATGACTGCAGGAGAAGCCAGCTGTATGACTGCAGGAGAAACCAGCTGTATGACTGCAGGAGAAGCCAGCTGTATGACTGCAGGAGAAACCAGCTGTATGACTGCAGGAGAAGCCAGCTGTATGACTGCAGGAGAAACCAGCTGTATGACTGCAGGAGAAGCCAGCTGTATGAGACTGGGAGCAACCAGAAACACCCTTATATCTGGCTTTGAGTAAACCTGAATGCAGTGGCCTGAAATCCAGGTGCTGGTACTCACTAAATGTCATTACTGAATACCTGGCTGGAGTTTGGTTTTAATGTGATCACAGAGGCAACCTGTACAGCTAAAAACTGGTATAGCAATGAATAGAAACAATGATATATTAAGGAACATAGACAGAGCACTGCCATCGTCACCTTCCACAAAACCATCTAGAAAAAGCAGTGTCAAATAAACCCAGAAACGAGAGAATCAAATCCAAAGCAGGTCAATATTTTGTTGAAAAAGTCATCAGCTGGAGGACTGAAATAACAGAATTGATATATGCTAGTGACACCTCCAGGGAGATCAAACGATTATCCTAATGAGAGAATATACACTTGACTTTAAGTCCCTGGAGACGTATCAATGACGCGCTAAGACAGATGCAGACGGCTTGGGATGAAAACAGTGTTTTCAAAGTGAACTGAAGGCGATGAGAGCTATTTGATAAACTGCTCCAAGAATGAGGCTAATGAATGCTAACGAGTTGCACTGGAAGCCACTGGGCAGTAATGGGGAACTTATAATAAGGTAGAAAACTGGATCTGCAGTTGAATATATTAAAATAAGATTGTCCTATTTCTTTTCCCATATCCACTTTCCATGACTTTGATGGACAATGTGATGAGATTTCATAAGAAATATGGACAAGATAACATGCATAACTGCACTTGTACTAATTGCACCACTACTTATACCTAAACGTAGGAAATAACTTTCACTCCTACTGCTATTTATTTTATTTTAATTTTTACTATTTGCCCCTTTTGTTTGCTTGTTTGTTTGTCTGTTTGTTCACCATGTAAAGCGGCCTTGGGTCCCTTGAAAGCCGCTATACAAATGTAATCTATTATTATTATTATTTGTACCTTGTCTCGAATATATACAAGTTAAATTAGGCGACTAATCGTCCTCACGCCGAACATACGTTTGCTCTTAGCTTAGCATTAATGATTTGCAGTCATGTGCCCCTGATGTAGTTTCTTTATAGGCTTAAAGGTGGGGTAGGTCATTTTGGAGAAACCAGCTCGAGTGCGCTAGAATTTGAAAATACACAACCGGAAGAAATCTGCCACCTCCTCACAGAGCCCCTCCTCCAACACACACGAACGCGCACATGACCAATGAGGGCACGAGGTAAGTTTGTGCCCCGATGGAAGGCTGACAGGCAGGTAGGCCATCCAGTTACTTTAGCCGGGCCGGCTCAGATGACTGGTCGTGCTTTTTACAGCGCCACGGCTTCCACAGATGAATTTTTGTATGTATTTGTTGTCAAAGCACTTCAGATATTCATTGCTATCGGGATGTTAAGAGCATTCCATGGAATATAACAAAAAGTGTATCTCGAGCCGGTTTCTCAAACTTACCTACCCCACCTTTAAGTTAGCTTATTACTTTTGCAGATTGCATTCACGCTAAAAATAAATATGAAATGTGTGGCAATTTTCCTGCTGAACGAAACATTTAAAGTCTCATGAATGTGTGTTCGCTACAGAACTCATTTTCTGCTATATAGCCAAAACCAAAGGAAACAAATCCCATTGTTTTTTGTCCATTGCGATGTTTCCGGGTCGGCTTACTTTTTTTATTTAACCTTTATTTAACCAGATAAAAGCATTGATATACAATCTCATTTTCAATGCTGACCTGGCCAAGAAGGCAGCACCGTTACACAAACATATAAAATACAGAGAACATAACTAAGAAAACAAAAGACAAAAAAGCAGTCACTACATTGAGCACATTAGGACAGTAAGAAACTACTTATTCCTGCAAGAGCAGCTGGTGGTAAGGACCTCAGACAAGTTCAACTTAAAACATGCTATTGAGACAAGTGCCCTCAGTTTGAGGCGTGATTGAAGGTCATTCCAAGACCAAGGACCATAATAAAAAAGACTCCTTTTCCCAGCCTCAGTCCGCACAGCAGGAACCTGGACCCGTATGCAGGCGCTGGGTCTGAGGCTGTGAGAGTCACAAACTGGGGCACATCAGGCACATATGTACGGTGGAAGCTTTCCTAAAATGGCTTTACACATTAATAAAAACCAATGCTGCATCCCACGCATAGGAAGTGAGGACCATCCAGTTCGGCAGTTACACCCTTCTTTACTGCACTATGGGTCTGCCATGGCCCACGCAGAAACATAAGGTTTCACTACACGTTAAAGAACTTGCAGGAGTTCATTTTATTTCTACTTTTCACACAACCCTTTATCTAATAAAAGCTGCTTCCCTTCACCCTTTGGATATAAAAGCAAGTAAATTAAACTTTCATATTTTCATTTCTTTGCCAGGGGTGAAGGTAAAATTATGAAGAGGACATGGTCATAATGGAAATAATAGCAGCGGAAAATCTAACTTCGCAGGGGTTTTCCCGCCTTGCTCTCTTTAATGGCTATTGCATTCATTCTCATGGCAGCACAAAGCGTGAAATGTGTTCACTTTTCAAAGTGAATCTGATATAAGTTCCCTCTGAAATGAAAATGTTCTTTCTTTCTTTTGTCATCAAAGTTGATCTTAAAATCCCCATTGGCTTGACTCAGATGAGATGTATTCACACAATGTGAGAAAGGAGTGGAAATGTGTACATGGAAATAGTTTGAATTATCTGAGCTGTGTTCGGTTTATCTCCTCGACACACTCACAGCCTCAGAAGTGGAAACATATTTAAGATAAGAGACATCAGAGCTCCTTAAGCTTCTCAAATATATAAAGGATATTGAACTACTGTTTATCTCTAAATATGGCGTTTCATTGAAATGAATGGTTAAAATGTGTTGACAGCTTATCTCCCAACATTGCTTTCAAACGTCATGCTATTAAAGGACATATGATCCTGGGTTGCGTTTTAGCTGATACAAATCCAGACCGACCAACCAGTCACTAAGCCTAATTTCACAATGACGTTTATGATACTTTTGTCCTTCATGGGAACTATCATGTCGTTTCTAAAGATGATCTGTCTGTTGAAGTGATCGAACAACCGTTTTGTTTATTGTGACTCGCTCAGAGAGAGATACATCGAGTCTGTTAAGCAGCGTTTGCCTGCAGATATTTTCTACAGAGAAGAAGACGCTGCTGCAGACATTTCAGTGTGGATGTCGAGACAGATAGCTGAAGAGCTTAGCTTCTAAACGTGATGGAGAAAGGAGAGAAATTGACTGAGGGTAATGGAACAGGGTATAAATACACTGCTGAAATAATATCTGTGTTCAGCGTGATTGGTGAAGAGGCGGGGTACGATGTCATTCAAGAAGGCATGAAGATGTAATCTCAGGATAAAAGCTGAAGCTAGTACAGGTCAAGACTCAAATATACTGCAGTGTGGTTTCTGAAGAATGTCTGCCAAAGGCTTTGGAGTAAAGTAAGTCCTTTTTAGTGTAACCGGAACCCACTGGAGATACACACACATCATTTACTTACAGGGGTGTCAAACTCAAGGCCCGGGGGCCAAATCCGGCCCACGACTCCATTTGATGTGGCCCGCAAGAGCTTGCAAAGAATAAGTTTATTATACGGTTACATGCCACTTTACAGAAGCAGGTTGCCCATAAACTACATGTCCCACAATGCATCTCGTTTGCGCACTGAAGAGACTTGCATATACTTGCCCTGGACTTCTGCTTTCGAAGTTAGTTATTACCTTATCCGATAATAATCCAATTCAGAGGCAATAATGTAATATAATACATTATTTTATATATATATTATATATTTATATATGTATTTTTATATAGTTACAACCGGCCCTTTGAGTGCAACCATAATGCTAATGTGGCCCGCGATGAAATTGAGTTTGACTCCCCTGATTTACTCGATACAGGGTTCATACACTTTTTCATCAATGATTTCCAATGTTTGTTTTTTTTCCATGACCTTTACCTAATTTTCCATGACCAAATAAATGACTCTTTCTCAGCGGTGCCACTGAAAATGGTTTATTTGAACATGAAACAGGAAAATAAGGTCTGCATATGAAACATGCCGTGCCTAAAACAAATCAAATGGGCTTACTAGCTCCTACACGCTGAAGCAACTGTCGACTAGAGGGCGTGATGTAAAAATCTCTCACCAGCAAAACACCTCGTCAGTGAAATGCCATTGTACGTTTCATTACTAAACGATACAGTATTTATTATCATTATAGTATTACTATTTCGGCGATTAGATAACATACAAATTATATTTGATGCAACTTTAGTTACATTTCCACGACTTTTCCAAAACGTTGGGAAAAATATTGTTTTCCAAAACTTTTCCAGGGCCTGGAATTAGCTTTTTGAATTCCCATGACCTTTCCAGGTTTGTAATGACCGCACGAACCCTGTCTCTAAAGCACACTGACAACAATACTATTTCATGATTCAATGTATTAGACCAACCTCTTTTCTGGATTGTGTAAACAATTTCAGGTGTTTTTAGGATTGGAAACTCTATCCCAGATTAATATTCCCAATGCAATACACGTGCGTATTTTGCATTAACAATGTGATTGTTAGGTTGCATCTCTGTACTACGGACTGCGCCACTTTATCAACCCTACGAAAAACATCCTTTTAAAGAAGAGTCTTTTATTGTTGTATCGTAATGTGTTTTCTGTTGTTGTTTACCGTGCTCTGTTGCAAGTTGAATGTTCCTTGAGGGTACAATAGAGATGAACCAAACTACTCAGCAGCCGCTTTCATTCCCTAATAAACCGGATAGAAATGAACCCGCGGACAGCACTAACTTGTGACCTGTGACTCTATACACTAGTGGGTCCGTGTTGCTCTGGTATCTCGGGTTATTTTATTTTGTAGCTCTCAGACTCTCGAGATTGACTTCACAGTCTTCTGTAAATGCCTGTGTGTATGACCACCTGAGTGATTTTGGAGGGTTGTACCTCTGCGGAGGGTTGTGGAGCGTGGTATTAGACCCTCAGCTTCACAATGGGAGGCTTCGGGGTCCTAACAGCCTCTCAGCATCTCTGACCGTCCGCAATGAGACTGCAGATGAGCTCCGGAAATTGCCTTAGAGCTTTCCAACACGGCAACTGTGCTGCTATTAGGAATTAGAGCTGGTATATGTTTGGTTGTGAACCCTGGTACAATCTACCATTTAAACTCAGGAGTTGCCCAGATCATAAATACTGACAGGAGGGGGAATTCAAAAGTATCTGTTGTATCATTTTCTGAGGCGGTTTATTATTTACATTTCAATTTAGTAACTTTGTAATTTATAGACTGATTGATTTCTGTGTGGTGAGAAACGGCCGTGATTTGACCTGTAGCGTATTATATTATTTAAATAAGAGTACATACACGTTGCAGAAAGGGACAGTGTAAAATAAACCACGGCCTTCAACAAAAAACAACAGAATCGGAAATAAAGGAATAATAAAAAAAGGCCAAAGAAAGAAGCCGGAGGAAAGAGGTGTTGAACCATCCAACACATCCTCACTCCCAGGTCGGCCTATGTTGACGTTATGTCAAGTACCCTGCCGGCTTTTTCCAACGCAAGGGGGGGGGCCTTAGAGTCAATTTTCAACGCAAGGGGGGGCCCTTGGCGCCCATTTTCAGCTTTCCGGGATGTCCATATGCTTCTATGGACGCTCATGGAAGCACGGCATTCGTTTGTGTCGGCTGCCCTTAAAGGCAATGAGAGCGTCCATTCTCATTGGATAACGGAGAATTGTACACCCGGAAGTAAGTATTCCCCTTACTGACGATTGATTTCACAGTGATATCTGCTCTACTCATCGACTAAAGAACACCAGATTATCCTTATTAATTACACAACATTGATTGGTTTAAATTGTGTGCAATGCTTTTGTATTTGGACTCTAAGGCCCCCCCCCTTGCGTTAGAAAAAGCCGGCAGGGGACTTGACATAACTTCAACATAGGCCGACCTGGGAGTGAGGATGTATTGAACCATCACAGCAGACCAGGAAGAGCGCTAACAAGCTCAACATCAGTAATAAGAACGCAGGCCAGATGTCTAATTTGGCAAAACTCAAGAAAACACCCAAAATAGTGGAATCTTTACCACAATTTAAATAAATCCCGGTCATTCGTTATCGTTGATTCGAGGCAGATTTCACAGCGTAATCTAAATACAACAAACCACCTGACCGTTTGAATGACGATCCAATGATTGTCTGGTTCTGTATCTAACGGTAACAGGTGGGGGGTGTTGTGGAGCGTGATATTAGACCCTGAGCTTCACAATGGGGGGCTTCAGAGTCCTAACCGTCAGCTGTGACTGACAGCTGCTCTCATCTGGAACAAAACTCTGCTAAAGGAGAGAAATGGTGAGGAGAGTACACACGCTATTAGGAGAGGGTCACTGAGAACACTTGATGGACATGAACAAGAAGTGAAGCTGCTAAGGGGACAAAGAACCGCCCACAGATCAGTGGGCAGATAACAGCTGGACGTGTAGGTGTCGTCGGAGAATCTCGTCTAAGAGAATCAGTGAAAGACAATGAACCCTGGAAAATGAGTTAGCATAGCATCCCCCTTTGCCTTATTTGTGTTTTACCAATAAAACCGTAAGACGCAACGATGATAAGATCAGAGAGGGGAGAGCGAGGTCGTTCTAAAAGTATTACTTGTTGTTCTAGTGTATCCAAAGGATCCCAGAACCAGTCCAAAGGGAGGAATAATGACGTGTGAGCAAGGAGGGAGTATGCAGGAAAAGGAGAATGTAACGTTCAGTCAGGGGGGAGAAACTTCCGTTAAAATGTGGTCAATTCTTCCCCAGACTGTGAGGACATGTTACTCTGCAACACAACTACGCTGTGGTGCACTTCCGAGTCTAGATTTTACTCCAAAAGGCTGGATCCTAAACTTCTAATTGTGTATGTCCCAATTGTATAAGCCCCGCTGGTCAAATCAACACGATCAGGACCAGGCGGTAAAAGAAGCTGACATCTGACAGATCTAAGGGTTTTGCATAACAGCGTGGTTGGAGTCCTTTCAGCAGCACTGTCCTATGAAAAAGGAAATTGCCCGCTGATACATTTGGTCGATTATTCACTTTTAATAACCTGCTTCACACACTACTTGGTAATCATATAACTTCCTGCTCTTCACCAACTCGTTATGCACGAACTGCTGCCTCAGGCCACGTTCTCCATTCAACGGTAGTTTCTCCTTCGCGTCATTTCCTCCTCTGCCTCTTCCCCTCTCGTGTCTATCCTGTCCTCTTCCTGTCGGTCTCTCACTTCTTTCTTTCAGAGTCGCTCATTTTCTCTTTCCTGTCCCCGCTGACTTGTTTCTCCTCCTCCAATCTCCTGCTGACAGCGGCGGGCTGATCTGAGCAAACTATTCCTCCTCACATGGAAACATCGATTACTGAGCAGCGAGAAACAGAGAGACAGAGAGACAGAGAGACAGAGAGACAGAGAGACAGAGAGACAGAGAGACAGAGAGAAGTGAGATGCCACTGGGAGTTGTTGCATTCACCAACAAAACAAGCCTTGTGAAAGCTTTGACCTCATTCCACAACAGGTGAGGACATGTCCATGCAGCAGTCTGCGTCTAGAACAAAAGCTGTGAGCATCATTTGTTTCCAGCTCACGACAGGAGAATAGATTCTCCATACACACGACAAATGTATATTCGGCAGTGACATTCAATTTATCAAGCTATTCTCGTCACGATCCATGGCAGAAGGAACAATTGCACCTCGGGAATATGATTGCATTTTAAAGTTATGGCCGGCAGTTGTGTATAAATACAGATCTGCCGGACACGGAACGACATTATCATCTCATGTGAGTTGTGTTTTGTTTCACCTGATGAATGTGGCTCTGGTTTGGACGCCATCAACTCAGATTTACATTAAAGGGGCGGAGCCTGCGAGCTAGTTCAGGCAGTCCACTCGAGCACTTGTGCTGCATTCATACATGACGCCCCTTGCCACTCTACAACCCACCAATCAGAGTCTACTTAATACCCCGCTCTATCGAACCTGCCAGATCTCTCTCCAGGCATTGCTTACTGCTGCTGTTGCTGCAGCTACTTCCACGTCGCTGCTGCTTGCTGCCCCGCCTCCACCCCAGCTTCCACCCCAGCTTCCACCTGTAGGCTCTGGGTTAGTTATGTAATCATCACTCATGGTGCTCTGTGTATCTGTGGAGTGATGAGGCCCGAGCCTAGACGCCAAACTCAACTATATGCTGCTCCTAATAAACATGTTAAAGAAACACGTGAGTTGTCTGACTGAATGGTTTTGTCCTCTGAATTTACATGAAATGGAAATGTGTCTTTGGCACTGGCAAACCAAACCACACTCAGTGCATCAATCAGATACAGCACAACCTACAGTTCACACACATCTCAAAAGGACTATTTGACAGTCATGATTAAAAGAGTTAGTTGTTATTCCACTGGCGTGTAGTCCATTGGAATAACAATGCTCTCATCAGTTTAATATAATGGACAATAAAGTAATCTGGATCTGGACTCCTGCAATCTGTGTCATCTCAGTGCAATTGACCTGTTTCTCCGTGAGATGTTTGTGTGTCTATTGATCATTCAAAACGAGTGTTTTTAGTTCGTGTTTCTGGCGGGTTCAACCTTTTGTCAGGCTAGATTTGGATAAATCCACATTATTCAGGGAAGTATTTAAAGGTGGGGTAGGTAAGTTTGAGAAACCGGCTCGAGATACACTTTTTGTTATATTCCATGGAATGCTCTTGACATCCCGATAGCAATGAATATCTGAAGTGCTTTGACAAAAAATCCATAAAAAAATGTCATCTGTAGAAGACGTAATACTGTACAAAGTACAACCAATCGGATTGGACGGCCTCCCTGCCTGTCAGCCTTCCATCGGGGCACACACTTATCTCGTGCCCTCATTGGTCATGTGCGCGTTCGTGTGTGTTGGAGGAGGGGCTCTGTGAGGAAGTGGCAGATTTTCTCCGGTTGTGTATTTTCAATTTCTAGCGATCTCGAGCCGGTTTCTCAAACTTACCTTCCCCACCTTTGAGTGGATAAAGCTGTAGTTTGTTTGGTATGGTTCAAAACAGCTAAACAAAGAGAGGAACATGTCAATTTAACACAGGGTGTCTTCCAACAGCCATAAAAACGATTAAACTATTATACTAGTATTTTAATGAAAGAAATGTTATTTTAAATAGTGTGTGCATGTCCTTTCTAATAGTGTTGTATTTGTATTATCTTCACTTTTGCTGTGACAATGTAAATGTCCCCTATGTGGAAGGAATTAAGGTATTCTGATTTTGATTATTCAAATGCAGTAGGCTGAAGAATACCAGGATGTCCAACTGCATTTCACAATCGTCTTCGAAACATATCGAGGTAGCGACGGAGCACAGCCAGCCCGATGTGATGGATGTTTGACCAACAGCACCAACGTTCAAGGCACAGTGTCATGAGATAGTACTGTATGTTACGCAGTCTGCATACAGTGCTTACTTTGAAAGGCCAGCTGCAATATATACAAGTCAAGAGAAAAAGCACCGTAACAAATGTATTAACAGTCTGTCTTCAGCATCAGAGTCTACTATATAACAACCTTATTTATTTGTTTCTGTGCTTTATAATGCGTAACTTTCACACTAATAAATTGGACACCCACATAACAGTCAGTATAGTATACTAAATGTGAAATCCCTTGTTTCAAAATCCTCATATTGGACTACATACCTGCATGACCTTTAATATAAAACGCGGGTGTGGTACTCTAAATGCTAAACAAAACTCATCACAGCCATGACCACAAGTGAGAGAATGGGAGGTTATGGTTTGGATTGTCGTATGAATGTATTTAATGAAACCCTGTTCAGCAATCTCCTTGTGGAATAAACTGTGTTGCTCTTTAAACATCAACCCCTTCTAAATTCCTGCTAAGCCTTGACTCAATCCACACCAACACTAATGCTCAGTCCGACACAGCGTAGGTTAAGCACCTCATTTCCCACCAGCACTTTGCAACGAAAGGTCAAGCAATCATACGACAAGTTGACACTTTTATCTGTGAGCTGGAACCTTCCTCGGAGCTCAGGTCCGTCTCTGCGCCGTCAAAATGTCACCAATCGTCTGTTGGCTCAGGCTCGTCATGTTTGACCTGCGCAGCCGTGTTTGAATTGTGGCTTTCTCTGTGAGCCGAGCATTAGGAGGAAGTGATTCGCTCTGCTGTAATGAACTGCTTCTCAGTAATTGAAGACATGTCTATTTAGTCCACGGGCTTTTTGAATGGCTGAGTGTGGAGAGTTTATGGAGAGGCTAATGACTCTCCTGAACCAGAGTGGAGCTTCAGTGGCTGCAGGTTCAAAGGTTAATGGACTATTTTGGTTTCAGTGCCAAAAGGAAAACACTTGTAATCTGATAACCTGAGGAGAGGCCAGATTTAAGAAGGTGTTGAACTTTCTCTTATATCCTCCCTTCACATTATCCCTCTTTCTTTAGGCGCTTTCACACCGGAGAACTTTTTCCAGTTCCTGGGATTTTGCCTTCACACCAAAAAGATCTGGAACTAGAACTTTTGTTCATCCCTTTTCAGTCCCTGCTCGAGAGGTAGTACTTTCCTGGGGAGGAAAAGGCTCCAATTTCTGATTGGTTGGGCGAATTGCAAACTGTAAGAGTCGGGAGGGCTGATAATTTATTCCCGGGAAATTACTCAGACCTACTAACTGACCTGACCGAAGTTATTGAGTCTATGTACGTTTGCTGCTTGGCTCAGATCCACCAACGTCAGCAAGATCTCACCTCTATTAACTCCTGGAGAACCAGGTTCAATGAACTGCTGTTTCAATTCAGACGACTCTCTATAATATGTTTAAAGGGAAATGGAAACACTTTTCAAACTGCTTTCCATGCGACAATATTCCCATTAGGAAATGTATTTATCTGGTCTATTACCAATGTAAACGATCGAGATACGCGAATGTATTTTTTGAAATACGCGCCTAATGACCTCGGGCGCTTCCATAGCTCCGGGACTTTCCCAGTGACGTCACCGTGTGGGTACGGCTTCCTGGGCCAAAGCTCAATAACAAACAACATGGCGTGCAATGCACCAGTGGTTTACAACAAAAGAAAACGGTCGTCGTCAGGAGCGTATTGTATTGCCCCAGGCTGCACAAATGGTTATTATACGAAGAAGGAAGAAGTACATTCAACAGACATCAATTCATTCCACTCATTCACAAAGAAATTCACTCAGCTTTCAACAAAGAAAATCGAGAGATATTTACCAAGTTTGAGAGAACCTTACCCAGAGCTATTAACCCAGCTCTGAGGGACAGAGCTCTTACCGGGAGAGAGCATACCAGGGGAACCCCCCCCCTCTCTCGCTCTCCCCCAAAAAGCCAGTGTCTTTATGCTCTACAACAGGATACAGAAACCTAAGACCCCTCCTCCATACCCATATGTGTGGAAACTGGGCATGGCCTCTGATGTACAGGACTGGCCATGACCAGACATATTCTATGGCTATTCCATAAGACACACCTTCCCATGTTTGTGTAAAAAGGACATGACCCCTACTCTGCAGGACTTGCAAAATATTATTCTCGGCTATGACACAACCACCTTTTTGGGGCCTCAGTGTGTTTCTCCTTAAGTCAGGAGCCCCCTCCCATCTATACTGGGAAGAAACTGTGTTCCTCAAAGGTGTTAAATAGCAGCTGTGATTAAGCAGGTCATTTATTCACACTCATGTTCTGCCAACACTAATGAGATGCTGAATATTCTATTTCTCTCACGGTCAAATTAATTGAAACCCTGAGCCGACTAAAGAGAAGAAATCTCACACTCCATCCTGAGTTTCTTTATGTAATGAATAAATACTGAAATGAAAGCTCACACTGTTATGTTGACATGGAGGAGTTCAACGTCTTAACCGTGATTACATAAATGTTGTTTTCTGCCATTAAAAACTCAGTTGGTGATCTTTAAATGAACCTCCGTCTCTTGGGGGAAAGCTATTGTGCCAAGTTGCTTAGCATGTGGCTGTAAAACTCTGACGAACACCGTCGCTCCGCCTGGGGAGCTTTTTTATTCTGGCATGTTTTAAGTAAGTAGTACTTGAAGTAAACGGTTATTTTGTGTTTTTGATGTGTGAGTTTTTATATTCCTCGGGACTGTGGGAAACAGTATTTCGATCTTCATGTGTGTACAAACAATAAAGTTGAGTCATTTTCTAACAATGATTATTCCAGACAAAGGAAGACATTAGCAGGCCGGGCCGTGGGATTTAACTGATCAAATGATATTGTGTTCAAATTCAAAATGTATATCAATTCATTTTTTTGCTGGACCTTGTGGTTGATAATAGCAGTTTTTCACAAAGGACGATGGCATCATTCATAGGAACATCCCTGCTCCAAGAAAAGTCCAACCAACAACCATTAAAATCACAAATTATTAATTTATTCCTTATTAATTCAAATAATGTTCATGTTTAAGAGGAACAAAGTGATCGATAGACTCACATGAATCCAGTTCAGAGCAGAACACAGTTTCAGAACAGGACGTTTTAACCCCTCAACAACTGAAGCTAGCTAATGACCTGGCATCCTTTGGAAGCGCTACTTTAGCTCGGCATGCTAACGTTAGCATCATTACATCACATTGAGGGCAGACGAACACAAAAATCCACTCGATCAACTTTTTTCACATTTTTCCATTAACTTGTTGAGAATTTCAAAGCTTGAGGGGGCTGCCGTGCCTAGTTACGGTTGCTAAGCTGTGATTGGATGATGACTATTCAGGTGAGGTGCTCTGCAATTAATCTTCCTCAACACACAATAACAAGCGATTCCCACATTATAGCTCACAGCTTCATCTGACATCAGCCAGCAGTAGACTGTGAGGAGACAGAGCAGAGGATTGTGGGCCGTTACCATTCCTCCAGTCAGCAGAGCTGGACTGGGTCACATGACACTGGCTGTGTGGGTGAGACTCTCAGCTCTGTGTAATTATCACCTATTGACACAGTGTGAGCGTCCCGTCTGGAATATGAATGAGGAAGATAAAAATACTGAGATCACAGCGACCCGAAGCCTCGTACCTGAAGGAATTATCAACGCCTCGACTCCCATCAACGTCCTCTCTGAGCCCTCGCTAACACACAACAATTATCTGGACGCGTTGCCTCCTCACTTCTTCAGGCTGCTCATGTCCTTCCTATTAGAGGTGAATTCCTGCCGCTAATCCTAAACACATGTGTGTCGCAGGTTAACAGAGACGGTCTGGCACAAAGCCAGACCTGCTACTGATGTGTAGCTTTTAGCCATGCAGCTAATAAGAGCTTAACGATGTGTTCCTCGTCTCATGGGAAGCCTCCTCCCTGATATCAGAGGTCCAGGCGAGTTGCCATCACATCCTGTTTACTGTCATTTTATAAAAGTAGAAATGTAGCTTCTGAAACTTCCTGTTTAGCTTTGACCTCGCTAAAATATGCTAATCCGAAACACACATCCTGGTAAACTGAATCCAATCCTTTCGTTTCAGCTCCATCCAAAGGCTGATATGTGACAAGAGAAGCTGAAGCTCTTTGGAGGTGATTGAAGGAAAGCGTGTTAATTGCCGAGGCTGTTTTGGCGCTGACGGATGAGAGACGTGTTGATAGAACCGTTCCCGGTATTACTGCTATTTTCTGATGATTCCCCTGAACTGAAAATTGTTATATCCTGTAATACATTTGACATGTCTTACTTTGCGTATCTTTTGGTTTCTTGTCCAACAAAAGTGGTTCAAATATGATGTTGGCTTTGTTGTTGTAATGTCACCATGTTCCGAAGTATCAGACATTGTTTCGGCTTTTACAATTTCATCATCACCGACAGAGTTGATAGACAAGACTAGCGCTGTGTAATTAATCGTATTTTAATCGCGATTACGATTTTGGCTTGCAACGATTATTATTTTTATTTAAAAAAAAAGGAATTATTATTTTATTTTGTTATTGTTTTAATAAATATTGTTGTTAATCAACTCTTAAAAACATACGGTTAACGTTTTTATTTCAATAAATGGATGTTTTCAAAGTAAATGGATAATCGTTTTTAATAATTGTGATATCAATTATTGACCAAAATAATCGTGATAATGATTTTTGCCATAATCGCCCAGCCCTAGACAAGACTTCAAAAAAAGTCATGAAGTTTGAAAGTATGAAACTTTACGTTATCTTATCTTGGTGCTCTGTCTTGATGTCAAAAAAGAAGTTTAACATCAGGGGAAATAATGTTGTTGGATCCGTCTCCAGATAACAAAAAGCCTCAGTATGTGTGCAGAGAATTAACATGTAGAATGATTTGTTAGCTTGTCCACATCCCTTGTTGTTATGCATTTAGTTTACTCGAGAGACAGTTGATTGAACTTAAACGGTGTGGCGCCCATTTGTAAATTCAAAGTGTGCCTGTGGAGATTTAAACGCTACAAATAGAGACGTTCAGAAACACCTGTCACAAAATACATTTAGTCTACACTGCACGTCTGAATGATGGCTTTTGCTGTACTTTAGATGTCAGGCTGCATGTCAATGTGAAACTCTTCCTACTAGGACTCTAATCATCTTATACCGGACCTCAAGAGACGACGGAGACATGCAGCACCGCTGTCAGGAGAAATGGCTTTTAACTGAGAGCAAGCTTCACGGGCAGAGCAAGTCAAAGGAGACAGTTTGTGAGAGGGAACAAAGAAAAGAGATATCAGGGATATTCAACCTGCTTTCATGTAGCGTATTCAGCGAGGGCCGACATTATGAGGTGTCTGTGAGGAAATGAAAGCGCGAGCAGACGGGACACTGGAGCTGTGTTCAGACGCTGAACGGAGCTCCTCAGGGGATCACACATGTATTACCCCGTTGTGTCTCTATCTATTGTCTTTATCAAGGTCTCATCCAAGTCATTTCTCTGATGAGTCAAAGCATGCATTGTGTCGGTGTGAAAGAACTGGAGATCTGACCCCGTCTGGACACCAGACTGTACTGAGCAGGAGGGACAATAACGTAAAAATAACATGTTTTTATTTTTACTTTTTGAGTGTAAGAGTTGATCTTTGGAAATTATTTACAAAAAAATGTAAGAATAAAGCTCCAGTTGCAAGCTTTAATCACAAGTGAAGAGCATCAAACAAACTATAATAGGGCCGTTTTGGCGCAGTGGTTAGAGCGTTGGTCATCAGATCAAGGGGCGTTGGTGAACTCCAGTTCGAATCCCCCCTCGGCTGCCGCCTCGTGTCCCGCATTTACTCCCGTGGGCAATGTCCGCAGTAATGACTCTTACACGTCTAATATGTGTAATGTGTAAAGCGCTTTGAGCACCTCTAAAAGAGCTCTAATAAAAAAATGTAATGCATTATTATTATTATTATTATAATAACAAACTGTTGTGCATTTTTCAAACTCCACTGATTCAGCCTGTTAAACTATGTTGAAGAGCGGTACATCAACATTTGTATATGTTCAATAACTTATTTTACAATGATGATACTTTTTTGGTTTACCTTATAAATGTGTGCTTGCCTAATATCTTTTCAACTAATGTTATTATTTTATTTTGTATCTGCCCGTTCCCTTTGCTGTAACTCTTTGAATTTCCCCACATTGTCTTCTGTGCTTCAATTATTTTATTCACAGACGTATTTGTTGTCTTTATTTATTGAGGGGAATCGACATCCTGGTATTTCTTTAAAGGACACTTAGTATCGAGTCTGACAATTAAGTCTGGAGAACATTCAGTTAACGGAAGAAGGAGTGGACTTGGGCCTCGGGTCATGTCAGAAACCTGGATCCTACAACAAGGGATGGTCTGATGCTTTAGATGTGTGTCCTGTACGTACAAAGATGTGCTGAAGAGCAGAATAATATATGTTGAAACATAGATAGCTGCTGCAGTAAGATTGCAGCTGCTCTTCTGATTGTTTATCGGCATCTAAAGACGTTCTACAAAGGGAGTCGGAAACAGGCTTCAACTTAAGGAGGGTTTATTCACTCCTTTGTTCACACACGGACACAGGTTACATGAACAGGTGGTTTACCCTCACACCGAACACCACACCCCAACTCACACCCATATATAGTAGTGTGTACGTCACAACTTCCCCGCCCTCCCCCAGCCACAGGCCCGCACCCAGACCAGCATCACTGTGCAGCTCTGTGATTGGCAGAGAGACGGGGGATGCTTGAGTGACACACTCAGCACCCTATAGTATACAGCAGGGGTCTTCAACTAAAATTCAACGAGGTCCAGTTAGAGAAAATCTCCCCATGCAAAGGTCCAGAACATCAAAATGTCTAAGTTGCTTCATGAATTAGTGTGATATATATTGAAGTGACTGTAGCTTTATCAACGTCTGCATGTAATCAACAGCTGACTGCCAATCAAATAAAGAAAGTACAAAAACAACAATATTTATTGTCAATTAACATTTCTTAAATACTGTGGATATGTGTAATGTTTAAATATTGAAGTTAAATGCATCAATCTGGTGCACTTTGAGAGCAACATTAAGAGATCTATGGATACATCTCTCAACACCCATATGAAACAGAACTGTAAGCATATTTTCCTTTTTGGATATTTTACAAATCACTCCCCTTTTAAACTCTATTCTTGTTATTTTTAACAACTTTTTTGTTGCTGTCATATAGTATTTTATACCTGTTTTTCATTTAGTCTCATTAATAACTATAATGATCATATCAAGGTGTGCCTTAACCTCACTGAGCTGAGGTTATTTGAGCCTCTCAGGAGAGAGCTCTCTTCCACCTGGTTGTAGAAAAGCTATTTAAATTCGTTAGCATAGCTAGCTAACCAGATGCTAATAACAACAGATCGCCACTGTGCTTACAACTAAAGACACAGCCACGCAAACACTGCGGCATGTGTACGGCTCCTTATGGGTACTGCAATATTTGAAGGGCTGGAGCGGCGTTCCGGTGCTCTCTGTCAGCACTCCTTTCAGAGGAGACATATACCACGGGAAGACACGTTACGCTCGTGCTGTGTTCATGAACCTGTCCTTGGCCAGGAAAAACAGGTACTCGCTTGTTTAATTATTTTTGCGGTCTAGATTTCTTCTTCTTTTTTGAAGTGGGAAGTTGTCTGTCTGTCGGACTGACTCCCACCCCCAAAACGAAAACTCTTCGGTTCTCCACGAATTACACAAGTCACCCAAATCAGCGTTAAAAAAGCGGGAGGCGCCGAAAAATCCTCTCTTAATGTATTGATTATAGCTCCGGGTCCATATAGGTCAGCGTCTGGGTCCGGATCCGGACCGCGGTCCGCCTGTTGCCGACCCCTGGTATACAGGGTCGCTACAATATGTTCACACTTAACATGCAAGAAGATTACAGCCTTCCTTTCCCTTTGGACTATACTTAATACACTGTGTAATGTCTTCTTATCACTGTGTAATGTGTTGATGATGCAAAAGTACTGTAGTAACTAATGTGGCATCAATACTTTACAACCTGTACCAGTGATCAGTGTATCATCAAGAAAGCAGCGAAACAAGAAACATTAAATAATGAATAGGTGGCCATGGTATAAGCGTTTGCACGTCGATTTGGATAAAAGCTAAATGCCATGGAATCTAATAAATCTATTTTTTTATCTCAGCCACTTACAGCTCTTCCTGAAGAGTAAACAAAGCTGATGTTTCCCCCAAGGTGAAAACCAATGCTCCAGCAATAGATTAACAAACACAATCTGACTTCCTCTATTGATTACAGCCTTAAGTTAAATAGCAACTCAAACTAAATTGAAACAATACAATACGCTTACATCTCTGCAGGTAATTTGAATCAATCATTAGCCAGTCCTGTTTAATTTAGAGCATGTTTGCCCGTGGGGAAAAGAACATTGCAGAATTACATCTCACGACTGCAATAGGAAAAGCAGGGGACTGCACTGTATCTTGTGACGGACTGTATCTTCCTGCAGACAGACACACACACACACACACGCACGCACGCACGCACGCACGCACGCACACACAGCTCTTGGGGGTAGATTTGACGCAGGCTTAATGAATGTGTTCAGAACCATAAGGCAGCTTTACAACACAAAGGGTTTTCCTCCGCGTGCTGCATCGCAGTGGGGTGCTATTTCTTTTGATCTGAATGAGTGTCTTACAGTTTCACTCCCTCCCTCTTCCTCCCCACCTTGATCTGAGGCTCAGGTGAGCGCAGCAGGGCGCCGGCAGCGGGCAGCTCATATTGTACATGCGGAGGAGCGCTCTCGTCTCGGTGGACTCTCTGCCGTTTCATGAGAGACCGGCAGACCTGCGTGGTTTCACCCGGACGGTCTGGTTTTTTAATGAAACGACCTGTGAGCCAGACTTCAAAGAAAAAGTAACCTTGTAATTTCAGTGGAACAGATCTAGTGCTCGTGCCTGCGGGCAGAAGCTCGTTCAGAGTGGAGAGGTAGTGCTGGATAACTTGGACATAAGAACTTAATTGCGATTATATTTGTCTAATTATATACACAGTATAGGAATTAGAATTAGGAATATTATTCACGATATCTTTTTTCAAGATGATTACTTCATAGGAATATTTCATTTATATAACAGATGTTAGGGACTTGCAGCAGCGCCACAACACATTCATAACAATATTTTGCCTTTACTAAATATTGCGCCTACTCAAAAGTCAGCCCACTCTCTTCAGACTGCGTACAAATGCAATAGATACGCAGAAGTCCGATGTTGCGTGAAATTATACTCCCACGTGACGTTTGTTATGAACGTATCTTAAATGCGTTTATTTTCAACATATCTTTGCCATTTATTTAACCCTAACCCAATAAGCTGCTGTCCCGTGTATTGCACCGCAACCATTAAAACTGTCATTGGAACGGCCTGAAGCCACAGAGCTCTTTGTTTTAATGTTTGAGGTGCGATATTAGCGTATCATATCCACGCAAAATCGGACTTCTGCGTATATCTATTGCACGCCTTTGCAAAGTCGTGTCATTGGTACGCAGACTGTGAGACCGGGTTGCAAAAGTAGTTTGTGTGCGTGTGTGTGCGCGCGTGCGTGTGTGTGCGTGTGTGCGTGTGGTTGTAAGTCATGAATAAAGCAGTCGTGTTGTCAGTGAGTTCCCTGCTGGCGTGAGGACCGGCTGCAGCTCTGCTCTCTGATCTGAAGGCAGAGTCAGACACTAAAGAAACAGCACAATTACACGCGTAATGAACACTGCCGCGCGGAGAGATTGCAGCTCAAAGTGCGCCAGCTGGGCTGCTGGATGAGAGGGAGAGTCACATTGGTCGCCAGGTTTATGAAATGTAGACAAAGAGAGAAGAGTAAAAGGTGGAATTGAATAAATAATCAAACTGAAGTGAGGTGAGAAACTGCTTTTAGATGTGTTTTCATTAGTGGCTGGTTTCACATCAGATTAGATTAAAACACTTCATATCTGTTATTTCTCTCCATGCTGAGAGCTGTCGGCTGCTTTCTCATCAAACATTTGGTCAGTTATTCCATATTTTATTCTTTCTTATTCCATTGCAATTTAAATACTGTTATATTTTACTATATGTTTTATAATTTTCTACCTGTGTTCTTAATTCTTATTTTACTTGTGTATGCACCACGACACCAAGTCAAATCCCTCGTACGTGTAAACCTACCTAATAAACCTGATTCTGATTCAGGACGTCGCTTAATGTCTAAAATACTTTTCATAAAAGCTGTTATCCAAAGATAGGGCTGCACGATTTAAAAAGAACGAACTAATTGGGATCATTTTGACTGATATTGCTAATAAAATATGATTCATGGTTTTGGAGGGATTGATAAGAGACATATTGGAACTGATCCTGGTGTGAATTTTGAAGAGGATCTGTAACAAAAAGAGACATTTGATGAAGTCTGTAGAATATGATTTGTAGGCCGTGACATCTCCTGTATGCAACACACAATACTTACCCCAGAATAATATTTAGACATATCTGTAACACATATTGCTGCAATTTGCATATTGCACTAGCTTTGCCATTATGATTGTGCAGCTCCATGAAAGAGTGTTACGTTGTGTTGGCTGCAGGGAGAGAGCGGCCTCTCTGATGACCTTGTTGTCTCTAAACTATCATTCAGAGGTCTTGAGCTAAGTAGCCTTTTGATCCAAATGATGTTATTAATCAGAGGAGGGGAAACACTAATGCCCTTTATAATGAGAGGGCTGCAGTCAGCATGCCTCTTCAACTCCTGCAGAGCGCTCGGCCCCTTCAGCGTCTGCTGCTCTCATTCTCGCCTCACCCTCCTCGCACTTTTCTTGTGACATGCTTTCATTATTTTGTCTTGTTTCATATCTCCTACGGGGGAGATTGAGGACAGAAATAGGGACAAAGAAGGTAAAACAATAGCTTGTTTTGTTTTTTCAACAAAACACAGATTAGTGGAGGCTTTCATCCGAAGTTTCTCTTCACACTGGGAGCGTATTCGATTTGTTTAACACGGATTCCCAGCAGGAAACAAACCTCACAGCCAACTGCCAGCTGTGAGGCGGTGAGGCTGTTATATTTATGATACTAACTAGTTCATCCTTTTCCTTTCAAAGAAGTTACTATTGAAAGTTATTCATTAGTCATTAGAGAAGGTTTCATACGTTTCCTTTGGTTGATTACCAAAGACATGATATATTTTATAGGGACAGAAAGAATCCTTAATATATGGAAAGCTTTCCTTTTGAAGACATGGTCTGATCATGATAATGCAACAGCAGTGAAATCTAAAACATTAAGCTGCTTGCCAAGTAAAATACTAATGTATTTTGTGCGAGTCACCTCACAAACACACACACATCACTATGAAGGATTTCAGTTTTAAAGTCTTCGTTTAAGAGATAATTAAAACAAATAATGTAGCATGAGTATTCAGCCAATCTCCACCACAGCAGCATCATAAACCACAACAGCAACTATTATCAAGAGATGCTCAATTCCACCTCTGAGCACCTCTCCGGAGATGCATGGTTGGCGGCTGCTTGGAAGCAGCAGTGGGAGAAAGCCGGACCCTCCCGCATCCATCGCTACATCTGGGACCCAGGAGATGGCGCCATAGGAGGAGACGACCTACCACGCCGGCAATGGACCGCACTCTAAACCGCCTACGAACTGGGGTCGGTCGCTTCAAAACATCGATGAAGGAGTGGGGCCTGGCAGACTGTGCTGCATGCGAGTGCGGTGACCCTGAACAGAATCACCACCTGCCCTTTATATATATATGTATATGCCATTTCCCCCTTAAACTGTGGGTTTTCTCTGGAACTTTTTCCTTGTACGATGTGAGGGTCTAAGGCAGTGTTTCTCAAACTTTTTCATTCCAAGGACACTTAACCAATAAAAAAACACTCGCGGACCACCTAACTCCACAAATATCAAAAGACACATCGTTTGTCTAGAACAGATTACAAATCGCCTGAAAATGGTACAACAGGTGGCCACATGTGTGATGAAGGTGTTGTGCTGGGCTATATCATGCAATATAAAGTGTAACTTAACCTCGCTCCATTGCGGAGATATTCCCGCGAGAGTGCGGAAAACTGAAATGTATTTAAAATGTGAAATGTTACCAATATACTCACGGACCACTAGGGGGCGCTCACGGACCAACAGTGGTCCGCGGACCACACTTTGAGAAGCACTGGTCTAAGGACAGAGGGTGTCGTTTTTCTCATACTGATATTCTGAACAATCTGTGCTGTTGTATTTGTTGAAAAGTGTCTCTACTGTAGGCTATTTTTATTATATGTACAGCACTTTCGCTCGACCAAAAATCGTTTATAAATGTGCTATATAAATAAAACTTGATTTGATTTGATTTGGACCACCCTCGGAAGCCAGTCTCTTCGACTCAGGACCAGAGATGCGGGCATGGCTACACGACACCGGGTTGGACCTCTGACGTTACACGAAAGAAGAAGAAGCAACTTAGAAACAAAGAGGAAAAGGTCCCGTCTCTTTCCGACCGGACCTTGGTGTTTATATGGTTGCTATGTGGCTCTCCAGTGAAGCTATAAACAATTGTGGGGAGTAAAACCACACATCTATTCCCTTAGAGCAGGGAATAATCGAAAAGATCAATCTGGGGTGGAATCAGAACAATAAAGCTGCTCACTGAGGGGAAACTGTGAGTCTGACCTCGCTTAAGACAGAGTCATGAGGACAGAAAGGCATTTTACTGCCAAGCCGATATCACCAAGGAACCAGCAGGCAGAGAAACACCTGATATGAACACGGCCAAAGGTTGAGCACAAGCCGCAAGCAGCCAGTGTGCTGCTCTTCAATCTGGACAGCTATGTGTTCACATGAAGAAAAGGATAGCCTCAATACAAAACGCCTTTGGATGTAGCATAACGTTTCGTATTCTGTGTCTGTCGGTTCCTCTGGTATTAACGTCTAGCGGCAAAATGTAAAAATTGAAAATGGATGGTTTCTTGTTGCAAAGGGCTTGACAAGGCTCTTTGGCTCACACACCAAACAAACAGAAGGAGGATTAAAAAAAAACGGCCCCTGACCGAATTGCAGTGTCACTCTGCCGTGAAGAAGTAGAAACCAGACGACTCACAAAAATCAAAGGAAGGAATAGCCTAAAAAGCCAGCCTTCGGTGCGTCTGCTATGAAGGAAATACACAAAGTCCCTCCAGAGCTTCTGTCTCTGATAATTGCCACGAAGAGCCCTCTGCGTCCAAAACACAGTCAACTGCCACTCGACGCCTGCAGAAGGCTCATCGTTAAAATGTTGTGCACAGAGGTGTGAAATCGCTCAGCGCTTTTAGGTTCGACTACAATCCAGGAGACACGCAGAGACGGTTTATGCTTAATAATACGCCGCTGTAGTCCATTTGCATTGGATAAGCTCCAGCTGCTGCTCCATCACTTTTGTCACAGCATGCGGTGCTATCCATGTTTTTCCCTTTTTAAATTGATCGAGAACATGGTGGTTATGTTTCGAATCAAGTAATAAAGGAGAAATTGTTCCTCATAGTAAAAATAGACGCAGATCAGAGGAGTATCGTTTTATTGATTTGTCAGATGGATATTTATTCTATAGGAAGTTTTAGGCTTTTGTGATTTGTATTTGTATCACCTGTTCCGTTCAACTTAGTATTCAGAAATCGTCTTTGTACGCTCTACTGAAATATGTAATGTGTTGTATGTTCAGCTGACCTGCTGTGCTCTTAGATTTACTGCGCGGCATGAGCACTTAAGTGGAATTAATTAAGTGGAAATGTAGCAACTGAACACCGTGTCCATTTCCCCCCATTATAGGTAGCACATAATATATTCCGTTGCAGGCATCTTGCTCTGGAATAACTACTTAACATCAGTGTCTCCCTAGGAAATCATTCAAAATGATGGGAACCATAAAACAGCGTTTGGCCATAAGGTGCACTTAGACTACAGGGTTCATCCTGAGAGTTACATCCCGCCTCCAGCGCTTTATTAAACTTTTACATTTCTGTTCTTTAACTTTGCCAAATACATCGAAAGAACGGAAGACGCCTAGTTCCTACTGACGAAGGAGAATTCATTGATGTATTGGTTTGACATTATCATATTGCTGCTAAAATCCCCGAAGATTGTTCACTTCCAAAAACCCAGCCGCATTTAACTGAAGTCTGCTGAGAGTCCAGATAGTATTTTCCTCCTCATATGTCTCGAATTCTGACATGCGAGAATTCAAAGGGATTAAACAATGTGGAATTGAAAAGTACAGATGTTGCCCTGTGGTAAACACGCCTCTGGCTTCCTTCAGGCAGACAGCAGATCTGGGATCTGTTACCATCCTCTTTCTGTTCCCCAGAGCGAACAACGTGGTTCATTCTGTTCTTCATCAATGATTTACAGCTTTGGATACAACTAAAGTTCACCAAAATTGTATTTTTAGAAGCCATGAATTTCACAAAGTGGTGAATTTCGTTCTTAATGTGGGTTGAGTTGTGTCACATGACATGGATATGGGCGGGACTCAAAGTCGATGTCATCACCTGTTTAAGAAATAGATGGTTTCTGTTTGTTTGTTTTTGTAACGGTACGTCCACACGGCAGCGTCGCGTTGAAGCTTGCCGGTGGGCGTGTCTGGCGCGCGACCAATAACCAATCGCATTAATCTCCCGCCCCGGACACACAAGCACGCGGTTTGATTGGCTAGCGCTTGTACTGGCATATGATTTGATTGGCTGACGCTTCCGTCGAAGCTTAAAAAGTTGAACTTTTCTCAACTTTCGAACCCCACTGCAGTTCGGCAAAGCGTGACGTCACCCCATTCAAAGTGAATGGGAAGCGTCTCCGTTGAAGTGGACGAAGTGGCCGAGTGGACGGGCCGTACATTTTGATAGCCGGATTATTTTGATCATAATTTCTGTGCTTGATAGAATACATTGATCATTTTTAATTAAACTAAGATTACTTCAAGACATTTTGGATCCCAGACAGTTTTCGATGTCAGACTAAAGCCAACACATCCTCACTCCCAGGTCGGCCTATGTTGACGTTATGTCAAGTCCCCTGCCGGCTTTTTCCAACGCAAGGGGGGGGGCCTTAGCGTCCATTTTCAACGCCAGGGGGGGGGCCTTAGCGTCCATTTTCAACGCAAGGGGGGGGGCCTTAGCGTCCATTTTCAACGCAAGGGGGGGGGCCTTAGCGTCCATATTCAACGCAAGGGGGGGGCCCTTAGCGTCCATGTTCAGCTTTCCGGGATGTCCATGTGCTTCTATGGACGCTCATGTAAGCACGGCATTCGTTTGTGTCAACTGCCCTTAAAGGCAATGAAGACACTACACTACCCAGAATCCCCAGCTATCGTTTGGCCTACACCATGTGCTCTGTTTGACATCACGTGATTTCTCCCTGCAGAAAAAGAAAACATGGCCGAACTTCGTTTTATTCTGGGTGTAAAATGCCTATTTTAAAGTTAGTTTGGCCATTAAAATGCGTTTTGATGTCATTTGATGCGAGAAATATGAGTTGTTATTTCAGATTATGTGTGCAGTGGATGTACATGATCTTTAGTTTGCTAGTTATTACGAAGATTACTTCAGGAAATTGCGTCCAACGTTTTCATTGTTACCAAGGTGGTTGCTAGGGACGCTGCTATCGATATTATTTCTGTTATGTTGTGCAACTGTTTAATGGTGTTATCTTTATTGCTACCCCCTTCCCCGTCAATGTATAGTGTTGGTCCACAGCCTAAACATATTAGTTTAACAAAATCCGCATCTAAAGATACGTTATTTTCCCCTGTGCAATTCCAGTCTCACATCTCACAGCACATCGTCATTAACAAATACCGGAAACAGACCCAAAACATTTTTAAAAAATAAAATAATACCTTATTCCGAGTGCTCTTGCTTTTCTCTTTGAAAGTCATCACATAACGGCATTGTAATACACGGTTCGGCTGCATTAAATATTACATATCTGCCGCAGTTCTGTATTTATAGAGCCCTGATGAGAAGACAAAGATGAGGAACTGAAAACGTGACGTGGATCATAAATATATCAGCCATTAAACAACATCTTACATTTATTTTCACACATTACGTCTCCTTGCAGTATCAACACTAATTCGGCTCACTTTTATATTTGATCCAATTGGTAGATAGGCTGCATTTACACCATAAAGGTGCACACCTGATATAAAGAGACACCTGGTGGTTAAAGCATGTTATTGAATTTCATTATTTTTATTATTAGATATTAAAAGAATCCCTATAAAGTATATTCATTACTCGTTATTCTCTACTAATAGTTAATTAAAGACTGTATATAATGACTATTTTGCACATCCCGTTCAAGATTTCAAGATGTTCTAAGGTTTATTGACATATCATATAGGCCTACACAACTGTGGTGTAGTTCTGCACTGAATGAAAAACTTGGGTCGCAGGTTCCTCAATAGTACATTACAAGACATCTATCAATATGTGTGCATACCTCCAGCAATGTTAACTATGTTGTATGTATACTATGATGTAACGCAAATGTTCCAACTTGGGATCAATAAAGTATATCTTATCTTAAGCTGATCGATGGCTACTGCCATATTTGCAAAATGTGCCTCTGAACCTTGACAAGTGCATGTTTCAGGCTTATCAATTAATGTAATGTAATGTTATCAATTAACAACAGGAGGGGTCACAAACATAAGTCCAGTTGTTAAATAAAGCTCTTCTGACCTTAGCTGGCGTGTGGGTATATATATTAATGCTGCCCATTATGGGCACAAGCAATTTACACCCATTTATTAATTATATGTTTTAAATATGAGTGTTTCCTGTCCCCTAAACCTCCAGGGATGTACACAGTTTAATACTGGCAACTTCTTATTATGGGAAATACGAACACGTCTTTTAAAACTACAACTCCCAGTAGAGACGTGCCATAGAGAACATGTTGCGAAACAGAATAGCCAGCATGTGTAGTTCTGGGGACAGGGTGGGGGAGGGGGGGAAACGCGGTGGACCCGTTCAAATCCAGTTTTGAACAGTCTGCCGTGGTTCCATCCCATTTCAAGTGCTGTTCGAGGCTCGGTAACCCTCGGAGCACACTCTCCAATCACAGAGCTTGAGGACGATCACGGGGTTTGCCAAACAGAGCACATGGTGTAGTCCAAACGATAGCTGGGGATTCTGGGTAGTGTAGTGTCTTCATTGCCTTTAAGGGCAGTTGACACAAACGAATGCCGTGCTTACATGAGCGTCCATAGAAGCACATGGACATCCCGGAAAGCTGAATATGGACGCTAAGGGCCCCCCCCCTTGCGTTGAAAATGGACGCTAAGGCCCCCCCCCCTGGCGTTGAAAATGGACGCTAAGGCCCCCCCCCCTGGCGTTGAAAATGGACGCTAAGGCCCCCCCCCCTTGCGTTGGAAAAAGCCGGCAGGGGACTTGACATAACGTCAACATAGGCCGACCTGGGAGTGAGGATGTGTTGCTAAAGCAACCAGGCGCAACAGCTTAGCCCCTCAGTAACCTGCAGTCTGTTTCCTGAAGTCGCTGGAGTATTGAATATTAAAGTGATCTTTTGTTTTGTTTCATGAAATGTCAAAGCATTGTGAATGTTAAGACTTTAAATGGAGAAAAAGCGTCTCGGTTCTCGCTGCGCATCTCAAACTGGCACATGGCCAAGGACGTCCGTCTACAGCTCCGAGCTGCAGTCACTGAACACGCTAAAATCCCCCCGGACAGAAACACTTCCTGTTGTTGTTGTTGCCGTGATGAAATGACCTTGGACTTGTTGGGTTTGGAAACATTTGAAACAAAGCCAACTGACGCTTGAGAGTTTTGGATTTCCATCAGCATTCAGTAGATAAAGAGTCCTCAGAGAGCCAGACAGCCACAACACATTTGTTCGGAGCTTTTCCCTTCATGAGTAAAATATGCTGTTTATTATTTAAGAGTTCGGCGCGCAGATGTCTCATTAGTTTGCTGTGATTTTCCATAATGTCAGTTATCAGGTTAATAAGAGGCAGGTGTGTCTGCAGCAGCTGTGAGGTAAAATGCTTCATCCTGTTTATCACCTCACCTCGTTAACGTCATGGTGAAGGAAACATGTGGAGCAGACTTAGCTTTAAGCTTTTGGGACACTGCACAGATCATTTATAATGTTTACTAAATAGCCATTAGGGCAGGAAGTATTGAGGTCTCTTATCATGCGAAATGCACTTTCTGATGTCTTTTATACATAAAGGTGTGTCGGGGAACTCACGCAGCGTCAGAAAATAAAACCCTCTCTCTTTTCCTCCGTACCCAAATCTCTAAAAACGGGGAACAACGGAGCTGATACAGATTTGAGTCCGATATGACGTGATATCTGAAATGTGGAGCCACGGCCCAATCAGAAACGTTGCTATCAGAAACAATGCCTGACTGTTTTGGGCGTAATATGGTCGGTGTTTACATTAGCATCGCTAACACTCAGAGCTAACCTGTGCTGGAGAGCATGTGTGTGAAGAAGCAGGAAGTAGAAAGGAACTCACCTTGTGGTATAACCGGCAAGAGAGAAAGCCTTTGAGCTCCAGACTGTTTCAGATCCTTGATAATCCATGATATGGCGTTTCATCACGGCAGCATTTAGTTTAGACGGTAGCTGCCGGGTCCCGCATGAGCTCAGACCCCTCCTTTTTAATTTTGTATCAATAATCTTTTCAAGCTTTATACCCCAAATCAGCACTTTTGAAACAGGAAGTGGAATAGAGGGATATGAGGCGTGGCTGAAAATGGGTGATCTGTTTGGTATTTGGAGCAAAACACTTCATAGACATGTTTTTTATATATTTTTATATATCTGAGAGACCTATGCCAGCGCCTAAAAATAGCACGATAGGTGACCTTTAAGTTACAGTACTGATGCAGCAATATAAAAACAGAATGTTATAAATGAAAAGTCCTGAAATTGAAAGTGTTAAGTCAAATTATGTAATTATAATGACGAAAATGCTTTAGGAATTCCAATTAAATTAACTTAATGCAGAAAAATCCCAACATTCAATCATTTATTTGAAAGAAAAATGACTTTTATCCATACTTGCAGGCCGATACATGGAGCATTAGTTTAAGTTTTACCATACCTTCAAATTGTATCAAGCTTCATGGATTGTGTGTGATAAAACCTTCCTTTGTAAAGTTACTAAAGCCATCAGATAAATACTGTATAGTGGAGTGAAACTGAAATAGATTTGGAAAAGAAAGTGGACTGAAAAGAAAAGACTCGGATAAAGGAAGGATCTGAAATGTAAACAGTACTTGGGTAAATCAAGTGAGTTACAAGTAAGTGGTATTGACACTAGGTTTACCTCTGTCTACTCTGTATCACCACAACAAAGGGAATGCCTTTGATATGAGAGCAAGTCAATTCATTGCAAAGTATTAATTCTAAAGCGTTGAAGCGAAGTCTGAATGTGTCCATGCACATAATCGCCCTGCTTCTGCTTCTCTGAGAGACTCTTCTTTAGTCCTGAGGAGTTTTTATAATCTTCCCTCTGAGTGGCTTTAAGTCATCAAACAGTCTGTCCTCCGCACTACGCCTGAGCAAACAGAAAGGAAACCATTTCGTGAGCAGGATTTACTTTGAAAACTAAAGCTCGCTGGATTAAAAGTGTCTGAATGTATTAAGAGATTAAGAGGAAGCTGATTATGGGTTGTGTCTTTGAATCTTATTGCTCTGTTGTTGCACTGATGGACCCACAGCTGAGATCTTAAACGCAATGCTGTATTGTTTTTATCCCAGTATATTTATCAGAGACCTTTCTATTTGCAAATTTTGTTTAAGATGCGATATGAGGCGCTTTCACACCGGAGAACTTTTCCCAGTGCAGTTCAGATAGTTCGTGAAATGTTGCGTTCACACCAAAGAAATCCGGAACTAGAACTTAGTTCATGAGAACCTTTTCACCCACTTTTAGTGCCTGCTAGAGAGCAGGTTATTTCATGGGGAGAAAAAGGTTTCTATTTCTGATTGGCTGGGCGGATCGCAAACCACGCCCGTAAACCTCGGAAAAGTTTTGAGAAGCCGCCATTGTATTTGCTGGCATTAGCATTATTAGCATTAGCATTAGCCCCACACACCAAGGGAGAGAGACTAATTTATGGCATCACAAAAGAAAACATGGGAGCGGTGGAGATGAGGAGGTGTCGGCGTTCTGGCGATTTACTGGGAAGGCTTCAGGAGAAGCTGCTGTTTATCAGTTCGATAAAGTCATGCCTAACAGCGACATTTTACATAGCAGCATTTGCCACGGAAGGCGAGTGGCAGCTACGGTAAACCTTCTCTTACTCTGGCATCTTGTGGCAACTCCCGTTGCGGCAAGTTGTGGCATCTGTGGAATATGCCGGAAGTACTTGCCACAGCCTGCAGATGCCACGAAATGAGCCAGGCCCTACTGCCCAATGCAGCACACCCTCCCGGCCATCAGAGTCGAACCCGCAGTTCGGAGGAACCGACCGCCAGAGCACCGGCACTAGGCCGGGCCGGCGTGGAGGCCCTCCGACAGCGGGTCGCGTTTGCCATTCGATCAGTGAGAGTGCCTAAAAACACTCCGGAAATAAATAAGGGCCTCTTTAAAATGTTTATCAAATGTTAACACCGAGTTAAAATGCCAATATGCACTTCCGGGTAAAACATTTCTAATAAAAACATTACATAAAAGCAAAGAGTGATCCGTAAAACCAGCAGGTGATATGCTGCACATTTTAAAAGTATTAAAATGATGCTTAAAACAATAAAAACGATCGAGCTGATGAGATGCTATTCTCTCTGATGTGGGACCTGGTGTGCGGCCTGGTGTCTGCGTGCATCCTTCTCCATACATCCACCAGGGAGTGGACCAGCTGCCTCAGAGCATGCTGGGAAGCTGGATGCGGCTCTGCATGGCTGCGATCTAAAGATGCATTTTCTGTACAATTAAAATCCCCACCAAAGAATAAGAAATCCTCCGTGGCACAACCGTTTAAAACATCGTTAGCTTTGAGCAAAAACAGCTTCCTCTCTGTTTGTTGGAGCATACACGTTTATAAAAACAGCTGTAAAAAGGTCAAACCGTGCTTTTATTGAAAGCAACCTCCCATTGATAAGATGCTCGACCTCCAGAGAGACAGGACTAAAAGACTTGGAGAGGAGGAAGCCCACCCAGCCCACTGAGAGAGGTGTTGTGGCTTCAAACGACTTCCCCCTCCCACTCCCTTCTCCAGTCCGTCTCATTAAAAACGTCGCTGTGCGTCTCTTGTAAAAAGAGAACATCGATATGTTTTATTTTTGCAGTCTGAAATATTAAAGCCCTCTTTCTTTCCTCTCTGGCTCCATTTAAACTTCCCGCTCTAAAAGTATCCATTTCGAGTGAGATGTTCAAAAATTAAACACAGACATCGGAGGTTTTTAAAATCACCGCTGCCCATTTGCTTCCTCACTTCCGTAACATTTCATTCAGCCTGTATATTTCCAGCTCATCCAGGACTGCTCTCTCCGGCTCACGAGTTCTTGCTGAGGCACAAAAAACGGACAAATCTGGGAAATATTCTTCAATGATGACGTTAGGTTGGTTTTTTGTCTGCACCAGGTCATTCTTTATCATTTCGGCCGAGTACATTTTTTTTTGTTGGCCACTGCTCAAAAAACCTGGCACATCGCTGCTGTCACACACAATCATCCCAACTCTCATCCGCCTGTTCTTGCTCTCTTTCTTCCTTTCCCTCACTCACTGTTTCTTGCAACGGTCGATTCATCGTTTTTATTTCTCCTGCCTTTAGTAGCAGTCTCTCTCACTCTCTTGTTTTGTCCAAATGTGTTTCCCCATCTATATCCTCCTCCTGTGCTTTACTGACTTCACCTGTGCCTACCTTTTCTTTTGCCAGATCCCCTTGTGGTTCATTGATGATTCCAGGGTTTTTTCACCATTTGTATTTGCTTTTTTATCTTTTTTTTTCTCCCATCCCCCTTTTCTTCTGCTTCACACAAAACCACCACCTCATTTTCCTGGACATAATCACCCACACCCTGTGCAACACCACCGCACCGCAAGCCGGGCACAGTACTTGGTGTGAAAGCGCCTATTGCTGTATGGTGAACTACCCAACAGTATATTAAAGGACTTTAACTTATGCACAACGGAACATATATACAGTTAAATGCAACGTACTCATTAATGCAGCAGTGAAATTAATCCAACAATTCCTATATAGCAGTAACAGCAAACATATTACATACTTTAAGTACTGATAATCCTTCCAAACTAAAGGAGGATTTGAATGCAGGACTTCTAGTTCCATTGGGAAATGTTTTGCAGTATTTTTACTCAAGTTAAGGGTCGAAATAGTTCTTCCCCTCCTGATGAGCAACATTCATGACCTCAGAATTAACATTTCCCACTACAGGCGAACAATTAAAAATCCCTTCTATCCTTTTCTTTTGTTACCTTTAAAGATTAAGAGACTACTTTCGGTTTATTTGCTGTTCTCTATCTCGTCACATGTACCTTCATCTCTCAGCACTGCCTCTTCAGTTCTCTCTGGCTTGTGTACATTGAGTCTGTGGTTTCATCTATCTGTGTCAATCAGCTCAGCACAAACTGTGCGGATGTAAGCACAGTTTCTTTAAAGCCTCGGTAAAAGATTGATCACATCATGGATTCTTCCTGTGGTGTTCTGGCTCCTTCAATACTCTTTAAATCAGGAGGGTGCACATCGTAGACTTTGGCTTTCGCTCGGCAGCTATCTTCTGTTAGGGAGACAGGTCGGTCCGCTGGAGGATCAGAACGGAGTATAACTTAGTGGATGAACGATTATGGCCAAAAAGGTCATTCCAATTATTTTTGATCAATATCTAAACCACAAATACTCATCATTATTATTCCTGATTATTACTCTGGACTGTTCAAAGTTTTAGTTTGTTCAGGTAACGTTTGATTTCATTCATCAGGTTCATTAAATCGCGGAAAATCTGAATCACAATTCAAATAAAAATAATTGCGCATCCCTTCGACCGACATTAAAGTGAAAAAGGAAAGATTTGTGATTGAACTTGTTTGATTATATCTGGTACTGCTTCAATCAAGACCCTCAGTGTTGAACTTGCAGTGATTGGAGAGCAAAGTGTCAGGAAGGTTTGGACGGAGAAACAGAAGTCCTGTGAAGTCAGCGAGTCGAGCTGCTGCAGGTCAGAGCGTCCGGCCAGCTGCTTGTTCAGATGATGATGACAGGTGTTGATGTCGGTCCCTGTCTGCTGCTTCTGTCTTCTCTTCACAAGCTGTGTCATAGTGCAGAGAGACAAAGAGGAGAATCTGCTGCTACCCACACACCCTCCTGGCTTCCTGTCAGAGCCAACACTTCCTGTCTGACGGCCTCCTGATAGAATCCAGAGGAGACCAGACTCTTCCAAAGGTTTATCAGCAGCGCCCAGCAGCAGCACAATTACACCACCATCTACAATGGAGATGATGACTGGAACCAGCTTCTGGAGATTTACATAACTCATAATGACGGTCTCTCTCTCCGCTTCATTTTCTCTCTCGTCCATCCTGCAGCTTTATTCTCAGCTCCGCAGTTAAACCTGTTAACTGGTGACACAGAGCAGAAGGATTCCCTCACTTCAATTCACACCGCTGTGGTTTCCAGGACTGTTGGCGGATTTAAGTTAAACAGAGATTAGTGATGGAAACAGGAGAAAACATTGTGTTTCCTTCCAAAGCAGCTCCACAAACACAAACATCTCCACTTCCTGCCAACACGCCTCCACCTTCACGGTAAACAGACAGACACCTCCTCACTTTCCAGCGAAACAAGTCCAAGCTTTTACATTGTTTTAGATATCATCGGGGGGAAATAGAAACTGCATTGCACCATTATGTGGGCGGAAGAAATGGCCCTGGATGGAAGATAAAGAGTACATTTTCCTCAAGAGGCGAACTGTGCCAGAGAGGGCAGCTATCGTGCAAATTACTCTGACATCAAAGTGCGTGATGTTTTTCCGCTGCGCTTGTTGACAGCAGATGAGTGGAGAAGTGGAACTTGTTGGGAGTAATCAGGCAAGACGGCGACGCTCCGAGCCGACACGGCGGTCAAACTTATCGGAGCATGTGAAAAGACAACGTGGCGTTCCGGCTGCTTTTGTTCCACGGTGTCCCCGCGGAGCGAATCTAACCAAGCATGCCGTGAGAGCAGATGCTGCCGCCATCAACTCATTTCACGATTTCAGATGGAGCTGCTTTAAGCCTCCTCACAAAACAAACTAAAGCAAAGAGAAACAACCGTTCCGCCGTGATGCCCCGAGTTTAGGGGATTCTCATCGTGAATTCGTTTACTGGAGACCGTGTGCAGCAGAAGTGTGGCGGCAAATCTCCGAGCCGTTCTTGGACACTTTATGCTAATCTGCTTTATCATTTGCTTACATTCGGCCTTGTTGGAGACAGCTTGGAGAATGCTGGCCACACCCACCATTGTTTCCATAAGCTGGTGTTTACCAAGCCGTCTATCAAATGTAATGGCCCAGACGGGACTGTATGTGTATTCTGTTTCTTGGCAACATTAAGTCAAGGGAAATCCTTTGCACCGATTTCTTTTGTTGACGGAAACACTGCTCGCGTACATCTGACTCTGAATTGCACCCTCATTAAAGTCACCACAGATGATCATCCAAACATCAGTTTAAAATGCAATGTATCAAATGTGTTCCAGATTGTTTAGCAAGTGATTCGTATCACGCATGTTCACAGCGCAGCTCGAACACATGCTGGAGGTTCGAGTTGAGCTTACTATAAATATGTTTCGGCTCCTCTGCTCCATATTTGATCACAAACCTGTTCGTATGCAAAATAATGTCCGTTTTTAAGGCCCTGACACACCAACCCGATTTTGGGAGTCAGAGGCCGTCAGAGGCTGTCGGGCATTCGCGGCGCCGTAGTCAGGTTGGTGTGTCCCGCACCGCCGACCGTGACACGCCTTATTTGGACTGCCTGACCCGATGCATGGCCGATTCAACATGTTGAATCGGCCATGCATCGGGTCTGACAGTCGGACCAAATAATCACTCTGATTGGCTGTTCAGCGAGCGAATCAGTGCATGAGAAGCGAAGCGGAAGTGAGGGACGTAAACAAACGATTTAAGAAGGCACACACAGACTGCTATTCATTTTCATCTCATCATGGCGATCTGGAATGATGCAAACGAAGACCTGCTCATCACCTTGATCCAGGAGAGGCCAGCTCTGTATGATATTACGGAGAAAATATACTCTTCTTCTTCTCTGTCTACCGGTTGTTGGCTCTTTTGAATGACGAATACACACTACCGCCGCCTGCTGGTAAGGAGAGTTATTGCCACTCACGCACTGAAGTCGGTGCGGTGTGTTCCCGTGCGACACATGGCCAAAACGCGGGAGAACACGGCCAGGCAACAGCCGACTTCAGCGTCGGCTAGTCCTCTGGTGGCTGCTTGGTGTGTCAGGGCCTTTAGATGCTGGAAAATGTCATTATATTACCGAACAAAGAAAAGGATATAACGAACGGCAGACTATTCTTATCTGATGCTCGCTGATAGATCATTTCATTCCACTTTCATCAAACTTCTTTTCAGTAATGTTTAGTTTTGCAAGGTTATTGAAAAGCTAATTTGAGTTCCTGACATTTATATTTGAAATGTTCTGAAGGCATATCTTTAAAACCACTTTTCCTCAACCAATGAAATGAAGAATCACTTTTGTTATTGGATCTTCCGTACTTTAGAAACGTGCAGGAATCCGTTATGCATCCGCTTTTGTTTTGTTTTGTTCCAGTCAGTCATTTCTTTGTGTTTTCGCTTCAGTGTTCCGCCCATCGATCGACGGCAGAGAGAGAAATGTCACGGAGGATCAGCAGACTGGCCTTTCTGGAGACGTCTCATTAACTTGGTCACGTTGCCATTTCCCTTTCTGTAATCACATCACACGCGTGTTTAGAGGTGAGCGGCACTTTACCCCAGAGTGGATCTCTCCTTCTGGAGTTAGTGAGTGCCGAATGAGCCGAGCCATCTGCTCCGTGACGAAGCTTCACACACTTCAAAGGTCCCCTATTATACTGTTTCTCATCAATATATTACAGCTCTCAGATAAATACAAAACATGTCTGTGAAGTGTTTGGCTCCAAACACTTCATTGCAGCATTACCCATAATCCCCTCTGTTTCCAAAGTGCTGATTCTCTGTCTGTGACTTTAGATGAAAACAAGGAGCCCCTCCCCACGCCCCTCTGAGAGAGGTTTTGTTACAAAGAACTCAATGGAGCTCTAGAGGAGATTCAGGTGATAAGGGGTTACCTTGGTTGCTGATTGGCTAATGGTTACTCATGACAACACATCGTTATGACATCATCAAGTGGCCAAAATCTGATCAGCTCATTTTCAGACAGGTTTTTATAGAAATGGATCAAAAAGAGAGAGAATCTTTGTTCCTGAAACTTTCAGAGTCTCTTTCCACAGAGGGGACACATGTTGATGTAGAAGAGACATGAAGAAGAGGGGACACATGTTGATGTAGAAGAGACATGAAGAAGAGGGGACACATGTTGATGTAGAAGAGACATGAAGAAGAGGGGACACATGTTGATGTAGAAGAGACATGAAGAAGAGGGGACACATGTTGATGTAGAAGAGACATGAAGAAGAGGGGACACATGTTGATGTAGAAGAGACATGAAGAAGAGGGGACACATGTTGATGTAGAAGAGACATGAAGAAGAGGGGACACATGTTGATGTAGAAGAGACATGAAGAAGAGGGGACACATGTTGATGTAGAAGAGACATGAAGAAGAGGGGACACATGTTGATGTAGAAGAGACCTGCCACGACCTGCCACGCATAAAGGTATGGCGTGTGTCTGCATGTGTAATGTCGGAATCACATCCGTCATGCCCGCGTTGCTGCAGCCGGAACGCGGCAAAGAAGGCGTCATGACATTAAAGGGCGCAACGAAGACTAGTTAAAAGCTTTTGCACAGTTGGTCGAGAGTGCAAAGGTTTACCTGCATGACTGTACTTTGAACACAATGAAGGAAGATACTAGAATTAATTAAAAAAAATGCAAATAGAAGTTTATAAATACAAACAGGTGACAAAAACGCCCCGAGAACCCACAGGCATGGATGTAATGACTCTATAAATAATAAACATATTTGCTTAATTATAATGAAAAACTGCAACACATACAATTATCTTGCCGTCTTAAACTTTTTTCCTCGATACAACTGTTCACACCTCAAACTGCAGGGACAGTCATTCGTGTTTTTCATCAAATTAAATTAAACAACAAACATGAAAAAGCCTGAAACAAAGATATCTCTTCATCATCAAACTAATCTGTTTATGTTGCACCCTTTCAGCCACGACCAGCTCTCCCTGTGTGGGCCTGTTCGCTCATTTGTTTCAAGTGTCCTTATCCACTGAGCCCTTTAGATGGTAGCTGAGTGACTGAGCGAGAAACTGCTCTTCAAGTACGGCTCAATAAAGCAAAGCTCCGCGGGGTGGAGTGGCTGCTCTGCATGCAGAGTGAAGAGCAAGTCAACACACTCGGCCCACCTGTGTGTGAGCGCCGAGTGGGGGTTAAGAGCGGAGAGAGCTGTGGGCAACAGAGAGTGCTGTGGGGAGCGAAATCATCATGCAGCGCTGCAGGCGGGAGGCAGAGAGGAGCCCCGTCGGCCTCCCGCGTGAGCGTGTGTTCGAGTGTGTGTGTGTTTGAATAACAGGGGCGAGTGTAATTGCCATGCAGAGTCAGTCGCAAGAGACACAGAGGAGGTCTTCTCTGGATTTGTGTGTGTATGTGTGTGTGTGTGTGTGTGTGTGTGTGTGTGGACTAGCATTACTATACTTGTGGGGACCTACATCTGTTTACATAGTCACGTGTGGGGACTCGCCTCCCTTATGGGCAGTGGCGGCGCCAGGGTATGGCTGGGGTAGGCTACAGCCATACCAAGAAATGGCTTAGCCCCACCTTAGCCCGACCATGAAAAAGTATGTTAAAGTAAGCATGTTGAGAACACGGATTGCGAAAATCTACCGGTCGTGTCCACAACACACAAACTGATCCTGCTGCTGTAACAACAAGTGCACGTTACTGACGCAATATGGTTGAGACCATTCAGGTTTATGCTAGAGGGGTGCCAGGAATAGTCTAAGTAGTGGGGGAGTGTTATACACTGAAGGTGTGAAAATTCTCTGGCGTTATAATATCAGCGCGGCCGCGGTCAGATCAAAATGCCTCCGAATGCAATTTGAACAGACCTACAGCCAATCAGAGCAACGAAACGTTGGGTCTGCTGCGTCATCCATTACTGATATGTCGATATGTCACGTTCACAGTCCCCAAACTCGCGCCGAGTAAATTGCAGAAAGACAGCAGAATTTCTAGGATTAATTGTATATTTCGGATGGATAGATTTGTTCTTAAACGCCCTCGCATTGAGGTTCAAGTCGAACAGGTGCCAGAGTCACACGACCCACCTGAAGAGTGAATAGTGAGTTTTGAATATATTTTTGTAATAATGGGTCATTTGAAAAAGTGTTTTGTATGACAATAGAGACACAGGCTACCTGTTGTGTGTTGTGTCTGTCTCTCTCTGTTTACCTGTGTCTCTCTCCCTCTGTCTCCCCCCTCTCCCTCTCCCTCCCTCCCTCCCTCTCTCTCTCTCTCTCTCTCTCTCTCTCTCTCTCTCTCTCTCTCTCTCTCTCTCTCTCTCTCTCTCTCTCTCTCTCTCTCTCTCTCTCTCTCTCTCCCTCTCCCTCTCCGTGTCAATTCTATATGCCAACTTTTCTTGTTTCTGCCGCTGCGTAGCATGTTGTAACAACGTGGAATGAGCAGAATAGGCTGTTGTATTGTTTAACTCACACCTGTTGCTCTCGATGCTGATAAAAGGAGACTAATAAAAGCTAATAAAAGCCTCACGCCTGCGTTTCACTGTCAAGGGGTGCGATATAGCGTGTATGTAATTACATTACAAATACTGACTTGAGCCCCACCACTGTATGGGTTAGCCCTACCATAGATTACCCAACAAAAATACTCTGGCGCCGCCACTGCTTATGGGGACAAATTGGAGGTCCCATGAGGGGAATCATTAATTTTAGGGTGAAGACTTGGTTAGGGTTAGGCATGTGTTGGTTATGGTTAAGTTTAGGATAAGTCTCCAGGAAATGCATGTAAGTCAATGTAATGTCCCCTGAAGTGATGTATACATGGTATGTGTGTGTGTGTGTGTGTGTGTGTGTGTGTGTGTGTGCCCCTCTCATGTGACTCCATCCATGTTCTGCCGCTCACGTCTCCTCGCCCTCTGAGGCCTGATGTCTCTCGGCTGCTTGATGATGAATCCTAAATGAATGTAGACATCTTGTATGAATTAATGTATTCTGACATCTCATTAAGGAAACACAGAGCCATTGGAGGTTTGGAGAGCATGAGTCTAAATGCTGGCTTTGACACTCTTTGAAGTCTGAAGCATTTGAACAAGAAGTTAATAAAGTTAATAAGATGTATCGTCTGGTGTGCAAGAACTTCATAATGAAATCTCAATACCAGAAACATCATGTGTTGCTTTCAATGTCTAACGGAGTCTATCATTAGTTTTTGGGCTGAAACGATCACTTTGATCAAAATAAAACTAATCGAATCTGCTTTGAAGAACATGGGATGCCATTTAAGCCAAAATTAAATAAATACATAAATAAATACATATATATATAAATAAATACTTATATATATCAATATGCCTATGAAATAAATTCTGAAATAAATCAAATGAGGCAATAAATATGTATACATGTACATTTAAATACACATTTATTTATTTCAGGGGAGTTGAATTTCATAATGACACATTTCCACTTCTTATGCAAATGAGAGGGCGTGGTTAGCTCACAGATCCAGACCAAAGCAACAGCACCTCAACACTGACTCAATAGCTCTTGTTCCACACTCCGGTACTCTTCAGTGGTTTACAAACTGCCAATAAACCAAACCGGTTCCAGTTCAAGAACCGTCCTTGTGCTTTTCTGGTGCTTAACTGGTTCTTCTCTGGTTCTGAGTCCCGAGCCAGTTCCGGGCCACAGCCTGATTTAGCTCTGGTTCTTCCTGTTTCAGCCGCAGCGGAGCCGCCGGCTCAACACCGAAAACCGGTTCTTAGCTGACCCCACTTGGCTGCCCGGCAAGAACCAAGAACCACGCTCACGTGGGAAGGGGGCGAGATTAACCTGAGCCATAATAACAGTTTATGGCGAGTACGGAAAATGAAAGTTGTAACAAGCAGTAGCGCTGAGCGAAGTGACGAGAACGCAACCACACACTTATAAAGTCAGGCAACACTAACGAGGCTTCGTGTGATTCTGTTTATGTGTACCTTACTTTGACCATCCGTTCACTGGCATTGATCATTGTGGAGAGAGGCAGACGTGTTGTTTTGTATTATAGCAGCTATCATATGGAATCAATGCATGGGCTGCACAGCTTACTATGCAGCAGCATCCTCTTTGGCTCATCATCCAACATTATAAATAAACTACAATACATCCAGAACTGCGCTGCCCGCCTCCTCACCCACACCCGCTCCAGAGACCACATCACCCCGTCCTTCAGAACCTGCACTGGCTCCCTGTTCGTCAACGAATACACTTCAAATTCCTTCTGCTAACACACAAAGTTCTCAATAACCAGCCCCCCCCCCAGATCCACCACTACACCCCCTCCCGCAGCCTTCGTTCATCAGAAGCGAACCTCCTCTCTATCCCCACACGAACCAAGCTCCGAACCTGGGGGGACAGAGCTTCTCCATCGCTGTCCCCCCCCCCTCTGGAGCTCCCTTCCACAACACATCAGAGACTGCACCGACCCCCCACTTTCAAAACACACCTCTTCAGACTGGCTTTTAATTTGTGAATTATGCTGTGCTACTGTTTTAATATTTATTTATTTTAATTTTTTTCTATTTTATCACGTTTTATCAAACCACTTTAAAGCGTCTTTGAGCACCTGGAAAAGCGCTTTGAAATTAAATGTATTATTATTAACTAATTCAGATATATATATATATATATATATATATAGAGAGAGAGAGAGAGAGAGAGAGAGAGAGAGAGAGAGAGGAGAGAGAGAGAGAGAGAGAGATTATATCAAATTATATTTTTGGAGTTGGATCCAGTTTCGTTTGTCCTGATGGTGTGTGACAGCAGCTCGGTGTGTGTACAGTATGACAGCAGCTCAGTGTGTGTGTGACAGCAGCTCGGTGTGTGTATGACAGCAGCTCAGTGTGTGTATGACAGCAGCTCGGTGTGTGTATGACAGCAGCTCAGTGTGTGTATCGCTCCAACCCAGTCTCACAAAAAACGTGTAATAGCTACGTTGGTGGACAGGACAAAGCATAGTATATTCACAAATAACCCTCAAGACGTGACATGGATACAATATTTTGTAAAAAAAGTATACCCTTCTCGCTAGAAATGTAATCAAAAAAATGTGAATGGCCAAACTGTCATCAATTTAGGATTTTCCACTACAAATAAATCGGGTGTCCGCCATGTTTTTTTTTCTCACTGGGAAAGTTTGCGATCACGTGACATGGACACAGGTCGTTAGAAATGAACAGGACACAAATAGTGTATCCATGTCACGTCTTGAGAGGGTTACTTGTGAATATACTGCGTGTTGCCCCGTCGACCAACGCAGCTATTTCACGTTTTTTTTGTGAGACTGGGCTCATCGTCTGCCATGCAGCCAGAGCAGATAGCAGCCTTATCAGCAGGACCACAAAGAGCTGAGGGTGAAGAGGAGCGGACGCTGAGGGGGGGACCATTCCTCGGGGGGGAAAGCTAACGATTGTCCCCGCTGACAGAGTGTGACTCTGGGTCCGGGGGGCGGTGCCACGACAGCCTCTCTGCGGAGGACCAGCAGCAGCAACAGCCACCGTGAAATGCAAATGGAAAGCAATCCCTCGTTCTCTACAGCCCGAGTTCACAGAATATTGATATAGTTAACTTTTACATTTAGGTCGATCAGAATTCAGAGCGGTCCCCGCTGCAAGGTCAATGTTGTGAAGGGGAAAAATGAGAAAAAGTTTCCTTGTAGAAGTCTGGACCCTCAACTTGTTAAAATTAGGAATATATTACTGTATTAATGTAAAACACTTTAAATGGTGAGTTTAATATTCGGGTTGAGCCTGGTTCGTAACTGAAGACCACACTCCTCTAAACATCAACTGATTTTTACTTTTGAAAATATGAGGGCTCGTCTCTATTTAAAGAAATGCAAATGAATTATTACGTGAGCTTGTCCTTTTGACCCATACTGCCTCAATGTTTAGCGCTTGTTGTGCCGGTTATGGTGTCTGTTTATTTATTTAATCTTCGCTCTGGAAATGGGCTGTGCTGTAGCGAAACAATGACCAACTGTTGGCTGGCAAAAGTAAAGTATCGACCAATCAATCTTTAATTACATTTAATGAATGAATCAAGGAGAATACTTTTAAGTCGAAGCCCCTATAACATTAGAAAACGCATTGTGATAGGCTAATGTCTTTCCCGTCAGTCAGCCTACCAGAGGAACAGTGTTTGTCCTGACCTCATGTACCGGGTGGAGCTGGAGCGGTTTAAAGTAGGGCGGTGCTCAAAAGGAGCATGCACACTCAGCAAAGCTCTTTCCCGATACATGAAGGTGACACATTGTGCGCCTTAACGCTACACCTGGTTGTGACAGCTACCTCTGGATACTTCTATCTAAAAGAAACAATAGTTGGATCTGTAGGATAACAGGTTGTTTTTTATGTAAGCTCTATATACTACATAGTTTGAGATGTAATACAGGCTGGAAACCAATTTAAATTAACAATAGTTACTGTGTACATAATAAGAAACAATGTTGATGAGAAAAAGAATAGCTGACATCTTCTTTGAGGCATATTTAACATTCATATATCTTGATAAGGATCAGTGGCTTCAAATCAGACAGCTAAACTAAAACAAAAGAGATTCAGACAGCAGGATTATTATTCTGATCACGGCTCTGAAATGAACTAAATGTAACTTCTGAGTTTGCATATGTAGCTTCACCACAGCCTTTTTAATATAAGATGTCTTCGCGGTATAATCCCCAGATATCACTCGGAGCGCCAAACTAATGCTCTACCTGTTCAGTGTACTTGTGTTGACCAATTATATCCTAATTAGGAAAGAATGGCTTTATTCCACAAGAGGAAAGTAATCTGATTTTAATGACTGGGCTCTTTTAACCGTGACCTGATTCCCAGCCAACAAACACACACGATACAATTTCGATAACACTGCAGTGTTTCCCTTACAATTAAATATCGTCCGCCACAAATTTAAAAAAAAATGTTTTGGTGGTCTATTCGTGAGGTGGGCTGACGATCGGAAGGTTGCGAGTTCAAATCCCGCCTGGAACACCACTACTAGTGTGCCCTTGAGCAAGGCACTTAGCATTAACATGACATGTCACTTGTTAGACGCTTTTATCCAAAGCGACTTACATACTCAATACTGTGGCCAATCCCCACAGGAGCAACTTGGGGTGAAGTGTCCTTCCCAGGGACACAACGACATGCTGGCTGCAGTGGGACTCCAACTTGCTATCCCCTGATTGGAAGTCCAGCACATGTAAGAGTCTGGAGGGCTGATCATTTATTCCGGGAAATTACTCAGACCTACTAACTGACGTGACCGAAGTTATTGAGTCTATGTACGTTTACTGCTTGGCTCAGATCCACCAACGTCAGCAAGATCTCACCTCTACTAACTCCTGGAGAACCAGGTTCAATGAACTGCTGTTTCAATTCAGACAACTCTCTATAATCTGTTTAAGCGATCCCGAAGGATTTTGATATCAGTAAATGAGGTGTTGTCCTACCTACGTGTACGGAGCCCCCTAGGGGACATGGAGAAGAAAACAAAAATTATTTTCAAAAAAAATAATGTTTTGCGAGATATCGCAAAACCCCGTTGCAGTTTGTAGACGGCCCCTAAGCACTCCTCTCCCTCCTCCAGCTGCAGATTGTGACCAATTATTGATGTTTAGCTCGGATGACGGCGCGTATCGAACTGTTCTGATAGAAACAACTCGTTGTCTACCTTGCTATGATTGTAAAGTTGTGTTGTTTGTATTTTTACAACGTTATGTTCATGAGTTATTGATCCGCGAAATTCGAATCTGTCAATAACTCAGCTCAGAGGAACGTGCATGTCCCCTCGCTCTGAGTGTTCTCTTGAGGTGTCTTCACTTATGTGAAACCCTTTTATATATACAGTCTATGTGTGAAACCCGTGCCTATTGCCAAGCACTGATGTTATATCTTTATATTTAAGGCCAAGCTCAAAGTAAAATCGATGAACCACTCCATTGTTGTGGTTTCTGTGTTGCCGTAGCAGCCGAACTGACCAGGAAGTACTAAATGAAAAGTATTTTTTCAAATTATTATTATTTTTCTTCTCCATGTCCCCTTCGGGGCTCCGTATAAGTGTGAGTGTGGCAGGGTGCAATCTTACCTTCGAAGCAGGAGAGGAGAGCACAGATGTCTTTTAAGTTGAAGAAAAATCGGTCCAAACTAATACAGGGTTTTTACCTTCTCTCTTTACAACATTATAATCATACTAAACCTATCATGCTGTGATCATGTTCTAATATGAAACTTTAATTCACAGTTTTACGTGTATTACTATAATTTGTAACTTCAACTGCCCAATTCAGTTGTGACATTTAAAATCTCCCGATAGAATTTCGAGGCATTTCCTCATAAAAGACCGGTGATAATAAAAAGCACATTCAAGCTTTCATTCACCAAATCAATTCACATCAATTTCATACCTATGTTTTCCTGTGGCGGGATTAACATTCAAAACCCATTCCTATCCGCATGAAGTCGGAGGAAGATTCCTCACAGCTGGCGGGCCTGATATTCACAAACACATCACCTATCAAATCATTCCACTCAGTTCACAAAGAAATTCACTCAGCATTCAACCAAGAAATGTGAGAGATATTTACCAAGTCTGAGAGAACCTTACCGAGAGCTATTAACCCAGCTCCGAGGGAGAGAGCTTTTACCGAGAGAGAGCATACCAGGGGAACCCCTCTCTCTCAGCTTGCTCCCTCTCCGCCAGTGTCTTTATGCTCTACAACAGGATATAGAAACCTAAGACCCCTCCTCCATACCCATATGTGTGGAAACTGGGCATGGCCTCTGATGTACAGGACTGGCCATGACCAGACATATTCTATGGCTATTCCATAAGACACACCTTCCCATGTTTGTGTAAAAAGGACATGACCCCTACTCTGCAGGACTTGCAAAATATCATTCTCGGCTATGACACAACCACCTTTTTGGGGCCTCAGTGTGTTTCTCCTTAATTCAGGAGCCCCCCTCCCTGTGTACTGCTGTGAGGGAAGAGGGGAGAAACTGTCTCTTCTCTTATCAGTGACACCCATAAACCATTACACTCAACTTAACAAACCACTTTGTTTATACTGTAAATATAGAAAATCATAACATATGAAACATTTTCATTGTGGGTTATTCAAGAATATAATTGATTATAACTAACTTTCGTTTTAAGTATTCAACATACTATGAAGATCTCAACACACACTATCCACTGAGCCGCAGCCCCCCTAATTGGTCATTGTAAGTCGCTTTGGAATGAGGCGTCTGCTAAATGCCTACATTGTAAATGATATTTTTGGGAGAATAAACCCCACAGATCCTCAACTCCGGTGTCTCACTCTTTAAAGGTGGGGTAGGTAAGTTTGAGAAACCGGCTCGAGATCGCTATAATTTGAAAATACACAACCGGAGAAAATCTGCCCCTTCCTCACAGAGCCCCTCCCCCAACACACACGAACGCGCACATGACCAATGAGGGCACGAGATAAGTTTGTGCCCCGATGGAAGGCTGACAGGCAGGTAGGCCATCGTTAGTATTACGGCTTCTACAGATGACATTTTTTTATGGATTTGTTGTCAAAGCACTTCAGATATTCATTGCTATCGGGATGTTAAGAGCATTACATGGAATATAACAAAAGGTGTATCTCGAGCCGGTTTCTGAAACATACCTACCCCACCTTTAACAACACAGAGCAACAAGAACGTTGTCTACAGTAGCCATGAACTCGCATGTGTTTTCTTATTTGAGGGCGGGGGTGGATGCGTGGGCCACCCAAATAGGTTAAGGGGCCGGGGGGGGGGCTCTCTCTGACGTCGGTGAACGGACAACATCCACACCTGGAACTGAGAACAGATACAAATCCATCCGTGTTTATTTTCACTGTAGCGGATAGCATGCTCAGTGACTGTACAGACCAAGCCTACGTTGATGATCAGTGCTGCTGCCCGTAACGTTGCATCCAACAAGAGAAATCTCGTCGGTCTGTGTTTCTGGGGAAAACATCGTATCAAATGTCGATCTGTGGATTGAGTCAAGGTTTCTGGGGATTTGAGAAAGACATATAGAAGTCTGCACATCGTGTCAGTAACATCAGAGCATCTGAGCCTCATGGATCGGTCTGATCTCACAAACAGTACGTGTGCTTCCTCGAATGCTGTAAAGTCCAAGAAATAGGCAGCATTGCATTTTAGAAGATAACTTTCTGTGAAGCTGACCGTTGGGCGGCCCAGACCAAGCAAGGAGGCAGAGCGTCCGCACATAAAGCCCGACGTGGGCATTTATTAAAATCATGGGCACAAAGTTCACCGCCTCAATCCTGCGGTTCTCCTTTCACACATCCTGCAGCCACAAGGATCTCTCTCTCTCTCTCTCTCTCTCTCTCTCTCTCTCTCTCTCTCTCTCTCTCTCTCTCTCTCTCTCTCTCTCTCTCTCTCTCTCTCTCTCTCTCTCTCTCTCTCTCTCTCTCTCTCACACACACACACATAGTAAAAACGTCTACCTTTGGACTCTCAAGGCAGGAAAACAACAAACTTGATCTGTTGACTAAAAGGGACATTAAAGTGACATGAAGTGATACAACGAATTAGCTTGGGAGTACGCCTGTTGTAAATAAAATGCCTAGATATCTGATAGGAATGGCTGCAGATGCTCACATCGTTTATATTTAGACTAGTCTGGTGTGAGATTCAGAACACTGTTCATGTTGTTATGCAAAGCTGCTCCTGATTCGCAGAAAGCTGGAGAACACTGCCGAGTCCCGCTCACCGCTTAGTTTCAGATGTGCTTTCAGGGGAACTTGGTCTTAAAGTAATAGTATAAACAAAGTATATACTCAAATTGCAATGATTTGGGATGGAGAAAAGCATCAAATCTCTGAAGTGTGTAGCTCTAGTAGTTGCGCTACAAAAAATGACTTAAATGGGTCACTGGATCGATGTGACCCGTCACCTTCAGCTAAAAACCACACGAGTAAAACTATTTAAAAACCCAAACGACTGTACGATTAAGAACAATGTATGTGTTCTAACGACACTATAAATAATAACTAATGTGAGAGCTTATCCAGAGGAGCAGGCACCACCTTCCTTCAGGCGGCGGACTGACAAAGTGTCTCATTCCTTTAAAGGGGAAGAGGAGGAGCTCCACGTGTTCACCTGCTCTCTCCTCCCTTCTCTGACGCAGTCAAACCTGCTCTGCTGCATACCTGCAGTGCAGAGCAAACACCACACACACACACACACACACACACACACACACACACACACACACACACACACACACACACACACACACACACACACACACAGTAAAAACGTCTACCTTTGGACTCTCAAGGCAGGAAAACAACAAACTTGATCTGTTGACTAAAAGGGACATTAAAGTGACATGAAGTGATGCAACGAATTAGCTTGGGAGTACGCCTGTTGTAAATAAAATGCCTAGATATCTGATAGATTTTCCGTGGATGCAATGCATAGGAGTGATGCAACGCTAAATGAGATGCCAGAAAACAGCAGGCAGAAAAGTCAAACGTCTGCGATTTCTCCAAAACAGAAGATATTTGCACTGAGGCATTAAGAGAAACCTTTGCCCCCTACACATTGCTTTGTAGTCTCTGGTAATAAAACACATCTATTATCAAGGTTTAACCCATAAAAAACACATCAAGATCTCCTCTGCATCAATGCGCCTCGATGCCGTCGCCTCTTCGAGCATCTGCATTGCAAAAGTTGCCTTTAATGAGATTTTTGATTGGAATCTAATCCTGAAAATTGTATTTTTTTGCCTTTAAAAAGTTCAAGAGTTTTAATATATTATTTTAGTGCCATGCAGGTTGAGACCGCCACAGAAGGAAAGTGTTGAACTTTCCAAAGACTTATCTATTTATTGTCTATTGGGCAGAAGTATTATCAGCTAAATGTACTCAGGTATCAAAAGTAAAAGTACTCTTAGTGCAGAATGTAAGAGTTGTATTATTATAAAATATGATATTATCCTGTTTGTATCATCAGAAAATACATATGAGTTGTTTAAAGGGGACCTATCATGCAAAATGCACTTTGTGATGTCTCTTCTACATCAACATGTGTCCCCGGTGTGTCGGGGAACTCACGCAGCGTCAGAAAATAAAACCCTCTCTCCTTTCCTCCGTACCCACATCTCTAAAAACGGGGCTACAACGGAGCTGATCCAGATGTGCGTCCGATATGACGTAATATCTGAAATGTGGACCCACGGCCCAATCAGAAATGTTGCTATCAGAAACAATGCCCGAATGTTTTGGACGTAATATGGTCTGTGTTTACATTAGCATGCTAACACTCAGAGCTAACCTGTGCTGGAGAGCATGTGTGTGAAGAAGCAGGAAGTAGAAAGGAACTCACCTTGTGGTATAACCGGCAAGAGAGAAAGCCTTTGAGCTCCAGACTGTTTCAGATCCTTGATAATCCATGACATGGCGTTTCATCACGGCAGCATTTAGTTGTGTCACAAGTTAGACACTTCTATTATTGTTTGTTTGGTGGCTCGTCTAAACTCTCCTGTCATTTCAGATCCCGCCTTCCTCCAGGCCCTTGTAATCAGCTCACTTCCCTCACCTGGTCTCCTCAGCCCTTCCCCTCACCTGTTACTCATTCCCTCATCACTCCACAGTATTTATACCACCTCACCATCACTCGTCCTTTGCCAGATTGTCTTGTCGTTTCCGCCAAGCTCTCCAGCGAGTGTTGTGCTCTAGCCTAGCTGTTTGTCCTGCCTGCTTTTTGATCCCTGCCTGCCTGTTTCCGGATCTGGAGTTCCTGCCTGCTCCCTGTCTGGTTTTGGTTGCGTGTCTGACGGATGTCCTGGTTCTGACCCGGCCTGTCCCTGACCTGAATACACTGAACATTGCTATACACTGGTTGTATCTGAGTCGTGCTATTGGGTTCTGATCTGCACCTGTGATCGTGACAAGTTTAGACAGTAGCTGCCGGGTCCCTTTTTTTAAAGCTTTATACCCCAAATCAGCACTTTAGTAACAGGAAGTGAAATAGAGGATATGAGGCGTGGCTAGAACGATCTGTTTGGTTTTTTGAGCAAAACACTTCATAGACATGTTTTTTATATGTCTGTATATATCTGAGAGACCTATGCTATTGCCTAACAATAGCCCGATAGGTGACCTTTAATGTTGGAATTCGTCAATATGGAGCACATTTTGTAAATTAATAGTATATATATATGAGATTTAGAACTGTGAATTGTGTTCACAGTTCTGTGTTTATGTGTTTATATGATATATATATATATATCATATAAACACATTCATTCAACATTTGAGTACATTTTTTAGGTACTTTTACTTTACTTGCCTAAATGTATTGCTTGTACTACATATTAGAGGTCAATTGTGTACTTTTACGGCACTTCATTTCCTTAATACCTTTAGTTCATATGCAGATTTGTATTAATGATGTGGAAGTAGAAGTACCCGAAGTATACCTAAGTAGGCTACATTACTTGAGTAAATGTACTAAGTTACTTTCACCATTGTTAACTATGCAACTTTCCTTTTTAGAGAATGGGCTTCCACAAGTATCCACATTTAAATATAGTGAAATACTCACCACAGAAAGCCAGTAGTTTCATGGAGGAAGGCCGTAGAAGTTAGACTTGAAGAAGCAGAATATTGTAACCGTTGAATGGCGACTGCGTTGAGCTACAAACTGCTGAACCCAGCGGAGAAATGTGGAAAAGTGAAATCATTTGAATGAAAAGTGTTAAATGTTATGGCACCTTGGACATAATACAAGAAGAACATCCTTTTTGTTTTTGAAAGACAAACCTTTATTAATATCCAAACATTTAATTTGATCACACATCCCATCAGTAAAGTCTGTTCAATGATTTCATGACCAGTTTCACTTCATCCACACCATCAGAATCTCAGCTATTTCAAACAGAATCAGAAACGATTTACTTGCTGATTATTATCATGATAATTAATGTTCTATAAAACATCAGAGTACCCACTTTCTATTTGGATAACAACAATAACAACAACAACAACAACAACAACAACAACAATTAGTCTGCAAAACAATAACTGTAATATTATACAATGTATTTCCCAAACAAAGACTCTGAGCTATTGACAGGAGAATAATAATTGATTGACTTATTGATTATGATCATGACGGAAAGTAATATAATTTTAAATAAACATTTAATGATGAAATAAGTGTTATAACCATCTGGGGAACTCATTTGTTCCTTAATTTGGGCAACAAGAATATATAATCTGTCAAAATAATACATGTTATAAATGTCTCTATTGTTGAGAAAGTGGCCAGAATAAAATATCTACAATGAGAGAAGCTCTGGTGCTTTCTCTCTGAAGACTCGAGCTTTACGAGAGAAACAACAACATACAAATACATCAATATCGATATTCAACACGTATTTAGAGCAAAGTCTACATTTCCATGCAGAGAAATATGAGTTGAGGTGAACAGCAGCCCTCCTGAGCAGTGACAGCCTCCACGGCTACACAGACACAGGAAGGAGCGCCGCCTGAAGAAACTCCAGCATCGACAGAACAACTCGTGAGAAGACGTTAAAGCACATCCCATCACGTTTGATTGACAGCTGATCTCTGTGCAGTGAAGACATGAACACTCAGCGCTCAGCAACAATGATGGACACAATGAGTTTAAGAAGGAGAAGAGTTCCTCAAATGACTTCAGGCTATTTCAGTTTACAAAACTCAGCTGTGGTTCCATAACCATGAAGATAAACTCCAGCATGTAGCGGCTGAGTGAATGAGGTCTGGACTCTGTGGAGGAGAGTCATGGTTTCAGAGACGCTGTAGAAGGACAGAACACCTGCTCTGTGATCCAGGTACACTCCTACTCTGGAGGACAGAGGACCTGAGACGGGAGTTTTGATCCTGTTGTGACGAAATGAATAACTGTTTTGGTTACACTCTAAGGACCAAGATTTGTCATTGTTTCCAAATAAACTTTCATCCCCTGCTCTGCTGATATTCTTGTATGAGACTGCTACATCAACTTCTCCCCCTCTCCACTCCACCTCCCAGTAACAACGTCCAGTCAGACTCTCTCTACTCAGGACCTGAGGACAATAATCAGTGAATCTGTCTGGGTGTCTAGAATAAGACTGTTCTTGTCCCATGAGTGTTGCTTTTCTGCCCCCCTCAGATAATACCAGCTGTGTGCATGCTGTGTTTGGATCCAGAGTGATCTCCTGTGAGTATCTGAAGAACCCAGCTCTGGAGGCGGGCTCTGCTGCTGACAGTAAAACATCCACTTCAGTCGATGAGACATTTGTCCATTCCTCTCTCAGGACGTCCTGTAGTTTGTCTCTGACTGCTGACAGGGCCGCCGTCACGTCCTCAAAGTAGCTCAGAGGACGGATGTTGGTGCTGGAGGAGTGTGTAGCTCCACTGAGGGCTGGCAGTGAGGAGGGGTAGCTGAGCAGAAACTGGTTGTGGTCCTCTGTGTGAGACAGCAGCTCCAGCTCAGCGTCTCTCCTCTTCAGCTCAGAGATCTCCTGCTCCAGCTTCTCCTGGAGCTCTCCGACTCGACTCACTTCTCTCTCCTGCTGGGATCTGACCTGCTGCTTCACGTCAGAGCTTCTCTTCTCCATGAGACGGATCAGCTCAGTGAACGTCTTCTCACTGTCCTCCACTGCTTTATCAGCAGAGCCATTGACGGCCTCCACCTCCTGCTGAAGCCGCTTCACCTCCTTCTCTCCGTCCTGGATTCTCTGCTGGATGTTTAGTCGACTCCCCTCCAGCTCTCTCTGCCTCTCAGTCCTCTCTGCTGCAGCCGACACCGTGTCGTGGCCTTTGTGTTCGTCCACAGAGCAGAGATAACAGATACTCTGCTGATCAGTGCGGCAGAACATCTTCATCACCTCGTCGTGACGAGAGCAGATGTTCTCCTGGAGCTTCTTGGAGGGCTCCACCAGCTTGTGTTTCTCAAAGGCAGGTGATTCATAATGCAGCTGGAGGTGTTTCTCACAGTAAGATATAGAACACATAAGACAGGACTTACATGCTCTCAGCTTCCTCCCAGTGCAGACATCACAGGCCACGTCTTCAGCTCCAGCATAGCAGAGATCAGCAGGAGCAGCTTGGAGTCCAGTCTTCTTCAGCTCCTCCACTAAAGCTGCTAGCATGGTGTTCTTCAGCAGGACAGGCCTCGGTGTGAAGCTCTGCCTGCACTGAGGGCAGCTGTGGATCTCCTTCTCATCCTCTCCGTCCCAGAAGCCTTTAATACACTTCATGCAGTAGCTATGTCCACAGGTAGTCGTCACCGGATCCTTCAGTAGATCCAGACAGATCGAACAAGAGAAGGTTTCCCGGTCCAGCTGAACTCCTTTCTGCGCCATTTCTCCTCTCAGTGGCAGCGAGTGTCTGAGTTTCACTTCCTGAAACCTGATACTATGAGAGCTGTGATCTGAACAGGATGTGTGTGTGTGTGTGTGTGTGTGTGTGCAGTGAATGTGGCTTATCAGCTCTTGTACTTTACCCACGTGTTGGTTCCACCCTTCCTCCTCAGTGTGCATCTGAAGGGGAGGAACCAGGAAACGCAGAGTGGAGCTGGCTGTGTCTGAGAGCAGGAGGAAGAGGGAGGGCTCATCAAACTCTGACTCATTCCAGGAGGAGGAGCAGACACTCTGAACTGTTTCCTCATTTACAAACGGAGCCTCGCTCACAACCTGCTCTACATTTGAAGAGAGCTTTTAGTTGTAAAATAAGTGGGTAAACTTACAAATTCTGCAGGGGATCAAATACTTATTTCCTCTACTGTACATGTATAGCCTCCATGTCCTGAAATAGCTGATTGATTTAATAGTTGAATGTACAGTAAGTACATACAACAGTAGTTGTATTAGAAGTAGTAGTTGGAGTAGTAGAACTAGAAAATGCATTTCCTGCTGAAAATGAGTGCAAATGCTGTAAACTGTGAACATTTGTCGCTGAATTGAGTTGAAAATGCAGAACAAGCTGAACATGTTATTAGTTGAATGGGAGCTGCTTTTAGCTCCAGAGACCAAGTCAGTGTGTTGCTGAACTTAGTGGAGAAATGTAGAAAAGTGAAATTATTTGAATCAGAATTGTTACAGCTTTGAAAGTGAAATGTTAAACTGGAAGAGTAGGAAAACAAGTGAAGCTTACTATTTACAAGAAAAGGTTTAAAAAGGTATAAACAACCACATGTATAGCCTCAATGTCCTGAAATAGCTGAATAAGTTAATAGTTGAAAGGTTTCTGCAGCTGAAAGTAGGCTGAAGGAGTTCGATATCAGATGTACGTAGTAGTGAATTAATGTGTAAGAGAAAAGAAAGTAAAAACGCTTTGAAAAGCAGCAGAATATTTTAACTGCAAGCTTTTGAACGAACTTGATGGCGAGTGGTCTGTCGCCAGTGATCTGTCGCCAGTGATCTGTCGCCAGTGATCTGTCGCCAGTGATCTGTCGCCAGTGGTCTGTCGCCAGTGGTCTGTCGCCAGTGGTCTGTCGCCAGTGATCTGTCGCCAGTGATCTGTCGCCAGTGGTCTGTCGCCAGTGGTCTGTCGCCAGTGGTCTGTCGCGAGTGATCTGTCGCCAGTGATCTGTCGCCAGTGATCTGTCGCCAGTGATCTGTCGCCAGTGGCGGCGCCAGAGTATTTTTGTTGGGTAATCTCAGTGGCGGGCCGTGCATTTCACACCTAGGCCTTCAGTGATGTCCGACACAGTCCTACCTGAATTATTCCACCTCTTAATTCCATCATTATGACGCCATGGCTCTAGAAACTATACATTTAGACAGGAACGCAGTATAACCGGGCGTTGCATCACCTTAACATAGTCGAGTACAACAGAGTTATATATATATATAGTTATATCAATATATCCGCATTTTACAATTAAGAGTGTTAAACTACCAGCTTTAAGATCGCTTGGATACTGTCACAACTTAAAAATAAAAGGGGCTTTTAAGGCATTAGTCTACAAAGTGTTATTAAGTCCACCAAAAGTATGTGAGCTTTAACAAGTTTGTTCACTAAACAGCGCATTGTCGCACCCAAAGCAGCTTCATTTAAGAAACGTGACGATAAAGACACAAACTATTCACTGAAAATAAAAGAAAACAAACAATTAATTTGTGTTCACCCTTTCGTTGTGGAGCTCCGTTTCCCGGCGCACTTGTTCGTTGAGCTGTAGATCCACTCGGGTGTCCCCAAAGGTTTTCCAAAGCACCATTGCGTAAGTGCCCAGCCGTGCTTTGGTGTCTCGTTGCTGCCTTGGTTAGACAACTCAAGGTTGCAAATCCAGTGTGGCTCCAAACACCAAATCGATCATTTGCAAATAGCAGGCATTCCCAGCAGTACAATGTGCAGTGCCTCTCGGAGGCTGTGAGCCAGGGGTACCGCTCCTAGTTAGTGATTTGAAAGTGGCGGACAAACCCTTTCCCCCGCTGTGATAGGCTCGCTAGCGTCGGGGTTGGCCGTTCTCTTCTCACAATGTCTAGCTTTTCTTGAAAAGTTCGTCTTGAAAATGGCGTTGTAATTATATCTGCGACCAAATCGATCTCTTCTCCTCCTTCAGCCATTGTGGGTTGAAAAAAAACAGCTTGTAGAAATCTACACAAATTAGCTCGTTCAAATTCAAGTTCAGTTTGCTAGCTCTACATAGCTCTGCCTCTCAGTAGTGCGTATCCAATCATAAGACGTGCACGTGCTGACGTCATCGTACGCCTGCTAGCTGGCCCGTTGTCGCCAACTCAAAATCTGATTGGTTAACGCCACAGTTTTGTTTCCGTTCACTTTAAGCTACAGGCGCCCGCACTGTTGATTCTGAAGGCCTAAGGGCAGATTTCTTGGACCCTGGCAACACATCATGGCTGAAATATGATTGGATAAAAGCTCTAACATAAAGGCCAGCCCTCCAAATCTTGTTCTGAGGCTGGAAGCAGCGCAACCAAGAGGAAAGCTATGAAATGAAAAGAATAGACTATGGGGAATAATTTAATACATATTTGTGGAAAAAATATATCAAAATTAAATTTATATTCTGATGATGTTTAGGCCAGCAGAGAAGGCCCACCACTGGGTAATCTATGGTAGGGCTAACCCATACAGTGGTGGGGCTCAAGTCAGTATTTGTAATGTAATTACATACACGCTATATCGCACCCCTTGACAGTGAAACGCCACGCGTGAGGCTTTTATTAGCTTTTATTAGTCTCCTTTTATCAGCTAAATTACATCGAGAGCAACAGGTGTGAGTTAAACAATACAACAGCCTATTCTGCTCATTCCACGTTGTTACAACATGCTACGCAGCGGCAGAAACAAGAAAAGTTGGCATATAGAATTGACACGGAGAGGGAGAGAGAGAGAGAGAGAGAGTGAGGGAGAGAGACAGAGAGCGAGAGAGAGAGAGAGAGAGAGAGAGAGAGAGAGAGAGAGAGAGAGAGAGAGAGAGAGAGAGAGAGAGAGAGAGAGAGACAGACGCAGCACACAACAGCTGACCTGTGTCTCTATTGTCATACAAAACACTTTTTCAAATGACCCATTATTACAAAATATATTCAAAACTCACTATTCACTCTTCAGGTGGGTCGTGTGACTCTGGCACCTGTTCGACTTGAACCTCAATGCGAGGGCGTTTAAGAACAAATCTATCCATCCGAAATATACAATTAATCCTAGAAATTCTGCTGTCTGTCTGCAATTTACTCGGCGCGAGTTTGGGGACTGTGAACGTGACATATCGACATATCAGTAATGGATGACGCAGCAGACCCAACGTTTCACTCTGATTGGCTGTAGGTCTGTTCAAATTGCATTCAGAGGCATTTTGATCTGACCGCGGCCGCGCTGATATTATAACGCCAGAGAATTTTCACACCTTTAGTGTATAAAACTCCCCCACTACTTAGACTATTCCTGGCACCCCTCTAACATAAGCCCGAATGGTCTCAACCAGCGTCAGTAACGTGCACTTGTTGTTACAGCAGGATCAGTTTGTGTGTTGTGGACACGACCGGTAGATTTTCGCAATCCGTGTTCTCAACATGCTTACTTTAACATAATTTGTCATGGTAGGGCTAAGGTGGGGCTAAGCCATTTCTTGGTATGGCTGTAGCCTACCCCAGCCATACCCTGGCGCCGCCACTGTCTGTCGCCATGACAACGGTATTTGATGAAACCCCATAATACGCTTAGATGTGTTGATGGCTGCATCGTTACCAAACCTGTGAAGTTTTGGGCGGTTTGGAGCATTTTCACGGAAGTTATGAGAAAACCGTGTTTCATGGTGAGCATTGTGTTGCTATGGCAACGGCATTTGAAGAAATCTCAAAATTGTCACGTAGATGTCTTCACGGCTGGACTGTTAGCACACATGTGAAGTTTGAGCACTTTTTGACCATCTTCATAGGAGTTATAGCAATTTCGCGGTTTATGGCGAGGGATGCGTTGCCATGGCAACAGCTTTTGAGGAAAACTCACTATTGGCACATAGACATGTTGAGGGCTGGACCATTGACCATTATCTGAAGTCTGGTGCTGTTTTGACCCTTTTCATAGGCATTACGACAACATCGTGTTTTTTGGCGAAGGATGCGTTTCCATGGAAACGGCATATGGTGAGATGTCAGATTTGACGTAGAGCTGTTGGCCGGTGATATACAAGTGAAGATTGGAGGACGATCGGACTGTGTCAATTGGAGTTACAGCGACATTGTGTTTTATGGCGAGGGCACAGCATTCACACTAATAACGGTTAGCAGCCGTTAGCTACCAACGGTTAGCTACCAACGGTTAGCAGCCGTTAGCTACCAACAGTTAGCAGCCGTTAGCTACCAACAGTTAGCTACCAACGGTTAGCAGCCGTTAGCTACGATGCTACTCCGACACTTATCTGTTATGTTGAAACGAATACATACCCAATGTAAACAAATCCACGTAGGTTGGTCTACGGTTCCGTATACTCGTTATATTACAAATATCAGTTCATATTTTGGCAAACTTCGCCTAAATAGTCTGGCTTTCAAACTGGCTCCCGTGGTAACCCAGTAAGATTAACACTGGCACATTAGCAGCTAAAGATAACCGTTGAAGCAACACAGAAACATGATATCTTGCAATTCTTTTACACTGGGAGACACGTCCGATGTATTCTTGTGTTCTTATTCAAGTGGTTTCGTCTTTTGCTCTCTCTCGTTTCTAAACTCGGGAGAAAAACTGAAACACTTCTTAAAAAACCTCCACTTGATGAGTTGAAAGAAATGACAGGCTTTGTGGCTCAGCAATGTTTAAAATCCCTTTTTGGAAGTGCCCATACTGTAGACCTACTTGCATATTGGAAGTATAAGCACATAAAAAAGTATTCCTAGTTCAAATCCATATTTCTTGCAGCCCGAGGATCTCTGCATGCACCCATCTTGCTGATGTTTTTTGCCACAAGCTTTATAGCCTAATTTCAGCCACAAGACAACACCCACCCACTGCTATTCACCAAACCATTGAAATTAGAAAGAAAAATGTTCCAAGGATTTATTTTCTGTGGCTAAGAGGAAGAGAAACACCCCTCAAAAAGTGTACCTGGAACTCATTAGCAGGAAGGGCAAAGGTGCATGTGATTTATTTAGGCTGTATCCACCTCTAAGTAGGCCTACCTGTTTTAGGACCTCGCTGTGCATGCTGGTCCATCCGAGCATTGGCACATCATTAAGATAGGCAGTGGCTCATAAAATAATTACTAATGTAATCTCTCTACCCCAAGGCTATCTCAGATCTGTCTTTATGGAAACGCAACATGTAAAGCCATAAGAAGTTGTCATGGCACACAAAGCCCCCTGAAAGATATGGTCTGTTCTTTTGATAGAAATTAAAATCAATGTTTTGAGAGCATAGTGCACCTTAAACATACCGTCAGTTTAGATGCTGTTTTATACTGAAAAAACAGAAGTTCTTGTGCACAACCAGTTGTTAAGCTTTTATTCTGAAAATCCTTCATCTCCGGTTAGCATGAGGCTAATATACCATTTACTATAGAGGGGAATTTAGCAGCGATATGATATGATGTTGCACAGCGAAACCTACTGATTTCAACACTACAACTATAGACGTCGAGATATTATTATTGTTGGATAAGGTACAGTTTATTTGATTACGTTATTGTTTACAGATGTGGTTAGCATGTGACAACATTCAGACCGACCGGAAACCAAACTGCTGTGGAGTATTTCCTGTATTTTCAGGAGTATTGATTACAGCGTTTAGAATGTGTTAAATGAAAAGTCATGAAAGAGTTGAGGAGGAGAAAAGGCGTGTTTAGATATATATTGAATGTACAATGTCTTTATCCTCTGATATGCGTAACAACGGACATTGAAATGTGGGGAGTCTGCAGGGAGGAGCCAGCAGAGGATATATAAACAGCACGACCTGAGGGGACGGCCTCTTTTCATCCCTGAGGAGAGCCAGAGATCACAGCTGTATTTCTGTTCGGACAATATCCTGTTTGTGACATTACCACGCTTTTCATTAATTACAGTACCAATTTGAACCTTCTCAGAGACTCCATTTAGTCTCCTTTTTAAACTTCTGCCCTGGACGCTAGAATAATCACACACAGATAACAGTTTGCATCACGATATATTCTTCACATTTATGACACAAATATCAGTAGATACTGGGGGACGTTTCTGACAGTTGTCTGACATTACTGACAGATGAATACAATTTAGGAAAAATGTCAAATAAATCTAATATGTTGAATGGGAAGTCAGATATGAGATATAGTGTAATTTATCAAATATGAAGTCAAGATGTTACCGAGACGTTTGACCTACTGACTCACACTGTAGTCACATTGTAATTTATAATGTCAATTATAAAAACTAAATAATATCTATAAACTTCTGCTTTCTAAATCAATCGTGAAAGGAGAAGTTGTAAAGGTTTGACCTATGAATTGAATGAAAAGTGTTAAATGTTATGGCACCTTGGACATAATACAAGAAGGACATCCTTTTTGTTTTTGAAAGACAAACCTTTATTAATATCCAAACATTTCATTTGATCACACATCCCATCAGTAAAGTCTGTTCAATGATTTCATGACCAGTTTCACTTCATCCACACCATCAGAATCTCAGCTATTTCAAACAGAATCAGAAACGATTTACTTGCTGATTATCATCATGATAATGAATGTTCTATAAAACATCAGAGTACCCACTTTCTATTTGGACAACAACAACAACAACAACAACAACAACACCAACAAGTCTGCAAAACAATAACTGCAATATTATACAATGTATTTCCCAAACAAAGACTCTGAGCTATTGACAGGAGAATAATAATTGATTGACTTATTGATTATGATCATGACGGAAAGTAATATAATTTTAAATAAACATTTAATGATGAAATAAGTGTTATAACCATCTGGGGAACTCATTTGTTCCTTAATTTGGGCAACAAGAATATATAATCTGTCAAAATAATACATGTTATAAATGTCTCTATTGTTGAGAAAGTGGCCAGAATAAAATATCTACAATGAGAGAAGCTCTGGTGCTTTCTCTCTGAAGACTCGAGCTTTACGAGAGAAACAACAACATACAAATACATCAATATCGATATTCAACACGTATCTAGAGCAAAGTTTACATTTCCATGCAGAGAAATATGAGTTGAGGTGAACAGCAGCCCTCCTGAGCAGTGACAGCCTCCACGGCTACACAGACACAGGAAGGAGCGCCGCCTGAAGAAACTCCAGCATCGACAGAACAACTCGTGAGAAGACGTTAAAGCACATCCCATCACGTTTGATTGACAGCTGATCTCTGTGCAGTGAAGACATGAACACTCAGCGCTCAGCAACAATGATGGACACAATGAGTTTAAGAAGGAGAAGAGTTCCTCAAATGACTTCAGGCTATTTCAGTTTACAAAACTCAGCTGTGGTTCCATAACCATAAAGATAAACTCCAGCATGCAGCGGCCGAGTGAATGAGGTCTGGACTCTGTGGAGGAGAGTCATGGTTTCAGAGACGCTGTAGAAGGACAGAACACCTGCTCTGTGATCCAGGTACACTCCTACTCTGGAGGACAGAGGACCTGAGACAGGAGTTTTGATGTTGTTGTGACGAAATGAATATCTGTTTTGGAAACACTCTAAGGACCAAGATTTGTCATTGCGTCCAAATAAACGTTCACCCCCTGCTCTGCTGATATTCTTGTATGCGACTGCTACAGAAACTCCTCTCCCTCTCCACTCCACCTCCCAGTAACAACGTCCAGTCAGACTCTCTCTACTCAGGACCTGAGGCCAATAATCAGTGAATCTGTCTGGATGACTAGAATAAGACTGTTCTTGTTCCATGAGTGTTGCTTTTCTGCCCCCCTCAGATAATACCAGCCGTGTGTTTGCTGTGTTTGGATCCAGAGTGATCTCCTGTGAGTATCTGAAGAACCCAGCTCTGGTGGTGGGCTCTGCTGCTGACAGTAAAACATCCACTTCAGTCGGTGAGACGTTTGTCCATTCCTCTCTCAGGACGTCCTGTAGTTTGTCTCTGACTGCTGACAGGGCCGCCGTCACGTCGTCAAAGTAGCTCAGAGGACGGATGTTGGTGCTGGAGGAGTGTGTAGCTTCACTGAGGGCTGGCAGTGAGGAGGGGTAGCTGAGCAGAAACTGGTTGTGGTCCTCTGTGAGAGACAGCAGCTTCAGCTCAGCGTCTCTCCTCTTCAGCTCAGAGATCTCCTGCTCCAGCTTCTCCTGGAGCTCTCCGACTCGACTCACTTCTCTCTTCTGCTGGGATCTGACCTGCTGCTTCACATCAGAGCTTCTCTTCTGCATGAGACGGATCAGCTCAGTGAACGTCTTCTCACTGTCCTCCACTGCTTTGTCAGCAGAGCCATTGACGGCCTCCACCTCCTGCTGAAGCCGCTTCACCTCCTTCTCTCCGTCCTGGATTCTCTGCTGGATGTTGAGTCGACTCCCCTCCAGCTCTCTCTGCCTCTCAGTCCTCTCTGCTGCAGCCGACACCGTGTCGTGGCCTTTGTGTTCGTCCACAGAGCAGAGATAACAGATACTCTGCTGATCAGTGCGGCAGAACATCTTCATCACCTCGTCGTGACGAGAGCAGATGTTCTCCTGGAGCTTCTTGGAGGGCTCCACCAGCTTGTGTTTCTCAAAGGCAGGTGATTCATAATGCAGCTGGAGGTGTTTCTCACAGTAAGATATAGAACACATAAGACAGGACTTACATGCTCTCAGCTTCCTCCCAGTGCAGACATCACAGGCCACGTCTTCAGCTCCAGCATAGCAGAGATCAGCAGGAGCAGCTTGGAGTCCAGTCTTCTTCAGCTCCTCCACTAAAGCTGCTAGCATGGTGTTCTTCAGCAGGACAGGCCTCGGTGTGAAGCTCTGCCTGCACTGAGGGCAGCTGTGGATCTCCTTCTCATCCTCTCCGTCCCAGAAGCCTTTAATACACTTCATGCAGTAGCTATGTCCACAGGTAGTCGTCACCGGATCCTTCAGTAGATCCAGACAGATCGAACAAGAGAAGGTTTCCCGGTCCAGCTGAACTCCTTTCTGCGCCATTTCTCCTCTCAGTGGCAGCGAGTGTCTGAGTTTCACTTCCTGAAACCTGATACTATGAGAGCTGTGATCTGAACAGGATGTGTGTGTGTGTGTGTGTGTGTGTGTGCAGTGAATGTGGCTTATCAGCTCTTGTACTTTACCCACGTGTTGGTTCCACCCTTCCTCCTCAGTGTGCATCTGAAGGGGAGGAACCAGGAAACGCAGAGTGGAGCTGGCTGTGTCTGAGAGCAGGAGGAAGAGGGAGGGCTCATCAAACTCTGACTCATTCCAGGAGGAGGAGCAGACACTCTGAACTGTTTCCTCATTTACAAACGGAGCCTCGCTCACAACCTGCTCTACATTTGAAGAGAGCTTTTAGTTGTAAAATAAGTGGGTAAACTTACAAATTCTGCAGGGGATCAAATACTTATTTCCTCTACTGTACATGTATAGCCTCCATGTCCTGAAATAGCTGATTGATTTAATAGTTGAATGTACAGTAAGTACATACAACAGTAGTTGTATTAGAAGTAGTAGTTGGAGTAGTAGAACTAGAAAATGCATTTCCTGCTGAAAATGAGTGCAAATGCTGTAAACTGTGAACATTTGTCGCTGAATTGAGTTGAAAATGCAGAACAAGCTGAACATGTTATTAGTTGAATGGGAGCTGCTTTTAGCTACAGAGACCAAGTCAGTGTGTTGCTGAACTTAGTGGAGAAATGCAGAAAAGTGAAATTATTTGAATCAGAATTGTTACAGCTTTGAAAGTGAAATGTTAAACTGGAAGAGTAGGAAAACAAGTGAAGCTTACTATTTACAAGAAAAGGTTTAAAAAGGTATAAACAACCACATGTATAGCCTCAATGTCCTGAAATAGCTGAATAAGTTAATAGTTGAAAGGTTTCTGCAGCTGAAAGTAGGCTGAAGGAGTTCGATATCAGATGTACGTAGTAGTGAATTAATGTGTAAGAGAAAAGAAAGTAAAAACGCTTCGAAAAGCAGCAGAATATTTTAACTGCAAACTTTTGAACGAACTTGATGGCGAGTGATCTGTCGCCAGTGATCTGTCGCCAGTGATCTGTCGCCAGTGGTCTGTCGCCAGTGATCTGTCGCCAGTGATCTGTCGCCAGTGATCTGTCGCCAGTGGTCTGTCGCCAGTGGTCTGTCGCCAGTGGTCTGTCGCCAGTGATCTGTCGCCAGTGATCTGTCGCCAGTGGTCTGTCGCCAGTGGTCTGTCGCCAGTGGTCTGTCGCCAGAGATCTGTCGCCAGTGGTCTGTCGCCAGTGATCTGTCGCCAGTGGTCTGTCGCCAGTGGTCTGTCGCCAGTGATCTGTCGCCAGTGGTCTGTCGCCAGTGATCTGTCGCCAGTGGTCTGTCGCCAGTGGTCTGTCGCCAGTGATCTGTCGCCAGTGATCTGTCGCCAGTGGTCTGTCGCCAGTGATCTGTCGCCAGTGATCTGTCGCCAGTGATCTGTCGCCAGTGGTCTGTCGCCAGTGATCTGTCGCCAGTGATCTGTCGCCAGTGATCTGTCGCCAGTGATCTGTCGCCAGAGTATTTTTGTTGGGTAATCTCAGTGGCGGGCCGTGCATTTCACACCTAGGCCTTCAGTGATGTCCGACACAGTCCTACCTGAATTATTCCACCTCTTAATTCCATCATTATGACGCCATGGCTCTAGAAACTATACATTTAGACAGGAACGCAGTATAACCGGGCGTTGCATCACCTTAACGTAGTCGAGTACAACAGAGTTATATATATATATAGTTATATCAATATATCCGCATTTTACAATTAAGAGTGTTAAACTACCAGCTTTAAGATCGCTTGGATACTGTCACAACTTAAAAATAAAAGGGGCTTTTAAGGCATTAGTCTACAAAGTGTTATTAAGTCCACCAAAAGTATGTGAGCTTTAACAAGTTTGTTCACTAAACAGCGCATTGTCGCACCCAAAGCAGCTTCATTTAAGAAACGATAAAGACACAAACTATTCACTGAAAATAAAAGAAAACAAACAATTAATTTGTGTTCACCCTTTCGTTGTGGAGCTCCGTTTCCCGGCGCACTTGTTCGTTGAGCTGTAGATCCACTCGGGTGTCCCCAAAGGTTTTCCAAAGCACCATTGCGTAAGTGCCCAGCCGTGCTTTGGTGTCTCGTTGCTGCCTTGGTTAGACAACTCAAGTTTGCAAATCCAGTGTGGCTCCAAACACCAAATCGATCATTTGCAAATAGCAGGCATTCCCAGCAGTACAATGTGCAGTGCCTCTCGGAGGCTGTGAGCCAGGGGTACCGCTCGTAGTTAGTGATTTGAAAGTGGCGGACAAACCCTTTCCCCCGCTGTGATAGGCTCGCTAGCGTCGGGGTTGGCCGTTCTCTTCTCACAATGTCTAGCTTTTCTGATTGTCTTGAAAATGGCGTTGTAATTATATCTGCGACCAAATCGATCTCTTCTCCTCCTTCAGCCATTGTGGGTTGAAAAAAAACAGCTTGTAGAAATCTACACAAATTAGCTCGTTCAAATTCAAGTTCAGTTTGCTAGCTCTACATAGCTCTGCCTCTCAGTAGTGCGTATCCAATCAAAAGACGTGCACGTGCTGACGTCATCGTACGCCTGCTAGCTGGCCCGTTGTCGCCAACTCAAAATCTGATTGGTTAACGCCACAGTTTTGTTTCCGTTCACTTTAAGCTACAGGCGCCCGCACTGTTGATTCTGAAGGCCTGAGGGCAGATTTCTTGGACCCTGGCAACACATCATGGCTGAAATATGATTGGATAAAAGCTCTAACATAAAGGCCAGCCCTCCAAATCTTGTTCTGAGGCTGGAAGCAGCGCAACCAAGAGGAAAGCTATGAAATGAAAATAATAGACTATGGGGAATAATTTAATACATATTTGTGGAAAAAATATATCAAAATTAAATTTATATTCTGATGATGTTTAGGCCAGCAGAGAAGGCCTTGCTGGCCCTGACGGCCCACCACTGGGTAATCTATGGTAGGGCTAACCCATACAGTGGTGGGGCTCAAGTCAGTATTTGTAATGTAATTACATACACGCTATATCGCACCCCTTGACAGTGAAACGCAGGCGTGAGGCTTTTATTAGCTTTTATTAGTCTCCTTTTATCAGCTAAATTACATCGAGAGCAACAGGTGTGAGTTAAACAATACAACAGCCTATTCTGCTCATTCCACGTTGTTACAACATGCTACGCAGCGGCAGAAACAAGAAAAGTTGGCATATAGAATTGACACGGAGAGGGAGAGAGAGAGAGAGAGAGTGAGGGAGAGAGACAGAGAGCGAGAGAGAGAGAGAGAGAGAGAGAGAGAGAGAGAGAGAGAGAGAGAGAGAGAGAGAGAGAGAGAGAGAGAGAGAGAGAGAGAGACGCAGCACACAACAGCTGACCTGTGTCTCTATTGTCATACAAAACACTTTTTCAAATGACCCATTATTACAAAATATATTCAAAACTCACTATTCACTCTTCAGGTGGGTCGTGTGACTCTGGCACCTGTTCGACTTGAACCTCAATGCGAGGGCGTTTAAGAACAAATCTATCCATCCGAAATATACAATTAATCCTAGAAATTCTGCTGTCTGTCTGCAATTTACTCGGCGCGAGTTTGGGGACTGTGAACGTGACATATCGACATATCAGTAATGGATGACGCAGCAGACCCAACGTTTCGTGCTCTGATTGGCTGTAGGTCTGTTCAAATTGCATTCAGAGGCATTTTGATCTGACCGCGGCCGCGCTGATATTATAACGCCAGAGAATTTTCACACCTTCAGTGTATAAAACTCCCCCACTACTTAGACTATTCCTGGCACCCCTCTAACATAAGCCCGAATGGTCTCAACCAGCGTCAGTAACGTGCACTTGTTGTTACAGCAGGATCAGTTTGTGTGTTGTGGACACGACCGGTAGATTTTCGCAATCCGTGTTCTCAACATGCTTACTTTAACATAATTTGTCATGGTAGGGCTAAGGTGGGGCTAAGCCATTTCTTGGTATGGCTGTAGCCTACCCCAGCCATACCCTGGCGCCGCCACTGTCTGTCGCCATGACAACGGTATTTGATGAAACCCCATAATACGCTTAGATGTGTTGATGGCTGCATCGTTACCAAACCTGTGAAGTTTTGGGCGGTTTGGAGCATTTTCACGGAAGTTATGAGAAAACCGTGTTTCATGGTGAGCATTGTGGTGCTATGGCAACGGCATTTGAAGAAATCTCAAAATTGTCACGTAGATGTCTTCACGGCTGGACTGATAGCACACATGTGAAGTTTGAGCACTTTTTGACCATCTTCATAGGAGTTATAGCAATTTCGCGTTTATGGCGAGGGATGCGTTGCCATGGCAACAGCTTTTGAGGAAAACTCACTATTGGCACATAGACATGTTGAGGGCTGGACCATTGACCATTATCTGAAGTCTGGTGCTGTTTTGACCCTTTTCATAGACATTACGACAACATCGTGTTTTTTGGCGAAGGATGCGTTTCCATGGAAACGGCATATGGTGAGATGTCAGATTTGACGTAGAGCTGTTGGCCGGTGATATACAAGTGAAGATTGGAGGACGATCGGACTGTGTCAATTGGAGTTACAGCGACATTGTGTTTTATGGCGAGGGCACAGCATTCACACTAATAACGGTTAGCAGCCGTTAGCTACCAACGGTTAGCTACCAACGGTTAGCAGCCGTTAGCTACGATGCTACTCCGACACTTATCCGTTATGTTGAAACGAATACATACCCAATGTAAACAAATCCACGTGGTTGGTCTACGGTTCCGTATACTCGTTATATTACAAATATCAGTTCATATTTTGGCAAACTTCGCCTAAATAGTCTGGCTTTCAAACTGGCTCCCGTGGTAACCCAGTAAGATTAACACTGGCACATTAGCAGCTAAAGATAACCGTTGAAGCAACACAGAAACATGATATCTTGCAATTCTTTTACACTGGGAGACACGTCCGATGTATTCTTGTGTTCTTATTCAAGTGGTTTCGTCTTTTGCTCTCTCTCGTTTCTAAACTCGGGAGAAAAACTGAAACACTTCTTAAAAAACCTCGACTTGATGAGTTGAAAGAAATGACAGGCTTTGTGGCTCAGCAATGTTTAAAATCTCTTTTTGGAAGTGCCCATACTGTAGACCTACTTGCATATTGGAAGTATAAGCACATAAAAAAGTATTCCTAGTTCAAATCCATATTTCTTGCAGCCCGAGGATCTCTGCATGCACCCATCTTGCTGACGTTTTTTGCCACAAGCTTTATAGCCTAATTTCAGCCACAAGACAACACCCACCCACTGCTATTCACCAAACCATTGAAATTAGAAAGAAAAATGTTCCAAGGATTTATTTTCTGTGGCTAAGAGGAAGAGAAACACCCCTCAAAAAGTGTACCTGGAACTCATTAGCAGGAAGGGCAAAGGTGCATGTGATTTATTTAGGCTGTATCCACCTCTAAGTAGGCCTACCTGTTTTAGGACCTCGCTGTGCATGCTGGTCCATCCGAGCATTGGCACATCATTAAGATAGGCAGTGGCTCATAAAATAATTACTAATGTAATCTCTCTACCCCAAGGCTATCTCAGATCTGTCTTTATGGAAACGCAACATGTAAAGCCATAAGAAGTTGTCATGGCACACAAAGCCCCCTGAAAGATATGGTCTGTTCTTTTGTTAGAAATTAAAATCAATGTTTTGAGAGCATAGTGCACCTTAAACATACCGTCAGTTTAAATGCTGTTTTATACTGAAAAAACAGAAGTTCTTGTGCACAACCAGTTGTTAAGCTTTTATTCTGAAAATCCTTCATCTCCGGTTAGCATGAGGCTAATATACCATTTACTATAGAGGTGAATTTAGCAGCGATATGATATGATGTTGCACAGCGAAACCTACTGATTTCAACACTACAACTATAGACGTCGAGATATTATTATTGTTGGATAAGGTACAGTTTATTTGATTACGTTATTGTTTACAGATGTGGTTAGCATGTGACAACATTCAGACCGACCGGAAACCAAACTGCTGTGAAGTATTTCCTGTATTTTCAGGAGTATTGATTACAGCGTTTAGAATGTGTTAAATGAAAAGTCATGAAAGAGTTGAGGAGGAGAAAAGGCGTGTTTAGATATATATTGAATGTACAATGTCTTTATCCTCTGATATGCGTAACAACGGACATTGAAATGTGGGGAGTCTGCAGGGAGGAGCCAGCAGAGGATATATAAACAGCACGACCTGAGGGGACGGCCTCTTTTCATCCCTGAGGAGAGCCAGAGATCACAGCTGTATTTCTGTTCGGACAATATCCTGTTTGTGACATTACCACGCTTTTCATTAATTACAGTACCAATTTGAACCTCCTCAGAGACTCCATTTAGTCTCCTTTTTAAACTTCTGTCCTGGACGCTAGAATAATCACACACAGATAACAGTTTGCATCACGATATATTCTTCACATTTATGACACACATATCAGTAGATACTGGGGGACGTTTCTGACAGTTGTCTGACATTACTGACAGATGAATACAATTTAGGAAAAATGTCAAATAAATCTAATATGTTGAATGGGAAGTCAGATATGAGATATAGTGTAATTTATCAAATATGAAGTCAAGATGTTACCGAGACGTTTGACCTACTGACTCACACTGTAGTCACATTGTAATTTATAATGTCAATTATAAAAACTAAATAATATCTATAAACTTCTGCTTTCTAAATCAATCGTGAAAGGAGAAGTTGTAAAGGTTTGACCTATGAATTGAATGAAAAGTGTTAAATGTTATGGCACCTTGGACATAATACAAGAAGGACATCCTTTTTGTTTTTGAAAGACAAACCTTTATTAATATCCAAACATTTAATTTGATCACACATCCCATCAGTAAAGTCTGTTCAATGATTTCATGACCAGTTTCACTTCATCCACACCATCAGAATCTCAGCTATTTCAAACAGAATCAGAAACGATTTACTTGCTGATTATTATCATGATAATTAATGTTCTATAAAACATCAGAGTACCCACTTTCTATTTGGACAACAACAACAACAACAACAACAATAACAACAACAACAATTAGTCTGCAAAACAAGAACTGCAATATTATACAATGTATTTCCCAAACAAAGACTCTGAGCTATTGACAGGAGAATAATAATTGATTGACTTATTGATTATGATCATGACGGAAAGTAATATAATTTTAAATAAACATTTAATGATGAAATAAGTGTTATAACCATCTGGGGAACTCATTTGTTCCTTAATTTGGGCAACAAGAATATATAATCTGTCAAAATAATACATATATAAATGTCTCTATTGTTGAGAAAGTGGCCAGAATAAAATATCTACAATGAGAGAAGCTCTGGTGCTTTCTCTCTGAAGACTCGAGCTTTACGAGAGAAACAACAACATACAAATACATCAATATCGATATTCAACACGTATCTAGAGCAAAGTTTACATTTCCATGCAGAGAAATATGAGTTGAGGTGAACAGCAGCCCTCCTGAGCAGTGACAGCCTCCACGGCTACACAGACACAGGAAGGAGCGCCGCCTGAAGAAACTCCAGCATCGACAGAACAACTCGTGAGAAGACGTTAAAGCACATCCCATCACGTTTGATTGACAGCTGATCTCTGTGCAGTGAAGACATGAACACTCAGCTCTCAGCAACAATGATGGACACAATGAGTTTAAGAAGGAGAAGAGTTCCTCAAATGACTTCAGGCTATTTCAGTTTACACAACTCAGCTGAGGCTCCATGATCATAAAGACAAACTCCAGCATGCAGCGGCTGAGTGAATGAGGTCTGGACTCTGTGGAGGAGAGTCATGGTTTCAGAGACGCTGTAGAAGGACAGAACACCTGCTCTGTGATCCAGGTACACTCCTACTCTGGAGGACAGAGGACCTGAGACAGGAGTTTTGATGTTGTTGTGACGAAATGAATATCTGTTTTGGAAACACTCAAAGGACCAAGATTTGTCATTGCGTCCAAATAAACGTTCACCCCCTGCTCTGCTGATATTCTTGTATGCGACTGCTACAGAAACTCCTCTCCCTCTCCGCTCCACCTCCCAGTAACAACGTCCAGTCAGACTCTCTCTACTCAGGACCTGAGGCCAATAATCAGTGAATCTGTCTGGATGACTAGAATAAGACTGTTCTTGTCCCATGAGTGTTGCTTTTCTGCCCCCCTCAGATAATACCAGCTGTGTGTATGCTGTGTTTGGATCCAGAGTGATCTCCTGTGAGTATCTTAAGAACCCAGCTCTGGAGGCGGGCTCTGCTGCTGACAGTAAAACATCCACTTCAGTCGATGAGACATTTGTCCATTCCTCTCTCAGGACGTCCTGTAGTTTGTCTCTGACTGCTGACAGGGCCGCCGTCACGTCCTCAAAGTAGCTCAGAGGACGGATGTTGGTGCTGGAGGAGTGTGTAGCTTCACTGAGGGCTGGCAGTGAGGAGGGGTAGCTGAGCAGAAACTGGTTGTGGTCCTCTGTGAGAGACAGCAGCTTCAGCTCAGCGTCTCTCCTCTTCAGCTCAGAGATCTCCTGCTCCAGCTTCTCCTGGAGCTCTCTGACTCGACTCACTTCTCTCTCCTGCTGGGATCTGACCTGCTGCTTCACATCAGAGCTCCTCTCCTCCATGAGACGGATCAGCTCAGTGAACGTCTTCTCACTGTCCTCCACTGCTTTATCAGCAGAGCCATTGACGGCCTCCACCTCCTGCTGAAGCCGCTTCACCTCCTTCTCTCTGTCCTGGATTCTCTGCTGGATGTTGAGTCGACTCCCCTCCAGCTCTCTGTGCCTCTCAGTCCTCTCTGCTGCAGCTGACACCGTGTCGTGGCCTTTGTGTTCGTCCACAGAGCAGAGATAACAGATACTCTGCTGATCAGTGCGGCAGAACATCTTCATAACCTCGTCGTGACGAGAGCAGATTTTCTCCTGGAGCTTCTTGGAGGGCTCCACCAGCTTGTGTTTCTTTAATGGAGCTACGTCATAATGAGGCTGGAGGTGTTTCTCACAATAAGAGGCCAGACACACGAGGCAGGACTTGCAGGCTCTCAGCTTCCTCCCAGTGCAGACATCACAGGCCACGTCTCCAGCTCCAGCATAGCAGAGATCAGCAGGAGCAGCTTGGAGTCCAGTCTTCTTCAGCTCCTCCACTACAGCTGCTAGCATGGTGTTCTTCAGCAGGACAGGCCTCGGTGTGAAGCTCTGCCTGCACTGAGGGCAGCTGTGGATCTCCTTCTCATCCTCTCCGTCCCAGAAGCCTTTAATACACTTCATGCAGTAGCTATGTCCACAGGTAGTAGTCACCGGATCCTTCAGTAGATCCAGACAGATCGAACAAGAGAAGGTTTCCCTCTCCAGCTGAACTCCTTTCTGCGCCATTTCTCCTCTCAGTGGCAGCGAGTGTCTGAGTTTCACTTCCTGAAACCTGAAACTATGAGAGCTGTGATCTGAACAGGATGTGTGTGTGTGTGTGTGTGTGTGTGTGTGTGTGTGTGTGTGTGTGTGTGTGCAGTGAATGTAACCTATCAGCTCTTGTACTTTACCCACGTGTTGGTTCCACCCTTCCTCCTCAGTGTGGATCTAAAGGGGAGGAACCAGGAAACGCAGAGAGGAGCTGGCTGTGTCTGAGCGCAGGAGGAAGAGGGAGGGCTCATCAAACTCTGACTCATTCCAGGAGGAGGAGCAGACACTCTGAACTGTTTCCTCATTTACAAACGGAGCCTCGCTCACAACCTGCTCTACATTTGAAGAGAGCTTTTAGTTGTAAAATAAGTGGGTAAACTTACAAATTCTGCAGGGGATCAAATACTTATTTCCTCTACTGTACATGTATAGCCTCAATGTCCTGAAATAGCTGATTGATTTAATAGTTGAATGTACAGTAAGTACATACAACAGTAGTTGTATTAGAAGTAGTAGTTGGAGTAGTAGAACTAGAAAATGCATTTCCTGCTGAAAATGAGTGCAAATGCTGTAAACTGTGAACATTTGTCGCTGAATTGAGTTGAAAATGCAGAACAAGCTGAACATGTTATTAGTTGAATGGGAGCTGCTTTTAGCTCCAGAGACCAAGTCAGTGTGTTGCTGAACTTAGTGGAGAAATGCAGAAAAGTGAAATTATTTGAATCAGAATTGTTACAGCTTTGAAAGTGAAATGTTAAACTGGAAGAGTAGGAAAACAAGTGAGAGCTTACTATTTACAAGAAAAGGTTTAAAAAGGTATAAACAACCACATGTATAGCCTCAATGTCCTGAAATAGCTGAATAAGTTAATAGTTGAATGGTTTCTGCAGCTGAAAGTAGGCTGAAGGAGTTCGATATCAGATGTACGTAGTAGTGAATTAATGTGTAAGAGAAAAGAAAGTAAAAACGCTTCGAAAAGCAGCAGAATATTTTAACTGCAAACTTTTGAACTAACTTGATGGCGAGTGATCTGTCGCCAGTGATCTGTCGCCAGTGGTCTGTCGCGAGTGATCTGTCGCCAGTGATCTGTCGCCAGTGATCTGTCGCCAGTGGTCTGTCGCCAGTGATCTGTCGCCAGTGATCTGTCGCCAGTGGTCTGTCGCCAGTGATCTGTCGCCAGTGGTCTGTCGCCAGTGATCTGTCGCCAGTGATCTGTCGCCAGTGGTCTGTCGCCAGTGATCTGTCGCCAGTGGTCTGTCGCCAGTGATCTGTCGCCAGTGATCTGTCGCCAGTGGTCTGTCGCCAGTGATCTGTCGCCAGTGATCTGTCGCCAGTGGTCTGTCGCCAGTGGTCTGTCGCCAGTGATCTGTCGCCAGTGATCTGTCGCCAGTGATCTGTCGCCAGTGATCTGTCGCCAGTGGCGGCGCCAGAGTATTTTTGTTGGGTAATCTCAGTGGCGGGCCGTGCATTTCACACCTAGGCCTTCAGTGATGTCCGACACAGTCCTACCTGAATTATTCCACCTCTTAATTCCATCATTATGACGCCATGGCTCTAGAAACTATACATTTAGACAGGAACGCAGTATAACCGGGCGTTGCATCACCTTAACATAGTCGAGTACAACAGAGTTATATATATATATAGTTATATCAATATATCCGCATTTTACAATTAAGAGTGTTAAACTACCAGCTTTAAGATCGCTTGGATACTGTCACAACTTAAAAATAAAAGGGGCTTTTAAGGCATTAGTCTACAAAGTGTTATTAAGTCCACCAAAAGTATGTGAGCTTTAACAAGTTTGTTCACTAAACAGCGCATTGTCGCACCCAAAGCAGCTTCATTTAAGAAACGATAAAGACACAAACTATTCACTGAAAATAAAAGAAAACAAACAATTAATTTGTGTTCACCCTTTCGTTGTGGAGCTCCGTTTCCCGGCGCACTTGTTCGTTGAGCTGTAGATCCACTCGGGTGTCCCCAAAGGTTTTCAAAAGCACCATTGCGTAAGTGCCCAGCCGTGCTTTGGTGTCTCGTTGCTGCCTTGGTTAGACAACTCAAGTTTGCAAATCCAGTGTGGCTCCAAACACCAAATCGATCATTTGCAAATAGCAGGCATTCCCAGCAGTACAATGTGCAGTGCCTCTCGGAGGCTGTGAGCCAGGGGTACCGCTCCTAGTTAGTGATTTGAAAGTGGCGGACAAACCCTTTCCCCCGCTGTGATAGGCTCGCTAGCGTCGGGGTTGGCCGTTCTCTTCTCACAATGTCTAGCTTTTCTTGAAAATGGCGTTGTAATTATATCTGCGACCAAATCGATCTCTTCTCCTCCTTCAGCCATTGTGGGTTGAAAAAAAACAGCTTGTAGAAATCTACACAAATTAGCTCGTTCAAATTCAAGTTCAGTTTGCTAGCTCTACATAGCTCTGCCTCTCAGTAGTGCGTATCCAATCATAAGACGTGCACGTGCTGACGTCATCGTACGCCTGCTAGCTGGCCCGTTGTCGCCAACTCAAAATCTGATTGGTTAACGCCACAGTTTTGTTTCCGTTCACTTTAAGCTACAGGCGCCCGCACTGTTGATTCTGAAGGCCTAAGGGCAGATTTCTTGGACCCTGGCAACACATCATGGCTGAAATATGATTGGATAAAAGCTCTAACATAAAGGCCAGCCCTCCAAATCTTGTTCTGAGGCTGGAAGCAGCGCAACCAAGAGGAAAGCTATGAAATGAAAAGAATAGACTATGGGGAATAATTTAATACATATTTGTGGAAAAAATATATCAAAATTAAATTTATATTCTGATGATGTTTAGGCCAGCAGAGAAGGCCTTGCTGGCCCTGACGGCCCACCACTGGGTAATCTATGGTAGGGCTAACCCATACAGTGGTGGGGCTCAAGTCAGTATTTGTAATGTAATTACATACACGCTATATCGCACCGCTTGACAGTGAAACGCAGGCGTGAGGCTTTTATTAGCTTTTATTAGTCTCCTTTTATCAGCTAAATTACATCGAGAGCAACAGGTGTGAGTTAAACAATACAACAGCCTATTCTGCTCATTCCACGTTGTTACAACATGCTACGCAGCGGCAGAAACAAAAAAAGTTGGCATATAGAATTGACACGGAGAGGGAGAGAGAGAGAGAGAGAGAGAGAGAGAGAGAGAGAGAGAGAGAGAGAGAGAGAGAGAGAGAGAGAGAGAGAGAGAGAGAGAGATCCTTGTGGCTGCAGGATGTGTGAAAGGAGAACCGCAGGATTGAGGCGGTGAACTTTGTGCCCATGATTTTAATAAATGCCCACGTCGGGCTTTATGTGCGGACGCTCTGCCTCCTTGCTTGGTCTGGGCCGCCCAACGGTCAGCTTCACAGAAAGTTATCTTCTAAAATGCAATGCTGCCTATTTCTTGGACTTTACAGCATTCGAGGAAGCACACGTACTGTTTGTGAGATCAGACCGATCCATGAGGCTCAGATGCTCTGATGTTACTGACACGATGTGCAGACTTCTATATGTCTTTCTCAAAAGAGAGAGAGAGAGAGAGAGAGAGAGAGAGAGAGAGAGAGAGAGAGAGAGAGAGAGAGAGAGAGAGAGAGAGAGAGAGAGAGAGAGAGAGAGAGACAGCACACACAACAGGTAGCCTGTGTCTCTATTGTCATACAAAACACTTTTTCAAATGACCCATTATTACAAAATATATTCAAAACTCACTATTCACTCTTCAGGTGGGTCGTGTGACTCTGGCACCTGTTCGACTTGAACTTCAATGCGAGGGCGTTTAAGAACAAATCTATCCATCCGAAATATACAATTAATCCTAGAAATTCTGCTGTCTGTCTGCAATTTACTCGGCGCGAGTTTGGGGACTGTGAACGTGACATATCGACATATCAGTAATGGATGACGCAGCAGACCCAACGTTTCACTCTGATTGGCTGTAGGTCTGTTCAAATTGCATTCAGAGGCATTTTGATCTGACCGCGGCCGCGCTGATATTATAACGCCAGAGAATTTTCACACCTTTAGTGTATAAAACTCCCCCACTACTTAGACTATTCCTGGCACCCCTCTAACATAAGCCCGAATGGTCTCAACCAGCGTCAGTAACGTGCACTTGTTGTTACAGCAGGATCAGTTTGTGTGTTGTGGACACGACCGGTAGATTTTCGCAATCCGTGTTCTCAACATGCTTACTTTAACATAATTTGTCATGGTAGGGCTAAGGTGGGGCTAAGCCATTTCTTGGTATGGCTGTAGCCTACCCCAGCCATACCCTGGCGCCGCCACTGTCTGTCGCCATGACAACGGTATTTGATGAAACCCCATAATACGCTTAGATGTGTTGATGGCTGCATCGTTACCAAACCTGTGAAGTTTTGGGCCGTTTGGAGCATTTTCACGGAAGTTATGAGAAAACCGTGTTTCATGGTGAGCATTGTGTTGCTATGGCAACGGCATTTGAAGAAATCTCAAAATTGTCACGTAGATGTCTTCACGGCTGGACTGTTAGCACACATGTGAAGTTTGAGCACTTTTTGACCATCTTCATAGGAGTTATAGCAATTTCGCGGTTTATGGCGAGGGATGCGTTGCCATGGCAACAGCTTTTGAGGAAAACTCACTATTGGCACATAGACATGTTGAGGGCTGGACCATTGACCATTATCTGAAGTCTGGTGCTGTTTTGACCCTTTTCATAGGCATTACGACAACATCGTGTTTTTTGGCGAAGGATGCGTTTCCATGGAAACGGCATATGGTGAGATGTCAGATTTGACGTAGAGCTGTTGGCCGGTGATATACAAGTGAAGATTGGAGGACGATCGGACTGTGTCAATTGGAGTTACAGCGACATTGTGTTTTATGGCGAGGGCACAGCATTCACACTAATAACGGTTAGCAGCCGTTAGCTACCAACGGTTAGCTACCAACGGTTAGCAGCCGTTAGCTACCAACAGTTAGCAGCCGTTAGCTACCAACAGTTAGCTACCAACGGTTAGCAGCCGTTAGCTACGATGCTACTCCGACACTTATCTGTTATGTTGAAACGAATACATACCCAATGTAAACAAATCCACGTAGGTTGGTCTACGGTTCCGTATACTCGTTATATTACAAATATCAGTTCATATTTTGGCAAACTTCGCCTAAATAGTCTGGCTTTCAAACTGGCTCCCGTGGTAACCCAGTAAGATTAACACTGGCACATTAGCAGCTAAAGATAACCGTTGAAGCAACACAGAAACATGATATCTTGCAATTCTTTTACACTGGGAGACACGTCCGATGTATTCTTGTGTTCTTATTCAAGTGGTTTCGTCTTCTGCTCTTTCTCGTTTCTAAACTCGGGAGAAAAACTGAAACACTTCTTAAAAAAACTCCACTTGATGAGTTGAAAGAAATGACAGGCTTTGTGGCTCAGCAATGTTTAAAATCCCTTTTTGGAAGTGCCCATACTGTAGACCTACTTGCATATTGGAAGTATAAGCACATAAAAAAGTATTCCTAGTTCAAATCCATATTTCTTGCAGCCCGAGGATCTCTGCATGCACCCATCTTGCTGACGTTTTTTGCCACAAGCTTTATAGCCTAATTTCAGCCACAAGACAACACCCACCCACTGCTATTCACCAAACCATTGAAATTAGAAAGAAAAATGTTCCAAGGATTTATTTTCTGTGGCTAAGAGGAAGAGAAACACCCCTCAAAAAGTGTACCTGGAACTCATTAGCAGGAAGGGCAAAGGTGCATGTGATTTATTTAGGCTGTATCCACCTCTAAGTAGGCCTACCTGTTTTAGGACCTCGCTGTGCATGCTGGTCCATCCGAGCATTGGCACATCATTAAGATAGGCAGTGGCTCATAAAATAATTACTAATGTAATCTCTCTACCCCAAGGCTATCTCAGATCTGTCTTTATGGAAACGCAACATGTAAAGCCATAAGAAGTTGTCATGGCACACAAAGCCCCCTGAAAGATATGGTCTGTTCTTTTGTTAGAAATTAAAATCAATGTTTTGAGAGCATAGTGCACCTTAAACATACCGTCAGTTTAGATGCTGTTTTATACTGAAAAAACAGAAGTTCTTGTGCACAACCAGTTGTTAAGCTTTTATTCTGAAAATCCTTCATCTCCGGTTAGCATGAGGCTAATATACCATTTACTATAGAGGTGAATTTAGCAGCGATATGATATGATGTTGCACAGCGAACCCTACTGATTTCAACACTACAACTATAGACGTCGAGATATTATTATTGTTGGATAAGGTACAGTTTATTTGATTACGTTATTGTTTACAGATGTGGTTAGCATGTGACAACATTCAGACCGACCGGAAACCAAACTGCTGTGAAGTATTTCCTGTATTTTCAGGAGTATTGATTACAGCGTTTAGATTGTGTTAAATGAAAAGTCATGAAAGAGTTAAGGAAGAGAAAAGGCGTGTTTAGATATATATTGAATGTACAATGTCTTTATCCTCTGATATGCGTAACAACGGACATTGAAATGTGGGGAGTCTGCAGGGAGGAGCCAGCAGAGGATATATAAACAGCACGACCTGAGGGGACGGCCTCTTTTCATCCCTGAGGAGAGCCAGAGATCACAGCTGTATTTCTGTTCGGACAATATCCTGTTTGTGACATTACCACGCTTTTCATTAATTACAGTACCAATTTGAACCTTCTCAGAGACTCCATTTAGTCTCCTTTTTAAACTTCTGTCCTGGACGCTAGAATAATCACACACAGATAACAGTTTGCATCACGATATATTCTTCACATTTATGACACACATATCAGTAGATACTGGGGGACGTTTCTGACAGTTGTCTGACATTACTGACAGATGAATACAATTTAGGAAAAATGTCAAATAAATCTAATATGTTGAATGGGAAGTCAGATATGAGATATAGTGTAATTTATCAAATATGAAGTCAAGATGTTACCGAGACGTTTGACCTACTGACTCACACTGTAGTCACATTGTAATTTATAATGTCAATTATAAAAACTAAATAATATCTATAAACTTCTGCTTTCTAAATCAATCGTGAAAGGAGAAGTTGTAAAGGTTTGACCTATGAATTGAATGAAAAGTGTTAAATGTTATGGCACCTTGGACATAATACAAGAAGGACATCCTTTTTGTTTTTGAAAGACAAACCTTTATTAATATCCAAACATTTAATTTGATCACACATCCCATCAGTAAAGTCTGTTCAATGATTTCATGACCAGTTTCACTTCATCCACACCATCAGAATCTCAGCTATTTCAAACAGAATCAGAAACGATTTACTTGCTGATTATTATCATGATAATTAATGTTCTATAAAACATCAGAGTACCCACTTTCTATTTGGACAACAACAACAACAACAACAACAATAACAACAACAACAATTAGTCTGCAAAACAATAACTGCAATATTATACAATGTATTTCCCAAACAAAGACTCTGAGCTATTGACAGGAGAATAATAATTGATTGACTTATTGATTATGATCATGACGGAAAGTAATATAATTTTAAATAAACATTTAATGATGAAATAAGTGTTATAACCATCTGGGGAACTCATTTGTTCCTTAATTTGGGCAACAAGAATATATAATCTGTCAAAATAATACATATATAAATGTCTCTATTGTTGAGAAAGTGGCCAGAATAAAATATCTACAATGAGAGAAGCTCTGGTGCTTTCTCTCTGAAGACTCGAGCTTTACGAGAGAAACAACAACATACAAATACATCAATATCGATATTCAACACGTATCTAGAGCAAAGTTTACATTTCCATGCAGAGAAATATGAGTTGAGGTGAACAGCAGCCCTCCTGAGCAGTGACAGCCTCCACGGCTACACAGACACAGGAAGGAGCGCCGCCTGAAGAAACTCCAGCATCGACAGAACAACTCGTGAGAAGACGTTAAAGCACATCCCATCACGTTTGATTGACAGCTGATCTCTGTGCAGTGAAGACATGAACACTCAGCTCTCAGCAACAATGATGGACACAATGAGTTTAAGAAGGAGAAGAGTTCCTCAAATGACTTCAGGCTATTTCAGTTTACAAAACTCAGCTGAGGCTCCATGATCATAAAGACAAACTCCAGCATGCAGCGGCTGAGTGAATGAGGTCTGGACTCTGTGGAGGAGAGTCATGGTTTCAGAGACGCTGTAGAAGGACAGAACACCTGCTCTGTGATCCAGGTACACTCCTACTCTGGAGGACAGAGGACCTGAGACAGGAGTTTTGATGTTGTTGTGACGAAATGAATATCTGTTTTGGAAACACTCAAAGGACCAAGATTTGTCATTGCGTCCAAATAAACGTTCACCCCCTGCTCTGCTGATATTCTTGTATGCGACTGCTACAGAAACTCCTCTCCCTCTCCGCTCCACCTCCCAGTAACAACGTCCAGTCAGACTCTCTCTACTCAGGACCTGAGGCCAATAATCAGTGAATCTGTCTGGATGACTAGAATAAGACTGTTCTTGTCCCATGAGTGTTGCTTTTCTGCCCCCCTCAGATAATACCAGCTGTGTGTATGCTGTGTTTGGATCCAGAGTGATCTCCTGTGAGTATCTGAAGAACCCAGCTCTGGAGGCGGGCTCTGCTGCTGACAGTAAAACATCCACTTCAGTCGATGAGACATTTGTCCATTCCTCTCTCAGGACGTCCTGTAGTTTGTCTCTGACTGCTGACAGGGCCGCCGTCACGTCCTCAAAGTAGCTCAGAGGACGGATGTTGGTGCTGGAGGAGTGTGTAGCTTCACTGAGGGCTGGCAGTGAGGAGGGGTAGCTGAGCAGAAACTGGTTGTGGTCCTCTGTGAGAGACAGCAGCTTCAGCTCAGCGTCTCTCCTCTTCAGCTCAGAGATCTCCTGCTCCAGCTTCTCCTGGAGCTCTCTGACTCGACTCACTTCTCTCTCCTGCTGGGATCTGACCTGCTGCTTCACATCAGAGCTTCTCTCCTCCATGAGACGGATCAGCTCAGTGAACGTCTTCTCACTGTCCTCCACTGCTTTGTCAGCAGAGCCATTGACGGCCTCCACCTCCTGCTGAAGCCGCTTCACCTCCTTCTCTCTGTCCTGGATTCTCTGCTGGATGTTGAGTCGACTCCCCTCCAGCTCTCTGTGCCTCTCAGTCCTCTCTGCTGCAGCTGACACCGTGTCGTGGCCTTTGTGTTCGTCCACAGAGCAGAGATAACAGATACTCTGCTGATCAGTGCGGCAGAACATCTTCATCACCTCGTCGTGACGAGAGCAGATTTTCTCCTGGAGCTTCTTGGAGGGCTCCACCAGCTTGTGTTTCTTTAATGGAGCTACGTCATAATGAGGCTGGAGGTGTTTCTCACAATAAGAGGCCAGACACACGAGGCAGGACTTGCAGGCTCTCAGCTTCCTCCCAGTGCAGACATCACAGGCCACGTCTCCAGCTCCAGCATAGCAGAGATCAGCAGGAGCAGCTTGGAGTCCAGTCTTCTTCAGCTCCTCCACTACAGCTGCTAGCATGGTGTTCTTCAGCAGGACAGGCCTCGGTGTGAAGCTCTGCCTGCACTGAGGGCAGCTGTGGATCTCCTTCTCATCCTCTCCGTCCCAGAAGCCTTTAATACACTTCATGCAGTAGCTATGTCCACAGGTAGTCGTCACCGGATCCTTCAGTAGATCCAGACAGATCGAACAAGAGAAGGTTTCCCTCTCCAGCTGAACTCCTTTCTGCGCCATTTCTCCTCTCAGTGGCAGCGAGTGTCTGAGTTTCACTTCCTGAAACCTGAAACTATGAGAGCTGTGATCTGAACAGGATGTGTGTGTGTGTGTGTGTGTGTGTGTGTGTGTGTGTGTGTGTGTGCAGTGAATGTACCTATCAGCTCTTGTACTTTACCCACGTGTTGGTTCCACCCTTCCTCCTCAGTGTGGATCTAAAGGGGAGGAACCAGGAAACGCAGAGAGGAGCTGGCTGTGTCTGAGAGCAGGAGGAAGAGGGAGGGCTCATCAAACTCTGACTCATTCCAGGAGGAGGAGCAGACACTCTGAACTGTTTCCTCATTTACAAACGGAGCCTCGCTCACAACCTGCTCTACATTTGAAGAGAGCTTTTAGTTGTAAAATAAGTGGGTAAACTTACAAATTCTGCAGGGGATCAAATACTTATTTCCTCTACTGTACATGTATAGCCTCCATGTCCTGAAATAGCTGATTGATTTAATAGTTGAATGTACAGTAAGTACATACAACAGTAGTTGTATTAGAAGTAGTAGTTGGAGTAGTAGAACTAGAAAATGCATTTCCTGCTGAAAATGAGTGCAAATGCTGTAAACTGTGAACATTTGTCGCTGAATTGAGTTGAAAATGCAGAACAAGCTGAACATGTTATTAGTTGAATGGGAGCTGCTTTTAGCTCCAGAGACCAAGTCAGTGTGTTGCTGAACTTAGTGGAGAAATGCAGAAAAGTGAAATTATTTGAATCAGAATTGTTACAGCTTTGAAAGTGAAATGTTAAACTGGAAGAGTAGGAAAACAAGTGAAGCTTACTATTTACAAGAAAAGGTTTAAAAAGGTATAAACAACCACATGTATAGCCTCAATGTCCTGAAATAGCTGAATAAGTTAATAGTTGAAAGGTTTCTGCAGCTGAAAGTAGGCTGAAGGAGTTCGATATCAGATGTACGTAGTAGTGAATTAATGTGTAAGAGAAAAGAAAGTAAAAACGCTTTGAAAAGCAGCAGAATATTTTAACTGCAAACTTTTGAACGAACTTGATGGCGAGTGATCTGTCGCCAGTGATCTGTCGCCAGTGATCTGTCGCCAGTGATCTGTCGCCAGTGATCTGTCGCCAGTGGCGGCGCCAGAGTATTTTTGTTGGGTAATCTCAGTGGCGGGCCGTGCATTTCACACCTAGGCCTTCAGTGATGTCCGACACAGTCCTACCTGAATTATTCCACCTCTTAATTCCATCATTATGACGCCATGGCTCTAGAAACTATACATTTAGACAGGAACGCAGTATAACCGGGCGTTGCATCACCTTAACATAGTCGAGTACAACAGAGTTATATATATATATAGTTATATCAATATATCCGCATTTTACAATTAAGAGTGTTAAACTACCAGCTTTAAGATCGCTTGGATACTGTCACAACTTAAAAATAAAAGGGGCTTTTAAGGCATTAGTCTACAAAGTGTTATTAAGTCCACCAAAAGTATGTGAGCTTTAACAAGTTTGTTCACTAAACAGCGCATTGTCGCACCCAAAGCAGCTTCATTTAAGAAACGATAAAGACACAAACTATTCACTGAAAATAAAAGAAAACAAACAATTAATTTGTGTTCACCCTTTCGTTGTGGAGCTCCGTTTCCCGGCGCACTTGTTCGTTGAGCTGTAGATCCACTCGGGTGTCCCCAAAGGTTTTCAAAAGCACCATTGCGTAAGTGCCCAGCCGTGCTTTGGTGTCTCGTTGCTGCCTTGGTTAGACAACTCAAGTTGCAAATCCAGTGTGGCTCCAAACACCAAATCGATCATTTGCAAATAGCAGGCATTCCCAGCAGTACAATGTGCAGTGCCTCTCGGAGGCTGTGAGCCAGGGGTACCGCTCGTAGTTAGTGATTTGAAAGTGGCGGACAAACCCTTTCCCCCGCTGTGATAGGCTCGCTAGCGTCGGGGTTGGCCGTTCTCTTCTCACAATGTCTAGCTTTTCTTGAAAAGTTCGTCTTGAAAATGGCGTTGTAATTATATCTGCGACCAAATCGATCTCTTCTCCTCCTTCAGCCATTGTGGGTTGAAAAAAAACAGCTTGTAGAAATCTACACAAATTAGCTCGTTCAAATTCAAGTTCAGTTTGCTAGCTCTACATAGCTCTGCCTCTCAGTAGTGCGTATCCAATCATAAGACGTGCACGTGCTGACGTCATCGTACGCCTGCTAGCTGGCCCGTTGTCGCCAACTCAAAATCTGATTGGTTAACGCCACAGTTTTGTTTCCGTTCACTTTAAGCTACAGGCGCCCGCACTGTTGATTCTGAAGGCCTAAGGGCAGATTTCTTGGACCCTGGCAACACATCATGGCTGAAATATGATTGGATAAAAGCTCTAACATAAAGGCCAGCCCTCCAAATCTTGTTCTGAGGCTGGAAGCAGCGCAACCAAGAGGAAAGCTATGAAATGAAAAGAATAGACTATGGGGAATAATTTAATACATATTTGTGGAAAAAATATATCAAAATTAAATTTATATTCTGATGATGTTTAGGCCAGCAGAGAAGGCCTTGCTGGCCCTGACGGCCCACCACTGGGTAATCTATGGTAGGGCTAACCCATACAGTGGTGGGGCTCAAGTCAGTATTTGTAATGTAATTACATACACGCTATATCGCACCCCTTGACAGTGAAACGCAGGCGTGAGGCTTTTATTAGCTTTTATTAGTCTCCTTTTATCAGCTAAATTACATCGAGAGCAACAGGTGTGAGTTAAACAATACAACAGCCTATTCTGCTCATTCCACGTTGTTACAACATGCTACGCAGCGGCAGAAACAAGAAAAGTTGGCATATAGAATTGACACGGAGAGGGAGAGAGAGAGAGAGAGAGAGTGAGGGAGAGAGACAGAGAGCGAGAGAGAGAGAGAGAGAGAGAGAGAGAGAGAGAGAGAGAGAGAGAGAGAGAGAGAGAGAGAGAGAGAGAGAGAGAGAGAGAGAGACAGACGCAGCACACAACAGGTAGCCTGTGTCTCTATTGTCATACAAAACACTTTTTCAAATGACCCATTATTACAAAATATATTCAAAACTCACTATTCACTCTTCAGGTGGGTCGTGTGACTCTGGCACCTGTTCGACTTGAACCTCAATGCGAGGGCGTTTAAGAACAAATCTATCCATCCGAAATATACAATTAATCCTAGAAATTCTGCTGTCTGTCTGCAATTTACTCGGCGCGAGTTTGGGGACTGTGAACGTGACATATCGACATATCAGTAATGGATGACGCAGCAGACCCAACGTTTCACTCTGATTGGCTGTAGGTCTGTTCAAATTGCATTCAGAGGCATTTTGATCTGACCGCGGCCGCGCTGATATTATAACGCCAGAGAATTTTCACACCTTTAGTGTATAAAACTCCCCCACTACTTAGACTATTCCTGGCACCCCTCTAACATAAGCCCGAATGGTCTCAACCAGCGTCAGTAACGTGCACTTGTTGTTACAGCAGGATCAGTTTGTGTGTTGTGGACACGACCGGTAGATTTTCGCAATCCGTGTTCTCAACATGCTTACTTTAACATAATTTGTCATGGTAGGGCTAAGGTGGGGCTAAGCCATTTCTTGGTATGGCTGTAGCCTACCCCAGCCATACCCTGGCGCCGCCACTGTCTGTCGCCATGACAACGGTATTTGATGAAACCCCATAATACGCTTAGATGTGTTGATGGCTGCATCGTTACCAAACCTGTGAAGTTTTGGGCCGTTTGGAGCATTTTCACGGAAGTTATGAGAAAACCGTGTTTCATGGTGAGCATTGTGTTGCTATGGCAACGGCATTTGAAGAAATCTCAAAATTGTCACGTAGATGTCTTCACGGCTGGACTGTTAGCACACATGTGAAGTTTGAGCACTTTTTGACCATCTTCATAGGAGTTATAGCAATTTCGCGGTTTATGGCGAGGGATGCGTTGCCATGGCAACAGCTTTTGAGGAAAACTCACTATTGGCACATAGACATGTTGAGGGCTGGACCATTGACCATTATCTGAAGTCTGGTGCTGTTTTGACCCTTTTCATAGGCATTACGACAACATCGTGTTTTTTGGCGAAGGATGCGTTTCCATGGAAACGGCATATGGTGAGATGTCAGATTTGACGTAGAGCTGTTGGCCGGTGATATACAAGTGAAGATTGGAGGACGATCGGACTGTGTCAATTGGAGTTACAGCGACATTGTGTTTTATGGCGAGGGCACAGCATTCACACTAATAACGGTTAGCAGCCGTTAGCTACCAACGGTTAGCTACCAACGGTTAGCAGCCGTTAGCTACCAACAGTTAGCAGCCGTTAGCTACCAACAGTTAGCTACCAACGGTTAGCAGCCGTTAGCTACGATGCTACTCCGACACTTATCTGTTATGTTGAAACGAATACATACCCAATGTAAACAAATCCACGTAGGTTGGTCTACGGTTCCGTATACTCGTTATATTACAAATATCAGTTCATATTTTGGCAAACTTCGCCTAAATAGTCTGGCTTTCAAACTGGCTCCCGTGGTAACCCAGTAAGATTAACACTGGCACATTAGCAGCTAAAGATAACCGTTGAAGCAACACAGAAACATGATATCTTGCAATTCTTTTACACTGGGAGACACGTCCGATGTATTCTTGTGTTCTTATTCAAGTGGTTTCGTCTTTTGCTCTTTCTCGTTTCTAAACTCGGGAGAAAAACTGAAACACTTCTTAAAAAACCTCCACTTGATGAGTTGAAAGAAATGACAGGCTTTGTGGCTCAGCAATGTTTAAAATCCCTTTTTGGAAGTGCCCATACTGTAGACCTACTTGCATATTGGAAGTATCAGCACATAAAAAAGTATTCCTAGTTCAAATCCATATTTCTTGCAGCCCGAGGATCTCTGCATGCACCCATCTTGCTGACGTTTTTTGCCACAAGCTTTATAGCCTAATTTCAGCCACAAGACAACACCCACCCACTGCTATTCACCAAACCATTGAAATTAGAAAGAAAAATGTTCCAAGGATTTATTTTCTGTGGCTAAGAGGAAGAGAAACACCCCTCAAAAAGTGTACCTGGAACTCATTAGCAGGAAGGGCAAAGGTGCATGTGATTTATTTAGGCTGTATCCACCTCTAAGTAGGCCTACCTGTTTTAGGACCTCGCTGTGCATGCTGGTCCATCCGAGCATTGGCACATCATTAAGATAGGCAGTGGCTCATAAAATAATTACTAATGTAATCTCTCTACCCCAAGGCTATCTCAGATCTGTCTTTATGGAAACGCAACATGTAAAGCCATAAGAAGTTGTCATGGCACACAAAGCCCCCTGAAAGATATGGTCTGTTCTTTTGATAGAAATTAAAATCAATGTTTTGAGAGCATAGTGCACCTTAAACATACCGTCAGTTTAAATGCTGTTTTATACTGAAAAAACAGAAGTTCTTGTGCACAACCAGTTGTTAAGCTTTTATTCTGAAAATCCTTCATCTCCGGTTAGCATGAGGCTAATATACCATTTACTATAGAGGTGAATTTAGCAGCGATATGATATGATGTTGCACAGCGAAACCTACTGATTTCAACACTACAACTATAGACGTCGAGATATTATTATTGTTGGATAAGGTACAGTTTATTTGATTACGTTATTGTTTACAGATGTGGTTAGCATGTGACAACATTCAGACCGACCGGAAACCAAACTGCTGTGAAGTATTTCCTGTATTTTCAGGAGTATTGATTACAGCGTTTAGATTGTGTTAAATGAAAAGTCATGAAAGAGTTAAGGAAGAGAAAAGGCGTGTTTAGATATATATTGAATGTACAATGTCTTTATCCTCTGATATGCGTAACAACGGACATTGAAATGTGGGGAGTCTGCAGGGAGGAGCCAGCAGAGGATATATAAACAGCACGACCTGAGGGGACGGCCTCTTTTCATCCCTGAGGAGAGCCAGAGATCACAGCTGTATTTCTGTTCGGACAATATCCTGTTTGTGACATTACCACGCTTTTCATTAATTACAGTACCAATTTGAACCTTCTCAGAGACTCCGTTTAGTCTCCTTTTTAAACTTCTGTCCTGGACGCTAGAATAATCACACACAGATAACAGTTTGCATCACGATATATTCTTCACATTTATGACACAAATATCAGTAGATACTGGGGGACGTTTCTGACAGTTGTCTGACATTACTGACAGATGAATACAATTTAGGAAAAATGTCAAATAAATCTAATATGTTGAATGGGAAGTCAGATATGAGATATAGTGTAATTTATCAAATATGAAGTCAAGATGTTACCGAGACGTTTGACCTACTGACTCACACTGTAGTCACATTGTAATTTATGTCAATTATAAAAACTAAATAATATCTATAAACTTCTGCTTTCTAAATCAATCGTGAAAGGAGAAGTTGTAAAGGTTT